>CM042160.1:48196703-48197732 GCA_023376005.1 Doryteuthis pealeii | reverse complement strand
CGGTGTTAGAATGACCAACTGCACTCTGCAAGATGGGTAAGACTCCTTTGGGACACTGTTGGCCGTGGGTGGCGACCTGTGATGCTTAAGGATAGAACCAGGTGGATGAGCAATCCATGACTTGCAATACTCCACTTTTGCCCTTTCTTGGGCTAGATGGGCGGTCAAAGAGGCTCCCTCCGATCAATCTGCTGGTCACGTCAAGTCCTAGCACCTATATGATTGCTCCAACCCTATTGCCCTTATGTCAAGCCCCAACCCTTTTTATCATATGTAGTACCTGTTAGGGTTCCATCTATGGGTTGAATAGAAAAATGTATTCATAAAAAAATGTGTATCCATTAAGAATGATTTTATTTCAAAATTTTGTCGGCATTAAATGACCCACCGAGGTTGAAATGCCGTAAAACAAAACACACCAAACCTTTTTAGTGATGGTGGTGGTGGTGTGGTGGTGGGGATCTTATCCTTCTCCAGGGGATTCAGTTAACGTATTCTAATCTCCGCTGACAGGCGTAGACGTGTACTTCAACTAGTAGATTAAACACACACACACATTTTATGTTTACGTGCCCGTTTTCCCCCTGGGGTAACAAGCCTCACTATTCCAGTAGTTAAAATGACAAGGATGGGAGGACAGTGTTTTCGTCTACTAAGCGAGTGAATAGTCATCATTCTATTTGTATGACTGGGTGATAGTAAAATCTGTCGAAGGGTCGGAATTTTATGAATGGATGAAAAGAAGGAAAGAATGTTTGGTATTCAAAAGAAAAGGTTATTTGTCAATGGTAAAGTTATGGTTGGGAAAGAAAGGGGGTGGGAGGAAGGAAGAGAGAGAGAGGGGGAGTTTAGAGAGAAAGAAAGCGGGTAATAAAGAGAGAGAGAAAGAGAAGGAGAGGAGAGGAGAGGAGAGAGAAGGGAAAGGAATGAGGGGAAAGTTAGAAGGAGAGAGAGAAGAGAGAGAGTGGGCAATAGAGAGAGGGGGAGATGGAAAAGGGGGAGGGGAGGAGTGAAAGTGGAGATTAGAGA
>CM042160.1:48181703-48191703 GCA_023376005.1 Doryteuthis pealeii | reverse complement strand
TCTTGAAGAAGGAAAACTCTGAATTCAAACCTGTTGAACTGCGCTTAAGAAATTGACCTTGTGTCACATTCTGCTCCTGCGGAGGGGTTGGTAAACACACACACACACACACACACACACAACATATATATTATATATATATATATATATACATCGTTTCGGCCGATGTGCCCTCCGACCTTCTTCATGTGTTTCTTGTCGAACTCGGGAAATATTTCGTCTGAAGAAGGCATACCAATCTTTTTAATGTCAAAAAACCATCCTTGAAACCCACTGTTAAATTAAACCAGGTGTGTAATTATTGTTATTAATGCATGGGCAGTAGTAATGGGGAAGTGATTTACCCAAATCTGCACCTATCCATCCTTCGCAATTGATCACCGTAGCTTACTTGAGACAATGTATTTGCCTCTCATCCCACTCTTGACTGATAAATTATTTATTTATTTTCCTATTAAACTAACCCTAAACCCTAACCCTAACCCTAACCCTAACCTTGACACTAAACCCTAATCCTAACCCTAACCCCGTCTTCTTTTTTCCTAGTAGATCAATGAATACATAAATAAATAATTTATCAGTCAAGAGTGGTTCCCCTTTGTTTATTTTAGACATAGGAAATAACTGACTGGGCAATAAATCCAGCCCTGTACCTATAAATCTAGGAGGCAGGTATTGTCTGGGGGGATAGCCCCCTGGAATCAACGCTGTTAATTTTACTTAGCAGCTCCAGAGGCCGAAGCACTCTGAAACAGGCCCTAAGGGGCCTTTGCCATCTAAGCAATCTTAGTCGTGACTAGCTTGAGACAATATGTTTTCTTTATTAAGATATCAAACAATGGACACAAAATAGGAAATGTTAGTTTCAAGAGAAATTCGAACTTAGTTTATCGATGTTTTGGGTATCGATAACCAATAAGCTAATTCACACATCTGTCTCCATCTTTTCCTTTCTCTATCCCTGACTATACAATGTGCTACCATAAGGTTCACGGAATTTGAATAGATTGAACAATCTGTTTATCTGTCAAGCTAAACATTCCCCATATGTTCTTATATATATATATATATATATATATATATATATATATATATATATATATATTATATGGGGGGAGTGTTTTACACAAGATGGAACCATCTTCACATTCAATGGTAAACCTCTGAAATTATTAGAATAGTTCACATGCCTCGATAGTAATATCTCATCTACAGAAAGCCATGTCAATGTACACACATGAAACGCATGGTCTACTATCGATCCTATAGAAATCTGATTTCTCTGATAAGATGGACCAAGTAACCAATAAGCACCCCAGCTGAGAGCTGTTTTGAAAGGAACACCTTTTGCTTTTCACTGTAAACTCCCGGTTGTTTGTTTTGCATTAGAATTTCATTGTAAGATTTTTTAAAGTTTGTTCATGTATATTTACAACCCAAAGGCATGTTTTTTTATATATTAAAATAGTTTTCAATTTTAATTCAAAAAAATATTTATTGGTTACTTGGTCCCAACATCCTTTTATTTAAATAAGCATAAAAATATTTCATAAATAAAAACTATTTTCATTTAAATAAACATACCTGTATTTCTCTTCTGATTAAATAAGAACTATTTTAATATAAAAACGTGTCTTTCGTTTAAAGTTTTATAATATAAAAAAATCCAATTGAATTAATAACAACAGCAGGAAATAACTATTTTTTATGAAAATGTAAATATCTTAACGCTACCCCTCTTTTAAAAAAATGGGGGGGGGGTTAAATATTTACATTTACTTGTCGATAAAAATATTTAGATATTCTTTTTTATTTTAACTATAAATATCAACTAGGTCTTCATTTGTTGCTGTTGTTTTTAGTTCAAATAAAAAAGAATATCTGAATATTTTGATGTTTTATTTGTAATTGATTGTTGGAAATAGATATATTAAAATAAAATAAAAATACCGAAAAAAAATGTTTTGATTTTTTATTTGTAATTGATTGTCGAAAAAAAAATGAAAATACCGAAAAAACAAAGAGATTTTTTTTAGCGGATTGAAGGCGTTTTTATCAACAAATTATTTATTTATTTATTTATTTTTATTTTTTTTTTTGTGGTTTGAAGGTTAAAAGTAAGCCATATTTTTATCGACAAGTAAATATAAATATTTAGCCCCCTCCCCCCGAAATATTTTAAAGGGTTAAAATATTTACATTCACCTGTCGAAAAAAGACTAGAGGGAGTAAAATATCACATTTACGTTTTTTCACCTATCACCGCCTAGCGTTTTTTAAGGCAGGAGGCCGGGACGGAACTCTGCGAATAGTACCCTTCTGTCTTTTTTTTTTTTTCGAATTGTAAACATGTATGTTAAAGCAAGGGGCGTCTTTACGGACAGAGCCACTACTACGACACCTCGTCGGACTCTCGTCAATGGCTGTAATTGTAGCAGCAGATAAAGTAGAAGAATGAACATGGACGTCGAAAAAGAAAAAAGAAAAAATATAGACGGTTACACCTGAGGGAGCGCAGAGTGTATATATAATCCGTTAAAGCGGACAGGTAAGTCGGTGGGACAATATAGATCATGAAAGACGCAGAGAGGGTGAGGCAAGGAAAAGAGAGAGAGAGAGAGAGAGAGAGAGAGAGAGAGAGAGAGAGAGAGAGAGAGAGAGAGAGAGAGGGTTAAGTGGGAAAAAAGCAAGAAAAACTGGGAGGGGGTGAAATGTTGAGAAAGAAAGGAGAAAGAAAAATAAGGAGATAAGGCTGGAGGGGGGGGTAAAAAGAAAGGGGGGTGAATTTAAGAAACTCGAATGACAAGTGTTCATATATCCAGTCTCACGCATAAAAAATTCAACTATAAAGGGAGAAAGAGAAGACAGGGCGAAAAAGAGGAAGCGAATATGAAAGAGAGGAGAGAGAAAGAAGAAGGAAAGGGGGTGAGAGAAGAAGAAGAAGAAGAAGAAGAAGAAGAAGAAGAAGAAGAAGAATAGAGAGAAGAAGAAGAAGGAGAAGAAGAGTAGAGAGAAGAAGAAGAAGAAGAGAAGAAGGAAGATAATAGAGAAGAAGAAGAAGAAGAAGAAGAAGAAAGAAGAAGAGAAGAAGAAGAAGAGAATAGAGAAGAAGAAGAAGAAGAAGAAGAGAAGAGATAGAGAGAAGAAGAGGGCGAGAGAAAGAAAAGAACAAGAAAGAACAGAAGAAGAGAATAAGAGAGAAGAAGAAGAAGAAGAAGAAGAAGAAGAAGAAGAAGAAGAAGAAGAAGAAAGAGAATAGAAGAGAGAAGAAGAAGAAGAAGAAGAAGAAGAAGAGAATAGAAAGAAGAAGAAGAAGAGAATAGAGAGAAGAAGAAGAAGAAGAAGAAAGAAGAAGAAGAAGAAGAAAGAGAAAGAAGAGAGAATAGAGAGAAGAAGAAGAAGAAGAAGAGAAGAAGAGAAAGAAGAAGAAGAAGAAGAAGAGAATAGAAAGAAGAAGAGAAGAAGAAGAAGAGAAGAGAAGAAGAAGAAGAAGAAGAAGAAGAGAAGAAGAAGAAGAAGAAAGAAGAAAGAGAGAATAGAGAGAGAAGAAGAAGAAGAAGAGAAGAAAGAAGAAAGAAGAGAAGAAGAGAATAGAGAGAAGAAGAAGAAGAGAAGAGAAGAAGAAGAAGAGAGAGAGAGAAGAAGAAGAAGAGAGAAGAGATAGAGAGAAGAAGAAGAAGAAGAAGAAGAAGAAGAAGAAAGAAAGAAGAGAAGAAGAAGAGAATAGAGAAGAAGAAGAAGAAGAAGAAGAAGAAGAATAGAAAGAGAAGAAGAGATAGAGAGAAGAAGAAGAAGAAGAAGAAGAAGAAGAGAATAGAAGAAGAAGAAGAGAATAGAGAAGAAGAAGAAGAAGAAGAAGAAGAGAATAGAAAGAAGAAGAAGAGAAGAGAATAGAAGAAGAAGAAGAAAAGAGAAGAAGAAGAGAAGAAGAAGAAGGGTTTAATAAGGTTAGAATTGGAAAGAAGTGCAGTCTCTCCCATATATACGGATATAGACAGGAGTACACATGAACACACACATTATATTATATATATTATATATATATATATATATATATATATATATATATATATATTAGTTTGCAATATTTATGAATAAAGAGTGCTCAATATCATTGATAGAACACACGCACCCCCCCACACACACATAGCTCAGTCGCTAGAGCGTTCGGCTAGAAACCACAAGGTTCCTAGTTCGATACCGGCCCTCACCAACTCAGAGTATGAGTAGCACAGGGATCTGTGCGGTAAAGTAAGGAGCTGATGGTAGGTGTGGCGCTCCACCTCAGACGCAAAAACAATCTCCTTAGTCTAGCGCTAGTGAAAAGGGAACAGACTCCCTCGCTGATTGGCTGATACCGACGACTTAGGCCACCCCGACGACTTAGGCCACCCCGACGACTTTACTTACTTTTTACTTATACATAATATGGGTGTTATATTCATAAGTAAAGTGCAAAACATTATTCATAGAGCATTTATATTTAAGTTAAGATAGCGTGGATGTGGACTCAACGGCGCCAGGTTACTGTCAGTTTCTCACCTATGCGATCCTCGGATCCAAAAAGTTTTGGTCTGAGTATAAAATGTGTTATTTCTCCTGAAGAAGGTGAACCTTGAGCACCAAAACCTTGGTAGAGACAAACCTTTTCCTGCAACCATATATATATTATATATATATATATATATATATATATATATATATATATATCTTTAAAAGGAAGGAAAAACTCAACACCGTTATTCCATGATAAATTTATTTCGACCAACGGTGTTGAGTTTTTCCTTCCATTCAAAGATGAATATTGCTCTGTATATAATCTAAAAAGTTTATTATACATTGAGCTCTCTGTAGTGATTTAAAGATTCACTGTATTTATACATACTGGATCATACAATAATAATACAGTGTGTCTTAGAAATCACATATAGAATCATCCCTTACTACCAAGTTTTGGATACCTCTCTCTCTCTCTCTCTCTCTCTCTCTCTCTCTCTCTCTATATATATATATATATATATATGTGTGTGTGTGTGTGTATGTGTGTGTGTATGTGTGCGTGTGTGTGTGTGTGTGTGCAAGCGTTGCATTTATTATTATAATATTTATTAAATTTATTTTGTATTCCTAGATTTATACAAACACACACACACACACACACTCACACACACACTCACACACACACACACACACACTCACACACACACACACTCACTCACTCACACACTCACACACTCACACACACACACACTCACACACACACACACACACACACTCACACTCTCACTCACTCACACACACTCACTCACACACACACACACACACACACACAACAACACACACACACAACACACACCACACACACTCACTCACTCACTCGCACACACACACACACTCACACTCTCACACACACACCACAACACACAACACACACACACTCACACAAAAGAGTATACAATGAAAAATATGAACACGCATAATCCAGTTGGTTTGCAAATCGCAAAGGCAAGAAACTGACCAAGCGCCGTTGACTTTATGTCTTCACTACCATTACGTGTGTGTGTGTGAGAGAGAGAGAGAGAGAGAGAGAGAGAGAGAGAGAGAGAGAGAGAGAGAGTAATTGTACACTTCCATATAGATATACATATACTCATACAAAACATGGTAAGGTATATCAGTGGGTGAATAGGATGTGAATTATTTCACCGTGTCATTAAACACACCCATTTGTGTTGTTGTTGTCGTTGTCGTCGTTCTCGTTCTCGTCCTTCTTGCTCTCCTTTCATTTCTTCTTCTTCTTCTTCTTCTTCTTCTTCTTCTTCTTCTTCTTCTCGCCCTTCTTCTTCTCACCCTTCTTCTTCTCGCCTTCTTGCTCTTCTTTCATTTCTTCTTCTTCTTCTTCTTCTTCTTCTTCTTCTTCTTCTTCTTCTCGCCCTTCTTCACCCAACAGAGGGAAATCTTACAAGATCGATGTCGCAAAAAAAACAAACAAACCAAAGAAAAAACGAAAACAACCCCCCTCATAAATACGCAAATAACTGAAACTCCCACGCATACACATTCCCCCTAAAACTCGAATGACAATATAAAAATAAATATAGAAAGGTGACAAAATTGATTTTAATTGTATGTCAACCTGTTTAGGGTCATTTTATACCATAGAGGTTAGGGAATCACGTTCACTGTACGTTCATATTTTCATTTTTTGTGTAGGTTTTTTTTGCGCACGATCCTAATAAGTTTGAATAATTCTTAAACAGATCTATTTGACCTATGGATGAGACCCTAACAGGTAATACCACTCCAGGTCAGACTGAACCTGAAATAAAGGTGCACTTGACACTCCAGACTGGGGCCTTATCCTCATCAGAAGCAGTCTAGTGTCATACTCAGGAAACTCTTTTGAGGTAGGGGGTCTTACCCCTTCGCAGTGTGTGTGTGTGTGTGGGGGGGGTACAGTCAATGTATACCATCGACTGGACTGAAGAAAAAATAACATCCCCCCCCAAACACAGAAATAACTTAAGCTCCTACGCATACAATTTTCCCCTAAAACTTAAAGGTCCGCCTGACCCAGAGTGGTAGTACCTGTTAGGGTCTCATCTATGGGTTAAATAGAACAAAATAGAATCTAAAATGATATGTATAAAAAATACTTAAAAAATTGAGTCCCCATTTAGAATGAATATAACAAAATGTCTTTGGGGTTATTTCCTATAAGTCCAACATAAACAAAGGGGAACCACTCTTGACTTATAAATTATTCATTTATTTTCCCATTAAACTAACCCTAAACCCTAACCCTAACCCTAAACATTAACCCTAACCCCACTTCTTTTTTCCTAGTAGATCAATAAATAGATAAATAAATAATCTATCAATCAAGAGTGGTAACCCTTTTGTTTATGTTGGACTTATAGGAAATAACCGTCTTTGGCATAAAATAACCCAATGAGTTTACATGCCGTTAGACCCAACTAACAAAACAACGTAACTCTTGAATGAAAAAAAAGAAGAAGAAAAAAGATGACAATAAAAAGATGACAAGGGACAAAAAAAGACAAGAGATACAATTAATGCACTCTAATCTCGACCAATAAAGGATTTTTATTATAGTTGTCTTGATGTATGGAAGACGGTTTTTTCCCCGAATTGTAAACATGTATGTTAAAACATTTTGTTTCTCCTGGAAAATATAAACGGCCTGTTTCATATTTGATAATCGTAGAAGGGTTAATAATTTTTTTTTTTTTTAAATATGTCCTGACTCGAACCTAATACAAAAATCCGGCTTCTTTATCATCGTAAGGTGTCGTTGTTTGAGGGAATGGTCTGCGTTTTGACTCTCTCTCTCTCTCTCTCTCTCTCTCTCTCTCTCTCTCTCTCTCTCTCTCTCTCTCTCTCTCTCTCTTAACACAGTGTCTTTCTTTTAGCCAGATTTTTCGGTTATTTCCTATGAGTCTAACATAAACAAAGGGGAACCACTCTTTGATAAATTATTTATTTATTTATTGATCTACTAGGATCTACTAGAAGACGGGGTTAGGGTTAGTTTAATGGGAAAATAAATAAGTAATTTATTAGTCAAGAGTGGTTCCCCTTTGTTTATGTTAGACTTATAAGAAATAACCCTTTTTTTCCCGAATTGTAAACATGTATGTTAAAACATGTTTTTCCTGGAAAATATAAACGGTCCGTTTCATATTCCCCCCCTCTCTCTCTCCCTCTCTCTCTCTCTCTCTTTCTTTCTCTCTTTCTCTCTTTCTCTCTTTCTCTCTCTTTCTCTTTCTCTCTTCTCTCTATCTCTTTCTCTTGTCTCTCTCTTTCTCCTCTCTCTTTTTCCTCTCTCTCTCTCTCCCTCTCTTTCTCCCCTCTCTCTCAACACAGTGTCTTTCTTTTAACCATATTTTTGTTCTTCTTGTTAATCAGTCTTTACCAGATTCTTTAGGGATTTTTTAGAAGAAAAACACTTGTTTTAAATTACTGCATAGTTTTTTTTTTAATCCCCATTTTCTCGTCATGAATCTGACCACACAGAAAAATTGGGATTGGCTGTTGGACTTGTTTTTTTTTTTTTTTTTGTTTTGTTGTTTTTTTTTTTTTTATTTGTTGTTACTTCTCTGCAACAATTTGGGGGGGCTGAAATAAACGTAAAAAAGATTTAGATTTAAAGGGGCCATAAAACGGGATTGATCGTCTGGCTTTGCTAAGGAAACATTTTTTACTTCTTTTTTTTTTCTACTCCCGCCAGATATAGTTTGTTGTCATCAAACAGGCATATAGGTATTACTTCGTTTACCACCTGAACCAAATACACGTGTTGACAACAACTTCTTCTTCTTCTTCTTCTTCTTCTTCTTTCTTCTTCTTTTTCTTCTCGCCCTTCTTCTTCTTCTCTCTCACCTTTAATCGTCATCATCTGCCAGGTAGGTTATTAACGCCTGTTGCTTTCATTGTGCCCCTCTATATAAAATAGGTGGAAAAAAAAGTTGGAGGAGAGTTTTCTCCCCTCCTCTCTCTCTTTCAATACTCATCATTTCTACTCGACCGCCACTACCACCGCCACTCAGAGGGAGAGACAGAGAGACAGAGAGACAGAGAGGGTGAAAAATAGAGAAGAGATTAAAAAATAACTAAGAAGGTAGAAAATAATAAAAATACAGAAAAGAATAGAAGAAAGAAACAGCTAACCAGTCAGGTAGCCATTTACCTAGCGAGGCAGGCGGAGAAGGAGGGATAGAAGGAGGTGGGTGCTACCTTGATAGATAATACGCACATACATATTAAAACAGAAGGCGTCGGACTCTGTACCACTTCCTCGCGGCTCGTCCGCCATGCACAAAGGGAGAGTTAGTTTTTTTTAAATGTACTTTGTGTTTCCACACATGAAGCCCAAATGGAACGAAGGATAAACTCGAATCGGATTATACGTTTTGTTTCTACAATCAACTTTTCTTTTTACACAGGGACATTACAATTCTTGTAAAATCGACGGTTACACAAAACACGACGACGGATAGACAGAAAAAAAGACAACAAAAAAGGAAAGAAAGAAAAAAAGAAAAAAAGGAGACGTTACAAAGAAAGTCTTTTAAAACACTGAAAATATTTACCTACAAAAGAAACACACACACATTAACATCCACGTTTTGTAAGTAGTGTATTTTATATACATATATATACATATATATATATATTGCCAAAAGAGTCGCACGGCGATTTGTAGTTAAAAAAAATTATACGCTTTAATCATTGTTTTTTGTTTGTTTGTTTGTTTTTTTAAATCTTACGAATACAAACTGATTCAAGAATTACTTATTGATTTGAGAGATTTAAGATTTCGTTTATTTCAACTAAAGAACCGGCAAAGTTCTTTATATATATATATATACATTTAAAATTAACCTTTGATTTTAATTTTATTCAGGTTTCTACTACACCTAAATCAATATGGTGATCGACGGCGAAGCTGGCCCCTTATTTCAATGCCGCGTTCTTTATATCGGAAGCGCAGTCCCCCTTGAACAAGCTAAGGGGCTGGAAGCTATCCAACAACCCCTGAGGGAACGTTATCTTATAGGTGACGGGAAAAGCATTAGCGGGGTGGATGCAACAATTTCAGTCTTACCGTCCGAAATTCAAATGACTTACAGTGAAGATTCGAAAACTGTCGTCTGTTTTCCGATATCATCATTAACATTTGTGCCGCAGTTCGTTGTATTCATCTGATAAACAGACAGGGTCAAAAAGTGCCGAAATTCATATCGTTGAATTCGCCAGCGGCCGGAGGGGCGAACATACAAAATCCGGCCATCTTTGCAGCCATCACCCGCAGGACGAAAGGTCGGAAGGTGCTCGAGTGTCATGCCTTTTTATGCTCCACACCGAGTGACGCCAAAAACTTGGTCCAGGCATCGAAAATGGCTGACAGAGCATATCGAAACGGATTAGGCCTGGCTGGTTTCAGTTACGGCGGCGTAGGTGTTGGTGGTGGTGGTGC
>CM042160.1:48166703-48176703 GCA_023376005.1 Doryteuthis pealeii | reverse complement strand
ATGAGTAGTACATCTTGAATAAAATGACCTGTGCCTAAAAATATCTGGGAGCTGTTGGTAGATGTGGAGTTCAACCTCTGCAAAAACAATCTCTTTGGTTTAGTGCTAGCGAAAAAGGGATAGACTCACTCGCTGTTTGGCTAATACTGACAATAGACCGACTTCTTTTCTATAATGAAAATCCCTCGAAATATATATTTTTATTCACAAAAAATGATGTTGGTATATATATATATATATATATATATATATATATATATATATATATATGAAAGTAAGTAAACAAACAATGTGTTTATTTTTTATATGGCCTTTTTAGCCGACAATTTTTAGAGGATATTTGCGTAATTGAAGTCATACCTAATTTTGAAAACTAATGAATTTAGGTAAGCACATATGTTCAAATGTAAGGCTAAACAAATTGAGAAAATGTCAATCCCTGTATCAATAGGTCGAAATGTATATACAGGGATTGAAAATTTCTCGATTTGTTTAGCCTTACATTTGAACATGTATGCCCGCCTAAATTCATTAATTATTAACTAATTAATTTTCAAAATTAGGTATGACTTCAATTAAGCACATATCCATATATATATATGTATAAGCTGAGAGATATCTTTATTTAACATGAATGTTTTCATTATAATATCAAACGTGGATTGATATTGTTGAGTGATCAAATACATGTATATAACTTGATACATTTTTGTATGTATATTAAAAATATTAACATTGTATATCATAAAATCTTTTGTGTGTACGTCTCATATTTGCTTTTTAGAAATACCCCACCCACAAGAGTTGAACCAAAAAGTGGGTCATACATCTATCTGTATTTAGCATCGATGCGTTTTCTTGGAAAGGGACATAACATAATGTCTAAGAAGAAGTAAGTTGTGACCCCCAGCAACAATCTATAAGCTACCAATATCCCGTAATAATTGTTAGATGTACTAGCAAATATATGCACCTTCCGGGTGCAAGTATTTAAGTTTTAATGTAATAAAATATTGTATTAAATTAGAAAGGCTAATGAAACTAAATAAGAATACAGATAAAAAGATTTGAAACAGAGGGAGTATAATAAAAGATTTGAAACAGAGGGAGTATAATAAAAAAATGGAACAACTGAAACTTATTCTTCCATCACTCTCGTCTTTCATTGTTATTTTTTCTAATTTAAGTATTTAGTTATAAGAGGAAGTAAAGAATAAAATGACAGTTATGTTTTCTTGTTAATGGATTTCATTTAAGATTCATTGAAGAGATTTTTGCTCATATTCATTAAAATAAAACCAAACAGTTAGAAATCAATAATACTAAGCGCATATTTATTAAATTCGATTTTTTAATATTAATATGCAAATTAGCCTTCCCGTTCACACTGTAAACCGCTATTTTGTTGTATATATAAATATAATTGCATGTTGTCAGTATGTAGACATAGTTAACAGTATTAATAATGTAAGACAATTTTAATAATAATTGAGGTTTAAATTTAAATAAAATAAAATCATAGAGAATGTGATGTCAATAACTAAGAGAATTGTGACTTGAGTAGGAATATAGTTTCGGTTACAGACAGAAGCACACACAATCTCCATTATAATAAGACTAGCAAAAAGGGTTGGGAGTGGGTGTATCTGGTCAACCGTGAGTTTTAAGTTTGGGTTCAATTCTTATAAACTCCTTTCACTGGATCAATTTCTATGAAATTAAAAAAAACAGCCCTCTTAATTCCTTCTTAATTAATCTTTCCATATTAAAAACTTAATCCTTCTCTTATCTCTGACCTTCCAATAGAAAATGAGTATCTCTACTTTATACTATACATCATGAGGGGGGGGTCCATTATCAAGTTTTTCTGGGGATCAATGTGTCCCTTGCAATGGGGTGGGGTTCTTACCCAGTTTGTCACATTCAAAGTGAATTGAAATTACAAGAAATTTTAGTTCAATTAAGCACAGACTCATTATGACTAAATAAATTTATCAACTTTTTCTGTTTGCTTTTTTTTTATTTTGCTTTTTTAACTCAATAGCTAAAATCTGTTGCATAAAAATCATCAAATTTTGACACTAAAGTGAAGAGCTTCAGGCACAAGTACCGTAAATCCTCGAGTATAAACCGCACTTTTTTCCCCAAGATTTAAAGGTCAAAATCCCTAGTGCGTATTATATACGAGGTTAAATATGGAAAATTAAACTGGGAAAACAAATTACAACAGCGTCAGATTTCAAAATAAAAACTTTAAAGATTTTCAAGAAATCTCAAACAAAAATAGATAAATAAAAAAATAAATAAATAGAGTTAAGCGTTTGGTTAAAAGGTGTACCGTAAATCCTCGAGTATAATCCGCACTTTTTTTCCCCCAAAATTTAAAGGTCAAAATCCCTAGTGCGTACTATATATGAGGTTAAAAATGAAAATTATTTTCTAAGCAATGTTCGAGTCACTATTTGCTGTCTGGCAATGTTTATTCAGACGCATTTCTTTTTCAGAGGTACAGCCCCCTAAAAATTCCCTGCGTATTATACTCAAGGGCGGGCTATACTCGAGGATTTACGGTATTTAAGTCTTGATAGATTAAACATTTCATTCAATTAGAAAGACTAACGAAACGCATATAAAAAAGATTACGCTTATTTTAATTTTTATTTTGATTGATTTCTATAATAAAATTGTATATAGGATTGCATTTAATATGTTTGAGAATTAAACGATAATATTATAAATCAATAACAGCAAGTAATTATTTATTAAACATGGTTTTGTGAAAACTCGTATGCAAATTATTCACACTATATCTATCTATACATATATAAAGGGCAGTTGTGTGTGTATGTATGTCCAGAGGAAATCTTCTATCTATCTATCTATACATATATAAAGGGCAGTTGTGTGTATGCATGTCCATCTATACATATATAAAGGGCAGTTGTGTGTATATGTATGTCCGGAGGAAACTTCGAAAATAAAACAATTAACGACAAAGTAAATATATATACACATTAAATATCACCAGGGCTTGGTTTTTGGTTTTGTCAACATTTATTTCTTAATGATATATAAACAACATACATCGCAGGGTTTTTGAAAAAAAGACATTCCATTCAATTAAAAAAAAAGATATGAATGATGCAATTAATTGAATCAATCAATATTATATTTCAAAGCAAAAAAAAAAAAAAAAAAAAAAACATACACACACACACACAAATTAAAATAAACAAAATAACATGCAAATGACTTTCCCACTTGTTACTTTTCAAATTTGAATTTTTAAATATCTTCACGAATATAAATAAAATCTCTATTATTTTTGCTCAAAAACCAAGCCCTGGTGATATTTAATGTGTATATATATATATTTACTCAGTCGTTAATTGTTTTATTTTCAAAGTTTCCTCCGGACATACAGATACACATACAACTGCCCTTTATATATGTATAGATAGATAGAAGATTTCCTCCGGACATACATATACACACAACTGCCCTATATATATGTATAGATTGAAGATTTCCTCCAGACATACAGATACACAAAACTGCCCTTTATATATGTATAGATAGATAGGAGATTCCCCTCGGACATACATATAAACACAACTGCCCTTTATATATGTATAGATAAAGATTTCCCCGGACATACACATACACACAACTGTCCTTTATATATGTAGAGATAGATAGATTTCCTCCGGACATACATATACATACAACTGCCCTTTATATATGTAGAGATAGATAGATTTCCTCCGGACATACATATACATACAACTGCCCTTTATATATGTAGAGATAGATAGATTTCCCCGGACATACATACACACACAACTGCCCTTTATATATGTATAGATAGATAGATTTCCTCTGGACATACATATACACACAACTGCCCTTTATATATGTATAGATAGATAGATTTCCTCTGGACATACATATACACACAACTGCCCTTTATATATGTATAGACAGATAGATTCCCCCCCGGACATACATACACACACAACAGTCCTTTATATATGTATAGATAGATAGATTTCCCCCGGACATACATACACAACTGTCCTTTATTTATGTATAGACAGATAGATTTCCTCTGGACATACATATACACACAACTGCCCTTTATATATGTATAGATAGATAGAAGATTTCCTCCGGACATACATATACGCATCTATCCTTTATATATGTATAGATAGATTGATGAATGAATGGACAAATAAAAGGTTTAGCTTTCATTCATTTACTTGGGAACAATATTACAATCAATGGTTTCCTGTTAAAGCATTCGTCAGGTAAAGATGTATAGATTTCCTCTGGACATACACATACACACAACTGCCCTTTATATATGTATAGATAGATAGGATATTTCCTCCGGACATGCATATACACACAACTGCCCTATATATATATGTATAGATAGATATAGATAAGTAAAAATGAATAGATAAATGGAAAAACAGTCAAAGAAAAACATTATAGGAAATAAAACATTCTCACGAAAAATTTGAAAAAACTATAAAGTTTTTTCAAATTCAAACAAAAAAACCCAAAAAAAACTGAACAATATTTTCCTATTGATAATTCATTCATGAAATTATTTAAAAAAAAAAAAAATCAAATACCAACGCTTTATTCTGTTCAGACTTTGATCTTTCTTAAGCAAAGAATTGAAATAGTTTTTGTCTATATTTTTTGTTTGTTTGTTCTGCTGCTGATAATCCAGCCCTTATACCGGATTAACCCATGACATTCGTTTTTATTTATCTTAATCCGTTTAATCCCCCTCGTCCCCGATTGGACATTACCAATATTTATTCTGTTGATTTGAAACTCTCTTTACCTCTTCCCTATCTGGAATCTGGTAGACGGTGAATTCAGTGACGCAAATTTTTACCATAATGGTAAGGAAAATAGTACTTAATACGTTAATTCATTTATGAGTTAAAGAAAAAGCATAGCATTAAGTGGTTTTGTACAGATTTAAAGTTGTTTAAAGTGTATAACTGAATCACGACGCAATAACTTTAAATCTATACAACACCAATTAATGCTGTCCTTTAATTAAAAAAAAACTTATAAATGAATTAACGTAGTAAGTTATGTTTTCCTTAAAGTTTCATTTTTATTAAAAGTATTAATCCCAGCTGAGAAATTAAAAATATATACATTGGACTTCATTTCATATTCCACTAACATCTGTCCGGTTGACTATAGTGAACATTTACGTCCCTGAATTCACAGTCTACCCTAGAATCTACCACTGCTAGTTATTCCCCAACATTTTTTGTAATACTAACAGCCTACTCTCACCAGGTGTCGCTGTTAAATGTCGTTTATGTGTCTCTGTAATCAACTGAATAATCTAAGTATCGGTTATGTGAGACACTTTACTTAAACCGCGGGTCAATTCGACGAGCTGATATATATAATATATATATTGGCATTTCAGTCTCGGAAGACTATGATAAAGTTTTTATGTGCCCCTGAAGTTACAGCGATTCCTGTGACTGTGAAGTCCGATGTTTGAAAAATATTCTCAACCACAGATGTCGCATTTGAAGGCTGCCCCTGAAGATGTTGATGTTCCAATGCTTTGTTGCCGCTGTTTTCTTCTGGACCTCTTAGTGTCATGGTGTTGTGTCAGGGTGACTTCTGACATAAACAGTCCTCTACGGAGATTCTGCCGCCACCGAGGACCAAATTTTCCCAGCTGGAAGGGGCAAGTCAGTTTGTATATACATACACATATATATGTATGTTTTTTATTTATTAGAAGTTACTTTATCCATTTCTATTTTATATATATATATATATATATATATATATATATATATATGTGTGTGTGTGTGTGTGTGTGTGTATATATATATATATGTGTGTGTGTGTGTGTGTATATATATATATATATATATATATATGTGTGTGTGTGTATATATATATATATATATATATATATATATATATAAATAAGTCATCTGAATGTATTTAGAAGCAATATATATCTATATCTATATCTATATATATATGATTGATCAATGCCTGAAGAACTGAAGAAGATATCAGAAGATCTGAAACACGTGTCGCAAATGTAAGATAAAAGTTTTTAAAAGAATTTGTCAAAACAATCCATTTTGCGGACATTCTTTTTTATAAAATATCTAATTTTCTCCCGTTGAACTCATAACAACACTTTATATATACTAACAAGTACTATCACACCGGGTTAAAGGAAATCTGGGAGTAATGGTAACGAAGTGGGTTATTTTACTGTCATTTTCAAGGTGTTAATTGCTATAACTTAATTTTTTGCTATTTTTTTGAATTTTTGAGACACATAGCCTAGTGGATAAAGGAGTTAGGTTAAGTCAGTTCTAAGTGACAATTATCTCTAGACTGTAGGTTCAATCTGATCGGAGTGTCACGTGGTGTAATGGTTAGCAAGCTCACATTGCAAACCATTGTTAGTGAGTTCGATTCTCATTGGGAGCCCCATACTTCTGGCCTTGTGCCATATCTAAGCTAAGCTTAGTAAATACCTATTTAGAAGCAATATATATATATATATATATATATATTTATCATTATTATTTATATTTTTTTGCTTGAAGGCAGTTACAATGCGTATATCGTATAAAATTCGATAATTAATGAGTATATCGTATAAAATTCGATAATTAATGGAAATAATCATGACAAGCAAACTCGGCAAATATTGCCTCCTACGTAGAACATCGCTTGTCATGATTATTTTCATTAATTATCGAATTTTGTACGATATACGCATTGTAACTGCCTTCAAGCAAAAAAATATAAATAATAATATACTTTGTTCAACAATGCTTCTAAAGCAAATTATCTTAATCTCATATATATAATATATATATATATATATATATATATTATATATATATATATATGTGTGTGTGTGTGTGTGTGTGTGAAGAAAGGAAGTGAATCCGACGGTATGTAGTATATTAAGAAAAATGAAAAAACACAGGTTTAAATGGGTTAAGTAGTGAGTTTATTATAAAACAGACTGAATAACAATGACTACCACTCGCTTTTCTCGTTATTCTGTGATAAATAATTTCTTATCACCTTCCATATACTAACAAATGCCCTGAAGATGATCTAATTAATAGATCGAAACACTGCAGCGTCGGCCAATAAACTCACCACTTAACCCATTTAAATCTGTGTTTTTTCATTTTTCTTAATATACTATATATATATATATATATATATATATATATATATATATATATATATATTGCTTCTAAATACATTCCGATCAGATTTGTAAAATTGATGGTGAGGTTCTAGTTCTGGAGCTCTGGACAATGTGGAGTATCTCTTCATCACCATTACTCTTACGCCCACTCTGACCCGGAGTGGTAGTATCTGTTAGGGTCCCATTTATGGGTTAGAGAGAACACAATCAGTTCTAAAAATGTATTTAAAAAATTGAGTACCCATTAAGAATGAATAAAACAAAGCGTATTCGGCATGAAATGACCCAACAAGGGTTGTCATGCCATAAATACCAACCAACCAACCAACCAACCAATCAATCAACCAACCAACCAACAAACTCTCCCTTTTTTTCGTAATCATAAACATTTCGGATGTATTTAAAAACAAAAGAATTAATCGTCTCCAACGCCGATCCCATTTTGATTGTCCCACAAGATTATTGTCTTAATCTTTAATCCCTTTTACTGTTTCCAGTTAATCTCTTAATCCCATCCAATACATTTTTATAGATTATTAAATCGTTTTAATTTTTTAAATAATGTTTTTGTTTTGCATTTTTTTCTTCTTGTTTTTAAAAAATATTGGCTAAACTTGCAAATCGGTCGGGAAATTAGGGTCACCCAGCAAAAACAGAACCCACACATTTTGTAATAAAACTGTTAATTTTAACCAGGGCGGTTTAGGGTTAGGGTTGGGGTTTAGAGTTAGTTTAATGGGAAAATAAATAAATAATTTGGGTTCTGTTTTTTCTGGGTCACCCTGTAATATTTCTTAATTTTCTGGCCGATTTGCAAGTTTAGCCAAAATATTTGTTTGCTGTTTTCATTTGTTTTTGTGTTTTTCCTTTTTAAAACCAAAATTATTTGGATTATTCGGACTATTGTCCTCATCTTTATTGTTAATACACAACGTTTCGGTCGATCTGCTCTTCAGCCTTCTTCAAGTTTTTCGTGTCGAACTCGAGAGCCTTCATGTCGTGATCGGGAGCATTTCACAGAACTTCGAACCGAACCCTCTATTCAATCCACGGGTAGGGGGTAGACTGTTTTTATTCCGTTAACCATGACAGGGTACAAGTGTTAAGCTCTGTTATGTATTCTATGTTATAACCGTTCTTGAATCTCGCTAGGATTCGAACGTCCGATCCGGAGGTGATCAGTGCAAGTAACATATCCCCTACGCTACATATCTGATAACATTATGGTAAAATTAACTTGGAAATAAATAGTTGGGAAGAACGCACAGATACTACACTGATCCTAAGTATTTATTCGTCTCCCAAGAAAGGCAAGTTAATCTATATGTGTTTGTATTTAACCAACCAAAATTATAAGTTCAAAACGCCAAAAAATTGACTTTGTGTCACATCCTGCTCAAGTTGGAGGAACTTGAGCAGGATGTGACACAAAGTCAATTTTTTGGCGTTTTGAACTTAAAGTTTTCCTTTTCCTAGATTGGTTGCCTAACCAAGACTAAAGGACCCCGTCTGCCCTACTATTTGAACCATAGCTGGGAGGAGATCAGATTAATTTATGCCTTTCCGAAAGGCAAACAGCCTCGTCCAAGATTTGAACTCGGTTCGCCAATTCTATTTTTACGACGATAATCGTTACGCCAAGCGTGCCTCTTTAAGGTCAGAAAGCAAATCTAAAGAAGTAATCCTACTGGTTGTGGACATACAAAAATTATTATGGAACGTGATATAAGCCTACAGTATCTCTACCAATTTTTCTAATAAAAAGTAAATAATTTGCTTCTAAACCAAAGATACCCGTATTTTATCATTTCTAGAATATATGACATCAAAGCGGATATTATTAGGTATTATTTACAACCAAACTATAGCATTTAATTTTCTAACCCCAAAATATGAATATATAGGAGATTAAACGTATATACACTCATATATATATATATATATATATATATATTATATATATTATATATATATATATGGCTGTCAACTCGTGTTCGAGTAAGACCCTTTCCTGTTTTTTTATCATCATAGTTGGGTACCAGTAGCATTTAGACACTCTATCCTTGTATTTTCTCAGATGACTCATAAACTACATGTTGGAACTTCTCCACTCTGAATGTTGCTGGGCTGAAAATTACCCTTTCTAATAGCCCGCTTCAATTCGTATAGACTCAAAGTTTAATTCGGTTGGACTCAAATTCTTCCACAGACAGGTAGATGGTGGCTCTCCAGCCAGGTCTATTACAAGCTAGATTCTCCCAGTCCTCCACAGCAATAGCAGAGTTCTTCAGAGTGTCCTTGAGACAGTCCTTAAACCTCAATTTGGGTTTGCACTGACGACGTTTGCCAGTTGAGGTTTTCCCGTAAAATAATTATATTGGGATTCGGCAATATATATATATATATATATATATAATATAATATATATTATATATATATATATTATATATTATATATATATATATATATATATATATATATATATATATATATATATTATTGGCATTTGAAACATCTTCACCTGATGATTGCCTCGCATGAAACCAATATGGTCGTGAATGTTCCTTTGTCACCTAATAAATAGATATGTAAAACCTTTATATATTTATCTTATTATATTATATTATATTATATATATATATATATATATATATATATATATATTATATATAATCAATTTTAACTATCTAATTTTAGCTAACAGATGGATCCATGCATTTTCTAATTATCCATAAAATGGATATTATT
>CM042160.1:48104203-48161703 GCA_023376005.1 Doryteuthis pealeii | reverse complement strand
TCTATGAATTAACATTTTGCGAATTGGGTTACGGTTTTAGGGGATTAAAATTGTTTTTAATTACATATTGTTTAAAAAAACAACAAAAAACCCAAATTACTATACATTTAATGTTGAAAAATATTTTTTAAAACTAAGTTTAATTGAAATTATACATTGCAATACTAACATAAACAACTGTCTCAATAATAGATTCAATAATTAATTTCAATGGTTAATTAAATGTATAGTAATTTGGTTTTTTTGTTGTTTATTTTTTTTAAGCAATACGTAATTAAAAACAACCTTAATCCCCTAAAATGTTAATTCATAGACTGTAGTTAAACTGTTATTGGGGACCACCAAAAACTTTCCGTTTTAATTTTCCGATCTAAATCAGAAGTCAGCCGGCAATTTGTAGCTCAGATGATTAGAGAAGGTGGTGCGTTTAACCAGCCCCCCCCCCCCAAGGAATAGGGGTGAATGTGAGTTTGAATTATATCGAGAGATTATCCTGTATTATTTCCGAAAAAATAAAGAAAGAATAAGAAATAAAAAGAACAAAATAAACTAAAAATTATGATAGAAAATACTAGTAAAAATATTGGACCATATAACATTTAGGCACCCCTTTTGCGATCTCGTTTCATAGGGACATTTTTTTCATTTACACCGTCAAAATCCAGTTGTTTGTTAGAAGTTAGGATTAGGGGTTAGGGTTAGGGGTTAGTTTTATAATTTAAAAAAAAAATCTAAAAATCATCTGTTAACAAGCAACCGGATGTTGACGGTGTAAATGAAAAAATGTCCCTATGAAACGAGATCGCAAAAGGGGTGCCTAAATGTTATATGGTCATATGGTCCAAAATATTAATGGGTAAAACTTTCCTTGTTATATTGAAAGGGATACATCTTGGTATGGGAACTTCTTAACTCCTACCCCACCCCCATGTTTTTTGTATTGGGATAATCAAACTGAATAATTTTTGGATTGCTTTCAAATTATTTTTAATAAAAAATATAATTTTACATTTCTAGAAATATCAAAACCGAGAAAAGCACATAGAAATAATGCTAACATACAGAAAAAGTTTTTTGAAAATTTTAATTTTGTTTAAAAGAAAAACTCAAAAGAAGAATTTTTATACAGTGTTTTTTCTAGCAGAGTTTTAAAACAAAGTTTGTTTGTTTTTTCAGGTTGATCCCAAAATAAATTCCCACTATATTTTATTTACAGCGAATTTTGAAAACCCCAAACCCTTTTGACAAAAATTGAGCATGTCTAATTTAACAAAAGGGGCGTAATAAAAAAGAAATTCGAATTTTTTTAAAAATTTTAAAACAGTTACCAGTAATCAGGGAATTGTCCAATTTCAACGAAATTTTCAGCGCTTTATTCGTTAAGGAAGTAATCTTAGAGTGAAAAGCTTCTTTTTTTTTTTCAAATTTGGAAAAAAAAGTTTTTTAATCAATTAAAATTGTAGATAGGTTTTCAACCTTTGGTCATTTGAATAAATAAAAAAATCCGCTCGCTAATTTTTGCATTTCTAGAAAGATCTAAACCAGAAGATCACATTGTAATGAAAACAGAAGCCGGAATAAACTTAAAGGTAAGCTTTATTCTATTTTATTGTTACTTGTATGTACACACTAGGAGTGGCTACCCGGCATCGACTGGGTAGAGGTATGGGGAGAGATAGTCTCGCAGATCCATTATTGTTGAATTGCAAGTTGGATCCCCGCAGGATGCCCCACTACCCCCCCCCCAAAAAAAAAAACCACTTTACATTAATCCAGCTACTCTGAAAAGAAAAATTAATGTCTCCTATTTAAAATATTAAATGCAAAAGAAAATTCCATGTTGTTATCATTTTAATTCTATTTTTGTAATTATCTTCACGAATATAAATCAAATCTTCATTATTTTTGCTCAAAAAGCAAGCCCTGGGGATATTTAATGTGTATATATATTTACTTTGTCGTTGATTGTTTTATTTTTGAAGTTTCCTCCGGACATACACATACACACAACTGCCCTTTATATATGTACTAGAAGCGGCTACCCGACGTTGGGGGAAGGTTAAAAAATTAGTCACACAGATCCATTATTGTTGAATCGTGAATTGGATCCTCGTAATATGACCCATTAAAATCCATATGTAAAAAAAAGACCTTGCGTTGATCCAGCCACTTTGAAAAGAAGAATTCATGTCTACTATTCAAAATATTAAATGCTAAAAAAAATTCTATGCTGTTATCATTTAAATTTTATTTGTTAATTATTTTCACAAATATAAATAAATCTTCATTATTTTTGCTCAAAATGCCAGATCTGGTGATTGTGATTGTGAATGTGTATATATATTTACTTTGACGTTGATTATTTTATTTTCATAATTTCCTCCGGACATACACACACAAACTGCCCTTATATATATATATATATATATATATATATATATATATATATATATATATATATCTTTATATACGAAACCAATGTCGTCTATAGCGTCTATTCCGTTCACAACAAAGGTGAGATTAGTATCGAGTACACACATTAAAAAATTGAAATATAAAAATCTGACTATGGTATGTTCTAGGAAGAATCCAAGTTAATGTTACAAGTTAAAAATCGTCCTCGTTTTAAAATTCTTTTCTTTCTTTTTAACATTTCTGTTAGCTATCGTATGTATTTGTGTACGTGCAAGGAATGTCAAGTTAGGTGTTCTTTTCCCTCCACAAAAAAGAATTCATTTACAGTCAGTACATTTAAAGTGTAAACCTTCTCAGTTTATTTGCTCGTTGGACCATGACGACTGGAAAGTTTGTGGCCAGTGACAGCAGTTGATGTTTGAATGCAACAAGAGACTCGTCGCCCAACATTAGAATGTTTTGTGCTTTGTATGGAATTCACACAATATTCTTATTCTTTCAGTGTTCTCTTCTTTCTTTCAATAGTCCCTCTCTCTCTCTCTCTGTCTCTCTCTTTCTTTCTTTCAGTCTTTCCCCTCTCTCTCTCTCTCTCTCTCTCTCTCTCTTTCAGTCTTCCCTTCTTCTCTCTTTCAGTCTTCCCCTCTTCCTTTTCAGTCTTCTCTCTTTCTTTCAGTCTTTTCCCTCTCTCCTTTCAGTCTTCTCTCTCTCTTTCAGTCAGTCTTCCCCTCTCTCTCAGTCTTCTCTCTCAGTCTTCCCCTTCCTCCTTCCTCTTCAAGTCTTTCTTTTCCCCTCACCTGTAAAATCAAAGGCGTTAAATAAATTAACGACCTGTCTCAGTTACCTGTTCTTACTTGTAAAATCATTAAATTCAGTGTAATATTTCAATCTATTTGTAATTCGCTCACCACCACCATCACCACCAGTAGTCGGCTGCTAACTGTCTATGTCCGTTCTGGTGTACTGAGTATATGTTTGCCCATAACTGAAGGGGTAGAAGTAAGATATGGGTTCATGCCTTCTTCAAGAGCATTTGAACTCTGATTGTTATAACTGTGATGATTACTGTTACACACACACACACACACACACACACTCTCTCTCTCTCTCTCTCTCTCTCTCTCTCTCTCTCTCTCTCTCTCTCTCTCTCTCTTTATATATATATATTCATAAAAAGAACCTAAGAAGAAGCTATCCACCTGGGTTTCACCCAACAGCTCATCAGGATAATTCTGTTAGAAAGAAAAAAGAAAAAAATGCATAATTTTTTGTTTCGCACCGTCAGAATTATAGAAATGATATATATATATATTCTTATTTTTGCCCCCCCCCCACCCCTCAACAAGGACCTGTTGAGTCGAATATTTATTTCCCCCCTCTATTTTTTTCCTTCTAACTGCCATAGATTTAATTAATAGCGTTGATCCCAGGGGGCCATCCCCCCAGGCAACACCTGCCCCCTCAATTTAAAGGGGCAGGGTTGGGTTTATTGCACAGTGCTTGAGGCGCTCCCTTAAGGCGGAATGCCGACAGGATGAACGCAATTTTTCCACCCGCCACCAACGAGTCTCGGTTTGTTGGTGGTCCCACCTTTGTACAAGTGGGATACGAGGAAAATAACTCCCTTCATCTCTTCACTCCATCTCTTCTAATGATATTAAAAAGTCGTCGTAAGAGCGGCCTAATGTCGGTACCATCCAGACAGCGATCCCCCTTTTCAATAGCGCTAGACCAAGGAGATTGTTTTTGCGTCCGAGGTGGAGCGCCGCACCTACTATCAGCTCCTTACTTTACCGCACTGATCCCTGTGCTACTCATACGCTGAGTTGGCGAGGGCTGGTATCGAACTGGGAACCTTGTGAAGTTCAACTGAAATAATGAGATAATGTGCACCCACTTCATATGCAACGAAAACTATATCAAAGCTGCAGCTGCTGTTGCTGCAGCTGATGATGATGCTGATGATGATGATGTTGCTACTGCTGATAATGATGATAATGTTGCTCCTGCTGCTGATAATGATGATGATGATGATGATGATGCTACTGCGGCCGCTGATAATGATGATAATGATGATGATGCTTATCTGATGATGAAATTCCAGTTCTGTGACTCAGGGTAATGTGGAGTACCCCTTTTTTACTATTATATATATATATATATATATATATATATATATATATATATACCATTAGTAGTAGAAGCTGTTAGGTTCCCATCTATGGGTTAAATAAAAAATGAGTCTAATAATGCGTTTAAAAAATGGAGAATCCATCAAGAATGAATAAAACAAAACGTGTTCGGCATAAAATAACCCAACAAGGGTTGACATACCAACTAACCAATCTACTGCTTTATTCTCACTCTCAATTTTTTTAGCCTTCAATTACCCGCCCCCACCACACACATAGACTGTGGAACTGTTTCCTACCCCCCCCCCATTGTCAAATGTGACTCATTTTTGGCATGTAAGAAACTTTCAAGTTCTATATTTAAGGATACGCCTTATTCAATTGATATCACCAAAACTAACAATATAAACCTAATGTTTTGTTGAGTTGAGCACTTTAAAAAACAAAAAACATTCATAACTTGATATTTAGTCACCATTACACGTATCCATTATAAACTAAATTTCAAGTGAACCATGAAATTCATTGTTGCCACGATAATTGTTAAAGTTGTGGTAGTAATGTACTCCAAACATCATTAGATACCATAAAAGAAAAAGGCTTCACACTAAAAAAAGGCAAGAAGCCGGCGATATCCCGCACAGACTATCACTATGCTGATGACTTTGCACTTCTTGCAGATACACCGGCACAGGCCGAGTCACAACTGCATAGCCTGGAGGAGGCAGCAAAGAATATTGGCCTATATGTGAACTCCGATAAAACTGAGTTCATGTGTTTCAAAAAGATAGACATATCTACACTCAACGGTAAGCCTCTAAAGCCAGTAGAACAATTCACATACTTAGGTAGTAATATCTCATCAACAGAGAGCGATGTTAATACACAAATAGGAAAAGTGTGGTCGGCCACAAAAAAAGTATCAGTCATATGGAAATCTGATCTCCTGAAAAGCTAAATAGACAATCCTTCCAGGCTGTGGTTATATCAGTGCTGCTGTATGGCTGCATCACCTGGACCCCCAGCGAGGCGCTTTGAAAATAAGCTAGATGGGAGCTACAAAGAATGCTGCGTGCAGTCTTGAACAAGTCGAGGAAACAACACCCCACAAGGAAACAGCTGTATGGCCACCTGCCCCCCATTCGAGTTAGACGGACAAGGCATTCTGGACACTGCTGGAGAAGCAAGGATGAGCTCATAAGCGACGTTCTCCTGTGGAAGCCAACACACGGATATGCTAATGTGGGCCGCCCAGCAAGACCTACATTGACCAACTATGTAAGGATGCTGGTTGCTGCGCAGAAGACCTCCCACGGGCAATGAGTGATAGGGAAGGTTGGCGAGAGATTGTCATGGATACCCGTGCTAATTGCTCGACATGATGATGATTATGAAAAATAACTAATAACAGTCATGCCCAAGCACTGCGCTCCAGTGTCACGGGCTCACATTATTTCCTGCAAATGCATTTTTAGTAGAGTATTGGGATGGTTTGCTATCTCTCACCGCCAAATTGGTAACGACAATTTTTTCAAATATTTTTTACTCTGTCATTTTTATTTTACAGTAACAAGAGTTAACTAAAGTTTACAATACAATAATCGTACGATTTTGTGTTAAATTGTGTGAAAATATTCAAAGAAATTGTTTATTATTACATGATGCAACATTTGTATTTGAAGAGAACGGGCCTCAGTTTTTCATTTCAAATTGGTTTTAATTTTTTTTTACTCCTTTAATAAATATGAGAATTTTTAATACAAACCCTCTTAATTGAATTTTTAAACTCCACTCGTCTCAGGGCAATGTCTTTCAAAAATCATTTTTCAAGCCGGCGGGTGTTTTCTGTGCTAGTAATAATAATGGAGATTCTTCGTTTTTGTCTGTAACAAAAATTACGTCACTGCTTACGTCACATTACGCAAAATGTCATAAAGAGTCAATACACTCAAAATTTGAATATGCAACGATTAGACATCCTCATTGTTTTTCAACAATTTAATAATAAGTGCATGGTATTATATATCTATATATAGTTTGTTTATTTAATAAATATTTACAAGTTACATTTCAAGATTGTATTTATTTTTTAATCGTTTATGATTTTTGATGATTTATTACTTAGGTGTACAAACTCGCTGACATTGAATTTTTACTCCCACCCTCAAGCAATATGCTTTCAAAAATTATTTTTACATCGCCCGGAGGTGTTTTTATTTTGTACTAGTAATAATAATGATGAATATATTGTTAGATTTTCTTTCGTCGTTAATTATTTTGTTTCTTTTTTAGTGATTGGAGACCAAGGAGAGTTGCAATAAAAATAAATTAAAAAAACTGATTGATCGCTTAATTAAATATTAATCAAAACTAAATTATAAAGGGTCAAGCGAAGCATTTTGCATTGGAGCTTCTTTTATAGCTATCAAAATCCAGGTCATTAATCATTCTCTAACACACAAACCTTGAGCACCTTTTGATCTCCATCTTTCTAACACAGTGGCATGCTGACAAAGTCAAGAAACAGCGACTGGCTCACGTGACTTTCGGAAAACATTTCTTTAGCATCGTGAATTGCGGAGGCATGGATAAGCTTCCCGCGTCTTTGTTGCTGCCGAAACGACTTCAAAGCTCCATGCTTCCTGATAATCGCCGACACAATACTGATGACCTCTCCACACACACACACGCACACACATACATGCATATTAATACGTAAACTGTTCATGTTCCTGACACTAATTATTCTGTATATTGACATGAGACTTTGATGAGTTTGGGTGCACCTGAGCACTGTACACAATAAATTTTTATTATTAGAAGAACAGTAGTGGTACTATTTAACCTATAGCTGGGGAGGATAATACCCTTGAGAAAGGGTATGAAAATATCTTTCTCAGGGTAATTATCCGAAAGTGAAACAAATATGCTACTGGAGTTGGATTTGATTAGACTATCTAAAAAACTTACAACAAAAAAGGACCATTAAAACTATGTGTCTGTCTGTGTCTGTATGTGTAAGAGAGGGAATGCCGACAGGGGTAGGGGTTGCAATATGGATGTTCCAAAAAACGTTAGCAGCAGGATACCATGTTAAGTAATCCTCTTTGTATTTCTCAGGGCGATAGGAGTTACGAGTCGGCGCCATCTCCTCTCTAAGTAGCAGTGCATAGGTTGTATTGGTTTACAGCGGTACAGTGCGAAAGACGATCTCGATCATTATGATTTTATGAATACCCAGATGAATTACCATTTACAAAGCTGGGTGTGTGTGTGTGGAGGAGGTTAAAATTATTTCTATTTAAAGTGAACACAAACTGCCCCAGCCGGAGTTCGAACTCTTTTTCGACGATTCCACTATCCGTGCCCTCTTAACCATTCGTCTACCCACCCCATTACAATGCTGTGTCAATGTAATAAGTAAAAAAAAATAAAGTCGTGGGCGGCCTGAAAGGGTATCAGCAATCAGCGAGGGAGTCTATCCCCTTTTCCCTTGCCTAGACCAAGGAGATATTATTTAGCGTCTGAGAGTGGGCGCCACACCTACCCATCAGCTCTTACTTTACCGCACAGTCCCTGTGCTACTCATAACGCTGAGTTGGCGAGGAACCGGTATGCTGAACTTAGGTACACACTTACGCTGACTAACCCTTTAATGTAATGTAAGAAGTAAAGTCGACGGGGGCCTAAAGTCGTACAGCCAGTCAGCGAGGGAGTCTATCCCTTTTCATATAGCGCTAGACAAGGAAATTGTTTTTGCATCTGAGGTAGAGCCGACACTTATCGTGATACTCATACGCTGAGTTGGGAGGACCGGTATCGAACTAGGAACTTGTGGTTTCTACCGAACGCTCTACGACTGAGCTACGACTCGGCCTTAGCATGTAAACATTCTAAAAGATTTGTATCTGCATTTAAATTCGTCTGTGTGCGTGTGCAGTGGGATTAACGAACGTGTGGATTTGTGTCGGCCTTGTTATTGCTGACTTAAAACAATTCACCGTCAGGATTATTAGAAAAGGATTAATCCCCCCTCCTTGTCTCTCTTCACCCCCCCCGCTAAGTAAGACACCCACAAAGATACACGCACTATTATAACGTAGATATAATGCTAAGTACAATAAATGACGACATAGGGATCGCATGTCTTCAGAGACAAAGAGACCGACCATCATGTACGTTTTTGTGGTTAATACCGTCCGTTTTGGAAAGAAAAAGAAATCTATACATATATAAAAGGGCAGTTGTGTGTATGTATGTCCATCTATACATATATAAAGGGCAGTTGTGTGTATGTATGTCCATATACATATATAAAGGGTTGTGTGATGTATGAAACATATATAGAAGGTTGTTATATTTTCAATATAATATTATAAAGGAGTTGTTATATTATATAGAGGAATAAACTTAACGACAAAGTAAATATATTAACTTATTATAACCATCTTGGTTTTTGAGAAAAATAATGGACATTTGATTTAATTTGTGAAGATAATTAAAAATAAATTAAATAAAGGTGGATTTTTTTTCATTATATTTTAAGTAGTAGACATTAAGATTTCTTTTAGAGTGGCTGATCAATGCAAGGTCTTTTATTTTTTTTACATAGGGTTTAAATGGGCATTCAGATTCAGCTCACGATTCAGTAATAATGGATTGCGGACTGTTAAAAAAATTCTCTACCCAGCGATGCGGTAGCAGCTGCTAGTTAAGTAATAAAAAAAAGAGCACAAAGTAATCGAGTAAGAAGAATCTGGGAGTATGGAGTACCCCTTCTTGCCATTACTCCCAGGTCCACTCTGACCCGGTAGGTGTTCTATCCATGTGTTATAATGTTTTAAAAATTGAGTTTATAAAAGAAAAAGTTGAATACAGAATAATAAAACAACGTTTTCTGGTATAAAAAAATAACCAAACAAGGTTGGCGTGCCGTAAAATCAACAACAATCACATAATTTGGCAAATACCACATTTTTGAATGCAATCAATCACTATTGTCGTGTCTTAGATTCGTCTTTAGGCCTACACCAAATACTCCTACGTTTTTTTGCACTTTTATGTATTGAAGAAAAGAAGAAGAAGAAAACTCCCCGTTGATATACAAACGTATTTGGGGTTGAAAAACGACCCAGTTTAGGTCATATGAGAAAAAAAAGTAAATCATAAATGAAAAGAAAGTGGCATTGGGCTTTTGTGATGGGGAAACCTTTAAATAACCAACACGGTACACACTCAATAGTACATTTGACTTTACAACATGGTTCAAGAACAACACTTATCACTCACAACACAAACTATACACACGAGAGAACATATTAACGTAAATTACAAATCAATATTCTTTCATTTTCCATTCATGCTGAAATTTAGTGGATCTATTATATATCGAAAGTTGGGTTGTTATTTCCTAAGTTGAGCACTATATTACAGGGTGACCAGAAAAAACAGAACCCAAATTATTTATTTATTCCCATTAACTAAACCTGAATACCCCAGCATCTAACCTAAACCCTAACAACCTAGTTGAGTAAGATAATATTACAGGGTGACCAAAAACAGAACCCAATTATTTATTTATTTCCATTAAACTAACCAAACACCCTAACCCACCCTAGGTTGAGTAAATAATATTACAGGGGACCCAGAAAAAACAGAACAAATTATTTATTTATTATTCCATTAAAAACTAACCGCAGCTAACCCTAACCTCAGTTGAGTAAAATATTACAGGTGACCAAGAAAAGAACAAACCCAAATTATTTATTTATTTTCCCATTAAACTAACCTAGAGCTGAGCCAACCCCCTAGTTTGAGTACATAATTGACAGATGACCAGAAAATAGAACCAAATATTTAATTTATTTTTCCATTAACTAACCTAAACACGCAACCCTAATACCTAAACCTAGCCTTAACACCTAACCTTAAGCCTCTTGAGTCAATATTCAGGGTGACAGAAAAAAAACCGAACCAAATTATTTTATTTTCCCATTAAACTAACCTAAACGCACTCTTAACCCTACCCTAAACCTTAACCCTAAATCCTAAAAACCTTATACCCTAGCTTAGTAAAACATATGACAGGGACCAGAAAAAACAGATCCCACAAATTTTGTATCAAAACGTTATTTTATTTTTTTAAAATTTTTTTTAATTCTGTTTTAATTGTTTAATATGTAATTTGCATCAAGTCAAAAACGACAATCTCTTCTTTACTCTGTGGTCATCTTTTCTCCTTATCGGGTGTTCCTTGACGCCTCGTTAATAATGTTATTTCTCTGGAGAGAGAATGAGCGAGGAAGAGAACACACGAAGACGGAGAATTGAAGTATTATCTATGTGAGCAATCCTTAGCCTACTCATATAGGTCCACATTAATTAAGCGTATTATAGATTTATGATTGATTTTAACGGCAATAGTTTATTGATTGATTATTGTTAATGGCATTCCCGCGCACTATAGTTGCAACTGCATGTTTGGTTTTTTTTTTGTTTTTTGTTTTGGTTTTTTGTTTTTTTGGTTTTTTTTTCCTGTTCCTTAGACGACAACGGCAGTTACGTGGTTCCACCGCCCAGGTTACGAGGTCCACGTTGTTTGGACACTTAACATCGCTCTAGTAACAGATGATGCAAAACCCTAAAAAACGGCATGTAACATGTTGGAGTTATTTTATGCTAGAGGTTAGGGAATTGGGTTCTTGTACAATTTAATTTTTGTTAGTTTTTTTTGTAACGATTATATGTATATATAATGTACATGATGACGAACGTGCACAATAATCACAACATTGAATCTATAGAAACACCCCACTTATTTCTGTACAGTGAGAAAATAAAACAAATATTGTTATATGTTAAACATATTATCACTGGTGTTTCTTAACAATTTGTTATTCTACATTGAATATAACTAGTCCATACAAGTAATTGTTATCCGTAACAATTAGTAAGACGTGGAAGTAAGGAACATAATATTCCCAGAACTGGAGTCTTTTATTGATGCAACTAGTGAACCAGGACACAAAATAGATTATATTTATGAGAACAGTACGTTTGTAATATATGTATTTTTTTTATCAGTGAATTCAATAAAATTATATATAATATATATTATATATGTGTGTGGTGTGTGTGTTGTGTATAGTATTCCGGCACGTTGTGTGAAAATTTACGCTGTGTCCACACCACAACAGCACATTAATATATATATATTATAATAATACTAGATAATCCCCCGGTGCAAGTATTTAAGTTTAATGTAAAATATTAATTAAATTAGAAAGCTAATGAAACTAAATAGAATACGATAAAGATTGATAACAGAGGAGATAATAAAAGATTTGAAAACAGAGAGTATTAAGGATTTGAAACAGTAGGGAGATTAATGGAACAACTGAACTTACTCTCGTACTCTCGTCTTCATTCTTTTTTCTAATTTAGTATTTAGTTATAAGGAGGAAGTCAAGAATAAAATGGACAGTTATTGTTTCTATTTAATGGATTCATTTTAAGATTGCATTAAAATGTTTAATCTTATATATTAAGATAAAACCAAACAGATTAGAAATCAATAATACTAAGCACATATTTATAAACATCGAATTTTTAATATTAATATGCATTAGCCTTCCCATTCAACTGAATAGCGCTATTTGTTTGTATATATAATATAATTGCATGTTCATTGTATGTAGATTATTGACTAATAATAAATGAGTGAACGCATTTTATTAATAATTGAGGTTTAGGATACAAATAAATCATGGAGAATGTGATTAATAACTATGAATTTGTGACTTAGATTAGGTAATATAGTTTGGTTACAGACAGATAAAACACACAATCCCATTAATATAGATATATATGTGTGTGTGTGTTGTGTTGTGTGTCGTATTATTATTCATATAGGTTATGAACATTTAAGGCTGCAATTGTAAATTGGTTTCAAAGCAGCGTGTTACAACTATCGTCAGGATAGCCCTTTTAAAGAAATGCAAGGAAGTCACTGGCACCTTTTTTCCGAACATCCATCAATATACTTAAAAAGCATACGTGGCCTTCATCAAAAACTTTTATATAATATATATATATATACTAATTTATTATATATATAGTATATATATATATAAATAAGTTTAGCAGATGATGGTTTTCACTAAGAGATTGGGTTTGACACTTGATACATTCTCGCCGAGTTTTTTCGTTTTGTCAAACTATCTTAAATTAAAAACAATTTCTTTCAACTCCTGACATGTTTAATTCGAAACTACTTGAGAATAAATAAAGTAGAAATATTCTCTGTTTTTATATTTTTGTTCATATTATATTTCATTTTTATGTTAAATTGATTCATTGCATTCAACATTATTCCATCGTATATCCACGAGCTTCTTCAGACCACGATATCTTTTTTTTAGACAGGCACATGCCAATCTCTTAGTATCATAATTTCCGCATTCAGGGTGATCATATTGCATTTTTTCTTTACAAAAGTCTTTTTATTGGTAGACATTTTTTTTTCTCCTTTCATGATTAGGCGGTGTTATTATACGTCTGCCTAATCATTTATACTTTCATTTTATGTAGGTTTTATTATGATTTCACAGATGCATTTTTGTTATTGATTTGCAAGCTTATAGATTAATATAATATATATATAGTATATATATATATATATAATATATATATGCTGTAGATAGAAGGATGGTAAGAATGAACAACTCAAAACAGTCACAGGTGAATACGTTTCGTCTGTGTGCCAGACGTCCTCATATAGACGAAAGTATCACCGCTGTACTGTTTTGAGTGTTATTTCTTGACCACTTTTCTTCTAATCTTAAGAATATCGTCGATCCTAAACCCATCACTTCTTCATATATATATATATATTAATATATATATATATAATTAGAGAGAGAGAGAGAGGAGGAGAGAGAGAGAGAGAGGAGAGAGAGAGTCAAGTCCACAGACACGATGTTTCGACTTATAAGTCTCTTCGCGTGGTTAGACATTTGTAGCTACTACGCAATTGAAATCCGATCGGTTGGGTTCATCGTACCTCAAAGAATAATTATTTTGAGCTATCTTGATAATTATAAAAGATAAGAAAATACAATACCAACTTGCTCTGCCTGATCAAACAGACACACCCGACGACAAAACAACCACGATCATCTCGCGGCCAGATTAAACCGACCAATAACATGCTCCGAAGAACGATTCACGCTCACAACTAAAAGCTCTACTACTACAATTCTCACATCAGAATCGTTTCAGCAATCGTATGGCAATTTAATATCTCATTCTAGCACACGAATCGAACTTTTGACTACATAACATTCCATTTACCATTAACATTTCTTGACAAACTTTTACATTTTCATTTCGTAAGCAACCTTATCAATATATCCCACTATTTCTTTGAAACTTCCATTTTGTGATTATGCAATTTATTCTACCGAATAATTTATTTGTTATCATTTAATCATATGCATCGTTTTATATTTCTCCGTTTTCTACTAAACTGTCATATTTTTACTCGTTATTTACATTATTGTAGAGTAGTTTCCGCGCAACCGTCTCGAGTTAAATTCATACAAATTATTGTCTACATTTCTTAATTATAATGAGATTGTGTGTTTTTCTGTCTTACGAAATATTTCCTCCTCAAGTCATCAATTCTCTTATTATTGACATCACATCTCCATGATTTATTTTTATCTAACTCAAGTATTATAAAATTGTCATACATATATTAATACTGTTAACTATGTCTCATACTGAAAATGCAATTAATTTATTATAGAACAAATACGGTTTAATGTACGGAAGCTATGTTGCATATAATATTAAAATCGAATTTATTAAATATTGCTAGTATTATTGATTTCTAATTGTTTGGTTTTATTTTAATGAATAAAGCAAAATTTCTTCAATGAATCTTAAATGAATCACATTAACAAGATGAAAAAAAAAAAAAATTAACTGTATTTTATTCTTTCTTCCTCTTATAACTAAATACTTATTAAAAAAATAACAATGAAAACGAGAGTGATGGAAGAGTAAAGTTTTAGTTGTACCATTTTTTATACATACTCTCTCGTTTCAAACTTTTATATAACTCCCTGTTTTCAAATTTTTTATCTGTATTTTATTAGTTCCTTAGCTTTCTTTTAATACAATATTTTATTAGCATTAAACGTTAAATATGCACCCGGAGGTGCATATATTTGCTAGTTAAATAGATATTGGTACCTCTACATTTTTGCGTTGTCTAGTTTATTTTATTTATTTAATCACACACTTGCAAATGACAAGAAATAAAGAACTTTATTTCAAATGTTGACTACAAACTGTGTCATTCACATTTGAACACTTTGTTTTATTTTANATGTTGCTTATTTCTCTCTCTCTCTCTTCTTCTCTTCTCATATATATATATATTATATATACTATAATATATATATATAATATATATATATATATATAGTTAATCCTTTATTAGTATTAGAGAAATGATAATAAAGTGCTTCATTTACTTCTGTAAGAGCTGTATTTATTATTTAGTGTAACAAACATTTAAGTGAGAAGAAGAAAGGAAGGGGGAAGGAGGGAAAGAAGGCGAGGAGGAGAAGAAAGCTAAGAAGAAGGAGAGGAGAGAAGAAACAAGAGAGAAAAAAGAAGAAGAAGGAAGGAGGAGAAGAAGAAGACAAAGTTTCAAGACACTGTTATATATATATATATATTATATATATATATATATATTATATATATATAGTTAATCCTTTGTTAGTATTGGAGAAATGATAATAAAGTGCTCAATTACTTCTGTAAGAGCTGTATTTATTCATTATAGTGTTACAATACATTTAAGATTTCGTTCTACCAATGGTTTTGAGCGTCATTTTAATAGCTCGTTCATCAGGAATTTTCACTTATGAGAATACATGACTTTTTTCTGCCCACGTGGACGGTCACGTAGACATGGGTCACGTGGGGCAAAAAAAAAGTCCATGTATTCTCATAAGTGAAATTCCTGATGACGAGCAGTCATTAAAAATGCACTCTAGAAACCATTGGGTAGAACGAAATCTTAAATGTGTACACACTGGACCGTCAAAGAACACAAACACTTGTATTTTGGAAAATGTAAGATGGATGTTTATTCCTCGGTTGTGTACAGCTGAGAGTCGTTGGCAGGGTTACGCAAACATGGAGACATTCGGGAGTTCTTTTCAAGTCATCTCGAACCTGATCGGTGTCTGTCTAATCGATCTCTACGGCTCTCTTTTATTGTAGCCTGACCCCGGTGTCACGCGCTCTTTTGTTCGTGACACCTACGCAGTTTTTCTGTAGACACGCCCATTCGCCGACGCAGGCTGTTTTCATGGCTATGGGCTACGCCTACAGATTTCTGCACCTAAATCATGTCAAATGTTCACCTGCATTTCCAGGTGCAAAAGGTCAGGTCAGGGCCACATCCTGATTTCGTTTCCAGGCTGCACCTGACCCCCATGCACTTCCTATTCAGCCTGGTCCTTGGGTGCACTGATCAGACAATATATTACAAATGTATTGTACACTATATATTATATATATAATAATATATATATATACCAACTCCTCCGCACGAGCAGGATGCGACACAAGGTCAATTGGAGTATAACAGGTTTGAATTCAGAGTTTTCCTTCTCCTAAACTGGTAACTAGCCAAGGTTAAAGAGCCCAATCTGTCCTACTATTTACGCACAGCTGGAGAGGGGGGATAGTTTGGTTCATACCTCTCCAAGGGTATTAGTGCTATGTGAAATGCAAACAGCCTCGTCCATGATTTTAACTTTGCGAGCTGTAATAGTTAACGATCTAAGCTAACAGAACTGTACAAGTAAGTTCGATTCTCACCGAGTGCTCAATTCTTCTAGCCTTGTGTCAATCTATAGGTAGTATAATTCTCACATTTTGGCCGCTATACCTACCGACCTTCTCCAGGTGTATTTTAAAGTAGTTGGTAACCATCAGGCTGTGGATTTACGGCATATCAACCCTTGTGGGTTTTTATGCCGAAGACGTTTTGTTTTATTCATTCTTGGTGGTATTCAACTTTTTTTAAGACTTAATTTTTTAAAAACTCATCTTTTCTATTCAACCCATAGATAGGACCCTAACAGGTACTACCACCCCGGTAGCCACAGGATACAACAACCGAAATGTTGTGAATATAGCAATAGAGATGGAGGACAATAATTCAAGATTTGTAAATAATAATATAGATACTCCCCACCCCAGCTCTGTGGTGGGCTTAGAATATGCTTGACTGTATCCCCTTGCAGTTGAGCTAAGACCCCACCCCAAAAAGGTTTCTTGTCCGACCGCGGAACATTCTTTTCGAACTCGGGAACCTTCTTGTTGAACTCGGGAGCCTTCATGTTGTAATTGGGAAGGTTCCTGGGTCCGACAAGAAACACCTGAACAATGAAGAATGAGGACAATAGTCCGAATAATCTTATTATAATCGCGAGATTTGTGTGTTTTTCTTCTGTTAACCGAAACTAGATTACTAATCGAGTCACAATATAAATAATATTTACAATACATTCTCCATTGACTTTATTTATATTAAACCTCAATTATTAATAAAATTGCGTTCACCCTTTTTATTAGTGTTGTCCCACATCTAACATACCAAATAACATGCCAATTGATTATATATACAAAAAATACGCGTTTGCAGTGTGAATGGGAAGGCTTAATTTGCATATTGATATTAAAAAATGTGATTTTATAAATATGTGCTTAGTATTATTTGATTTCTAATTGTTTGGTTTTATCTTAATGATGATAAGGCAAAACATCTCTTCAATGAATCTTTAATAAATCCCTTAAACAAGAAAAATAACTGTCATTTATTCTTTATTCCTAATTTACTGAATAGCTTATAATAAGTAATTCGCAATTGAAAGACACGGAGTGATGGAGAGTAAGTTTCAATTCTATATTTCTTTATACCCCACTCTGTTACATATCTTTTTTGTCTGCCTCTAATTTAAACGATATATTCATCATTAAACTTGAATACTTGCACCAGGAGAGTGCATATATTGCTATCAAATAATGCAAATTCATATTTGAGTGATCAAAAATTTCTTTTTTTCTCAAATACATCATAATTTTTGTGCGCAGAGTAACGTCTTGCATGGATGAAAGAGACGAAGAAGAAGAGTGGACAAGAAGATAGAAGGGAGAGGAGGAGAATATAAGAAGAGAACAGAAGAGAGTAGAGAGAATATAAGAAGAAGGAATGAGGAGAAGAAGGGGGGAGAAGATTGAGAAGAAGGGAGGAGGCAGAGAAAACGAGAAGAAGAGAAGGGAAGAGGTGGAGGAGGAGATAAGCGAGAGAGAAGAAGGAAGAGGGGGAATTAAGAGAAGGGAGGATGAGGAGAAAGGGAATAGGAGGAGAGAAGGAAGGAAAGGAGAAGAAGAAGGAGAGGAAAGAGAAGAAGCGAGAAGGAAGAAAAGGGAGAGGAGTGAATAAATATCTTATTTATAATGGAGATGTGTGTTTTTCTGTCTGTAACCGAAACTATATTCCTACCTCATCACATTCTCTTAGTTATTGACATCACATTCTCCATATTTATTTTATCTAAACATCAATTATCTATAAAATTGTCTTACATTATAATACTTGTTAACTATGTCACATACTGCACATGCAATATATTTTATATATTACAAACAAAATAGCTTTTACAGTGTGAACGGAAAGGCTAATTTGCATATTAATAAATTAAAAAATCGAATTTAATAAATATGTGCTTAGTATTATTTGATTTCTAACTGTTTTGGTTTTATTTTAATGAATAGAAAGCAACAATCTCTTCAATGAATCTTAAATGGAAATCCATTAACAAGAAGAAATAACTTCATGTTATTCTTTACTTCCATTATAACTAAATACTTAAATTAGAAAAATAACATGTTGAAAGACGAAGTGATGAAAGGAGTAAGTTTCAAGTTGTGTTCCATTTTTTATTATACTCCCTTCGTTTCTAATTTTTATTATTCCCTCTGTGTCAAGATCTTTTTATCCTGTTATTCTATTTATGGTTCAGTAGCCTGTCTAATTTAATACATATTTTTTACATTAAAACTAATACTTGCACCCGGAGGGTGCATATATTTGCTAGTAAGGAAGAATGGAGGCGGAGAAAAAAAGCACAAAGGAGGAGAAGAAGAAGGAAGAGGGAGAAGAAAAGGAGTGAGGAGAGGAGTAGAATAGAAGAAGAATGGAGGAGAAAAAAGCGAAGAAGAGGGAGGAGGAAAGGAGAAGAGGAAGAAGAACAGCTGAGAAGAAGGAGAGGAGGAGAGAAGAAGAAGAAAACGAGAAGGAGGAGGAGGAGGAAAAGCTGAAGAAGGCAGACGAAGAAGGAGAGTAGGGGAGAAGAAGGAGAGGCAGAAGAAACGAGAGCGAGAATGGAGGGAGAGATAAAAGCGAGGAGGGAAAGCGAGAGAGAAGAAAGGAGGAGAGAGAAGAAGAGCGCAAGAGAAGAAGAAGAAGCTAAAGAAAGACAAAGCGCAAGACACTGTTACCTAAATTGTCCTTTAATTGTCTCTGAATTGGCGCCTTTTTGACTAACTTCTACTCCCCAGCACCCCCCATAACCTCCTGCAAGAGACGCCTTACATCCAGTATTTTACTTTTGCAGCAGCCAGGATTTACAGAACCGTTTTAAAATGTCAAGTATTTTTTTTTTCGTAATCAATGTATAATTGCACCTGCCAATGTGTAATCACTAATCATTATATATATATATATATATATATATTATATATATATTATGGAATTTGCTTAATTGAGTCGTACCTAAATTTGGAATTATAATTAATTAATAATTAATTAATGATAGCGGGGCATCCTATTCAAATGTAAGGCACTAAACAAATCGAGAAATACAGAGATGATTTTTTCTCGATTGTTAGCCCACATTTGAATAGGATGCCCACCTAATTAATTATTATTAATTAATTAACTTCCAAATAGGTACACTTTCAACTTAAGCACATATTCCCCCAATAATTGTCGCGCTAAAAAAAGCATATAAAACACATCGTTTTGTGTATTACTTCTCTATATATATTATATATATATATATATATATATATATGTATATATATAATATTAGATAGAGGTATCCAAAAAACTTGGTAGTAAGATGATTCATATTATATAGCTGTATATTATGTATATCGTGTTAATAAGTGTTTAACACACAGAAAACCATTTATTTTTTATTATACAGATCATATTTATCTTGAAGGTGAAATCAGTTTAATATTCGACAATGGTTTTAACATCCTCAGTGATTTACGCTCCCGATCAACTACGAGGAAAAAAAATTGATTTCGAAAATTCTTTTAGAAATCTCCCTCATTTTTTTACAATGTAATTATATTTCAAACGGTAGGCTTCATAAGCATATCAAGTCACATAAAACATTACATGTTTTAGATTCCATATAGTTTATGTTAGGAAAAAGCTCCTTAGAATAGTACACTACATTATCTAACAATACGAAAATATCTCGACCAGAAAGCTTGGTTGTCCGGGGTTATATGCTTAATGAGTCGTTAACGAAATCCCAAAGTGTCACTCGATAGCTGTGATGACTAATTAGCCAATGAATACAGATTGATTTGTTTAGCACATTGAATAGATGCAATGAAAAATTTTAATATTATTAATTACTCAAATTGGATAGACTCAATAGCATATTTCCCTCAAAATTTTGCTTAAAATGCCAATCCAAAAATACATCTTATTATAATTATTATATCATATATATATATGTGTGTGTGTGTGTCTGTTGTGTTGTGTGTAGTGTGTGTGTTGTGTTATTGCTCAAAGTAAACTCCCTTTCCCTATTTTAATAAATCTAAATTCCCATTTTCTGAATCATTATTTTTTACAAAATGAATATGAGGAACGAACACACATAACAATTAGTCTTTATACAAAATTCTATATGGGCACTATCTTAAATAGGGATTTACTTTTCATCTCCGTCATATTAAGGAACGCACATTAAAAGAATTAAGAAAAATGTGACTGCATATATAAAAAAAAATAGTATTAAAATAATAGGAGTTACTTTTCAATCAATCCTGTATATTCTACAATCAAATTGCTATAAACCCTTTTTGAAAGCGAATTTACAGTTTGGTTTTCCCTTCTCCTAGACTGGTGCCATACAAGGCTAACGAGCTCAGTCCCGTATTTGCCTATCTCCCCCACCAGAGAGAAGCACGCGCACAAAATCAATTTTTTAAGCGTAGTAAGAATTGGTTGAATTCCAGAGCTTTCCTTCTCCTAAATGTGGTTGTCAATTACCATCAATGACCATGTCGACAAGAGCAAAGGAATACACGATCTTGCACCTCTGCAAATGGCGGTAAATCACCCCCCCATGCCCATCTTGTGCTCCGTGATGCTTTGAGGATGGAATCCCCCCCCCCTATAGCTTAGCGTCCATGAACATGCAACACTCCATTTGACCCTTACTTAGACAAGACGGGGCATGTGGAGAGCCTCCTCCAGATCAATCGGCTGGTCATGTCAAGCCCTAACACCTATTTGATTGTCCCAACCCAACTGCGCCTTATAAGCCAAGCCCCAACCCTTTTATCATATAACAAGTGGTCAAAAAGCATCGGAGATTTTTTGTACTTCTTTGACACAACCTTGTATTCTGAAAAAATACCTTCATTCAATTTTTTTTTTGCAAATACAAGGTCCGAGTGTCAAAAAAAGTACCAAGTTTAAAGCTGTATTACCAAGATAGAAATGAAGAATGAATGGAACGTTATTTTATTCAGAATTACAAGGTGTTGTTCAAAAAAAGACAAAAAATCTCGATACTTTTTTGACACACCTTGTATGTTGCTAGATAGGCGTCCTGAGTGTGACTTAAACTCTAATGGTGAAGTTCTAATTTCTGGAGCCTGGGGAATGTGGAATACTCCCTTCATCACATTACTCCCAGATCTACTCTGACCGGAGACGGTATACCTGTTATGGTCCATCTATGGGTTTAAATAGAAAAAAATAGGGTTAAAAAGGTGTTTTAAAAAATAAAATTGTACCTCATCAAGAATGAATAAAACAAAAGTTTTCGGTATAAAATAACCCACAAAGGCGTTACATGCCGTAAATCTAACCAATCAACCAACAACTAACCAGTCAGCCAGCCAAATGGTGCGTTTTGATGGTATTAACGAAGCCGTCAATCAAATGAGACAATTATCCCTCCTCCCCTCTCCTCCTCTATTTTTATTATTTGTTTTTTGGTTTTTTGCATACCTCACATCTGTTATAGAAAATCTGCGAGTGTTGCGCGTGCCCATGAACTAGTGTGTTAAACAAAACCTTAATTTTTAAAGTTGTTGTTAACAATAAAAAATTAAAAGAACGGGGAAATCAACTCCAAGGAGACTGGGTGCGAGGTCCTTCAAAGCAAAAAGATCGGACTGACCGAGACAATATGGTCGAAATAAATGTATATCCAAAACAAGTATATGTCCATTATTTATAATACTCCGGGTAGTATCTACGCTCAGATTTTACGAGCAATAGACTCGCTTCATGCAGTTATAATAAAACAGTGATTTGCCCCTCCTGCATTTTGTAACGGGTTTTTCGTAATAATTAAGTTCTTTTATTCTGTTTTGAGTCGTTTTACTTGACTTACACTTCGTAAAGGTTAGTGTGTGCCTAGTTGAGTACATGATGCTCACAGGACGACCTCAGAAAAAACAGAACCCAAATTATTTATTTTCCCATTAAACTAACCCTAACCCCTAGCCCCCCCTAGTTGATAACATAAGATTACAGGACGACCAGAAAAAACAGAAACCCAATTATTTATTTTCCCATTAAACTACACCTAAAACCCCTAACCCTAACCTCACGCCCCATAGTGAGTAACATCGAATATTACAGGCGTGACCCAAAAAACAGAACCCACAAATTTGTTAATAAAACTGTTAATTTAAATTTTTTTTAAAGTTAAGTCCACAAGGTTAGGTTAGTTTAATGGGGAAAATAAATAAATAATTTGGTCTCTGTTTTTTCTGGGCACTCGATGATTCATCCAGACCCAGGAAATACCCCGTAATAACTAAAATATACGCCAAATACTCTTATATGAGTTTTGATTTCTCAGTTGGGTTGAAATCTAATCCAAGGACGCACTGGATATTCTCACCTACTACCTATATACTATATATATTATATATATATATATATATATATACTAGGCAAATTATTGCACCCTCCGGTGCAAGTATTTAAGTTTTTGATATAATAAAATATCATATTTAAATTTGAAAGGCTAATGAAACTGACTAAAAGATGCAGATAAAAAGATCTGCAACAGAGGGGGTATAATTCGAAAATAGCAACAATTTGAAACAACTATTCCATCATTACTCCCCTCTTTCATTTGGTAAATTTTCCTAATTAATATTAGTTAAAAAGGAAGTTAAAAGATAATATTACAGTTATTTTTTCTTGTAAAGTAAAATTCTTTTTAAGATTTATCCACGAGATTTTGTTTATATTTCTTAAGAAAAACCAACAATTAGAATCAATAATACCAAAGCACAATTTTATTAAAATAAATTTTAAATATCAATATCAAATTAGGCCCTTCTTGTTCAAACTGTAAACCGCTATTTTGTTGTATATATAAATACATTGCTTTTTAGCTACGTAATGGTCAACCAGTATTTAATAATGTAGTAACATTTTATAATAACTGTAAGGTTAAAAGAATGAAATCATGCGAGAATTTGACGTAATAACTTAAGGAATTGTGACTTATAGTAATATAGTTTCGGTACAGACCAGAAAACACACAATCTCCATTATAATAAGATATATGTTGAATTAAACAACAGACACATCTGTTAACCAATTATTTTGCGATCTTTCAAGTTTTTCAATAGTCTAACGGAAAATACCACATTCTACACAAAGAAAAATAAACAAAAAACTCCAATACTAGAAGCCTCTATACATCAACATACAAACAATCCTTAAACAAAATTAATTTCCATGCAGTACTCAACATTTTAAAATGCCTTATAACACTTTTCCTATCAATTTCTCTTCATTTCAGCCTCCACACCATTTAATATAATTGAAAAAATTGGAAACATCAACCCCGATGATGGCACTTTGAAGTGGCCGAAGTACTTCGGGACATGAACTTTGGTGGACTAGAGTGCGCATCGTGAGATGTGAGCCCAAAATATTAAAAAAGTTGGCCAGAAGAAAAACTTGAATAAAATTCGCAAAATTATAATTGTTAAAACAGGAGATTGTTCTGTTGTTTAATTCAAATGCATAGAATGAAAAATTGCTGTCTAAACACCACACACAAACACACACACACACACACCACACACACACACATATATTAAATACATATATATATTATTATTATATATTATGTGTGTGGTGTGTGTGTGTGTACGCGCGTGCGTGCGTGTGTGGTTTCATTACAATTTAACTCGGACCCTCAATTAAAAAGGTCTGCAGCAAACAGAACCACGATGCATCACCAACATTTGCCAACAACTTTGCCACCATTCAGATAATAACCGTAGCGCAAAGCCAAGGAAAATAGGTAATTTACATAGCAACAACTTAAACGACCCTAATTGATAATGTGACGGTATTTGCTGAAACGTTGGGGTGAGGGCGGAATAGAGGATTTCACCAAACATCGAGGGACAACAACCATCTATTAATGTCGTCTTTGCTGGATAAAAACAGGTTAGGTGGGCGGTGGGGGTTGGGTAAGAAGGGTTATTTGGAATTTGTCGACTGTTTGAAGAGTAAATATATGCTTCAATTGATGTCGAACAGGCTCGGTTGGTGGCGACTTTGTTAAAATTATCGCTATTATTGCAACTTCGGATTTATTATTAGTTGTCCTGAATAGCTGCCATTTTGGAAAGACGAGTGTTGAAAAAAACAACAAAAAACTTGTGACTGGGAAAATGAAGAGCTTCTAAAAATCAAGTCTTGTGTTCGTCTAACAAAATAACTACCAGACAAGGACAGATAACCCAAGAAGTTATATCATTGCAACTTGTTATTTATTACATCAGTTGTCCTGAAATACTGCCATTTGGATAGACCTGTACCCCCCCCCCACACACAGCAGTGTATCGAATTATTATTATTTTATATCTATATATTATAAATGCTGTGTTCCTTATTGATAGGGCGTTATTATCTTCTCACACGCTCTGGTTAAAAACAGAAAACTCAAATCGTCCAAGAGGAATGCAAAAATGTAATCCTAAAATTATCTGGTGTTGCTTATCCGCCGAATTCTATTTCTTATGAGATTTCGTCACTCAGCTAACATAATGACCATACCGTTTTTATAAAAGAAAGAAACAGAAGGAAAAAGACATGCTACACAGGAAAATATAATAAAAGAGAAAAAAGAGATAGGGGAAAGACAGATAGAGTGTGAGCGCACGGAACGATAATGCTTAATCTGTCTCAATTCAACATAAAGAAGATGAAAAGAAGGAAAGAGAAAAAAAAAAAAGAGTGAGGGAGAGAGATAGTTAATTCAAATTATTATACTTATTAATATTGAACTATTTAGCAATAGCTCTTAAGAAAACATATTCAAACCGTGTAATAATTTAGATTATCATATCTGTTGGTATATCCACAGTCCTGCTAGTTAACAAATAATATACCAAAGAAGATTGTTTGTTTGTCCGTCTATAACAGACACTATAGTCACTATCAACACAATTTCCCTTAGTTATTTACTTCACATTCTCCCATGATTTTATTTTTATTTAAACCTGAATTATATTAAAATTGTTTTTGATTATTAATACTGTTGGCCTTATCTACAGTATTTGCCTTCATTACCCCACTTGTATGGCTGACACCAAGCCTCGTTTTTAACGTGGGCCCACCCACAAGCGAAGCTCATGGTGGGAAAGAACAAAAAATTGTTGTTGATCCCTGCGGCATTCACCCACAAAGGGGTGCATGCAGGCTGGCAATAACCAGTCCCCTGGGGGACAGCCCCCGGATCGACCTATTAACTTTGAAAGTCCAGGGGCCGAAGCCACTGGACCCCCACCCGTTGGCGGGTCTACATGACTAATAACATGCAAGTGTACTTCATAAATGCATCAAAGGAGCAGTTACAGGTGTGAACGGAAGGTTAATTTGCATATTGATATTAAAAAATTTATGTTTAAAAAAATATCTTATTATTATGGTTTCTAATTGTTTGTCTTCATTCTTAATGAAATAGAATATTGCTTTATTAATATTCATTAGCCTTTCAATCTTGTATAGTATTCTAATACATTAAAACTTAAAATTATTACGCCCGGAGGGTATATATTTGCTAGTAATCTATTTGATAATGGAAATTGTATTTTACGTCTGTAAAAAACTACGTCATAGCTCTGCGTCACAGTACGTCACAATATTCTTATGCTATATCACACCAAAATTTTGAGTAAGCAATTTTTTCAATATTTTTTACTCTCGTCCTTTTTATTTTACAGACAGAAGTTAACTAAAAAGTTTACAATACAATAAATACGTACGATTTTATGTTAATTGATGTGAAAATATTAAAAGAAATTGTTTATATATTACATGATGCAACATTTGATTGAGAGAGAACGGCTGCAGTTTATCATTTCAAAATTGTTTTAATTTTTTTTACTCCCTTTAATAAATATGAGAATTTTTAATACAAACCTCATACATTGAATTTTTATAACTCCACCGTCTCAGGCAATGATCTTTCAAAAATCAATTTTTGCAAGCCCGGCGGGTGTTTTCTGTTGCTAGTAATAATAATGGAGATTCATTCGTTTTTGTCTGTAACAAAAATTACGTCACTGCTTACGTCACATTACCCAAAATGTCATAAACGAGTCAATACACTCAAGAATTTGAATATGCAACGATTAGACAGTCTCATTGTTTTCAAACATTTAATAATACATGACTGGTATTATATATCTATATATAGTTTGTTTTATTTAATAAATATTTGACAAGTTACATTTCAAGATTGTGTTTATTTTTTATCGTTAATGATTTTTGAGATTTTATTCTTAGGTTACAAACTCGCTACATTGGAATTTTACTCCCTGACCGCTCAAGCAATATGCTTTCAAAAATGTTTTTTACATCCCGAGTTTTTTTTTTGTACTGAGTATACTTAAGATAATTTTGTTAGGATTTTCTTTCGTCTTAATTATTTTGTTCTTTTTAGTGATTGGAGACCCAAGGGAGTTGCAATAAAAAATAAATCATAAAAAAACTGATTTGTCGTTAATTAAATTTAATCAAAACTAAATTATAAAGTCGGTCAAGCGAAGCATTTTGCATTGCAGCTTCTTTTTAGACTATCAAAATCCAGGTCATTAATCATTCTTAACACAGCAACCTTGAGCACCTTTTTGATCTCCATCTTTCTAACACCATGGCATGCCTGCAAAAGTCAGAAACAGGCGACTGGCTCACGATGCTTTTCGGAAAAACACATTCTTTACGCTCAGAATTGCGGAGGCATGGATAAGCTTCCCGCGTCTGTTTGTAGGCTGCGAAAACGATCTTTCAAAGCTTCCATGCTTCCTGATAATCTGCCGACACTATACTGATGACCCTCTCCACACACACACACGCACACACATACATGCATATTACTACTGTAAACTGTTCATGTTCCTGACACAATACATTATTCTGTATACTTGACATGGAACTTTGATGAGTTGTGGTGCACCTGAGCACTGTACACAATAAATCATTATTATTAGAAGAACAGTAGTGGTACTATTTAACCATAGCTGGGGAGGATAATACCCTTGAGAAAGGTATGAAACATATCTTTCTCAGGGTATTAATCCGAAAGTGAACACAAAATGCTACTGGATTGTGGATTTGATTAGACTATCAAAAAACTTACAACAACAAAATGACCTTAAAACTATGTTCTGTCTGTGCCTGTATGTGTAAGAGGAGGAATCCGACAGGGGTAGGGGTTGCAATATGGATGTGTTCCCAAAAAACAGTTAGCTTACAGGATACCATGTTAAGTAATCCCCCTCTTGGTTATTTCTCAGGGCGATAGGAGTTACTGAGCGGCGCCCATCTCCTCTCTAAGTAGCATGCGATAGGTTGTATTGGTTTACAGCGGTACCAGTGCAAGTAACGATCATCTGATCATTATGATTTATCGAAACCCAGATGAATTACCATTTACAAAGCTGAGGTGTGTGTGTGTGGAGGATGGTTAAAATTATTTCTATTTAAAGTGAACACAAAACTGCCCCAGCCGGAGTTCGAACTCTTTTCGACGATTCCACTATCCGTGCCTTCTAACCATTCGTCAACCCACCCCATTACAATGCTGTGTCAATGTAGTAAGTAAAAAAAATAAAGTCGTCGGGGCGGCCTAAAGTCGGTATCAGCAACAGCGAGGGAGTCTATCCCCTTTTCACTTGCGCTAGACCAAGGAGATTATTTTAGCGTCTGAGGGGGCCGCCACACCTACCACTCAGCTCCTTACTTTACCGCACATTCCCTGTGCTACTCATAACGCTGAGTTGGCGAGGACCGGTATCGAACTAGGAACCTTGTGTTCTACGAACTCTACCGACTGAGCTAACCCCCTTAATGTCAATTAGTAAGTAAAGTCGACGGGGCCTAAAGTCGTATCAGCCAGTCAGCGAGGGGAGTCTATCCCTTTTCATTAGCGCTAGACAAGGGAAATTGTTTTAGCACTGAGGTAGAGCGCCCACATTCCATGTGATACTCATACGCTGAGTTGCGAGGACGTATCGAACTAGGAACTTGTGGTTTCTACCGAACGCTCTACGACTGAGCTAACCCGCGCCTTTAATGCATGTAAACATCTCTAAAAGATTTGTATCTGCATTTAAATTCGTCTGTGTGCGTGTGCAGTGGGATTAACGAACGTGTGGATTTGTGTCGGCCTTGTTATTGCTGACCCTTAAAACAATTCACCGTCAGGATTATTAGAAAAGGATTAACTCCCCCCTCTTGGTCTCTTTCACCTCCACCCCGCTACTAGTAAGACACCCCACAAAGAACACGCACTATATATAAGTACAGATAAAATGCTAAGTACTAAAAAATGACAATAGGGATCGCATGTCTTCACGAGACAAAGAGACGACCATCATGTACGTTTTTGTGGTTAATACCGTCCCGTACTTGGAAAGAAAAAAAATCTATACATATATAAAGGGCAGTTTGTGTATGTATGTCCATCTATACAATATAAAGGGCAGTTGTGTGTATGTATGTCCATCTATACATATATAAGCAGTTTGGTGTATGTTGTACTATAAAGGGGTTGTTTATGTATGTCCATATACATATTTAAGGAGTGTGTGTATATGATAAGAGGAAACTTAGACAAGAATTAAATCATTATAAAATCTTGTTTTGAGAAAAAATAATATTAATTGAGATATAGATAAAATTTAAATGATAACAGCGTGGATTTTTTTTCATTTAATATTTTAGTGTAGTAGACATTAAGTTTCTTTCAGAGTGGCTGGATCAATGCAAGGTCTTTTTTTTTTACATAGGATTTAAATGGGGCATTCACGATTCAGCTCACGATTCAGTAATAATGGATTGCGGACTTACTTTAAAAAAATTCCCTCTACCCAGCGATGCCGGGTAGCAGCTGCTATGTTAAGTAATAAAAAAAAGAGCACAAAGTAATGCAGAGTAAGAAGAATTGGAACTCTGGGAGTATGGAGTACCCCTTCATTGCCATTACTCCCAGGTCCACTCTGACCCGGTAGGTGTTCTATCCATGTGTTAAAATGTGTTTAAAAATTGAGTTTATAAAAGAAAAAGTTGAATACCCAACAAGAATGAATAAAACAACGTTTCGGTATAAAAAAATAACAAACAAGGTTGGCGTGGTATAAAAAAACAATCAACGCTAAACAAGGTTGACATGCCGTAAATCCAACCAATCACCTATTTAGTACATGTGTCTGTACTGACTTCCGTCTTTAGGCCTACACCAAATACTCCTACGTTTTTTGCACTTTTATGTATTGAAAGAAAAGAAGAAGAAGAAAACTCCCGTTGATATACAAACGTATTTGGGGTTGAAAAACGACCCAGTTTAGGTCATAGAGAACAAACAAGTAAATTACATCAAATGAAAAGAAGAGTGGCAATTGGCTTTTGTGATGGGAAACCTTTAAATAACACAAACACGGTACACACTCAATAGTACATTTGACGTTACACACAATGGTTCAAGAAACAACACTTATTCACTCACTAACACAACACTATACACACACAGAGAGAAAACTATTAACGTAAATTACAAACTCAATATTCTTTCATTTCTCCATTCATTGCTAAGAAATTTAGTGAATCTATTATTATATCGAAAGGTTGGTTGTTATTTCCTAGTTGAGAACATGATATTACAGGGTGACCCAGAAAAAACAGAACCCAATATTTATTTATTTCCATTAAACACCCTAAACCAACCCAGCCCTAACCCTACCTAACCACCCCTAGTTGAGTAAGATAATATTACAGGGTGACCAGAAAAAACAGAACCCAAATTATTTATTATTTTCATCTTCTCTCTTTTTTTTCACACAGCTGAGAGGAGAGATACCCACATGTGAACATTTTTAGCTGCGAGTGCAGGCCGTAGTGTTGCCCGCCTTACATATAATTTAATTTTGGCCCTGATGCTCGCTGACCGAGCATAGATTTTAAATCACCCCCCAATACCAATCTTTTTTTTTCAGAGGAAATGCCACTCCCCAGACATTTAATAAATGGTTGGTAAACTAACAACATACTTTCATTGCGCTTCAGCAGAAACACGTGACAACGGGCTCAACACCAACCGTGGTACATATTCTTCACCCCCCTCTGCTAATATTTCTTTATATGCACATAAGGGTTGTGTGCATGTGTGTGTGTGTGGGGGGAATATATATATATGTAATGTGTGTATGTGTATATATATATATACATATATATATTTTTGGAGGATATGTGCTTAATTGAAGTCATACCTAATTTTTGAAAATTAATTAGTTAATAATTAATGAATTTAAGCGGGCATATATGTTCAAATGTAAGGCTAAACAAATCGAGAAAATGTCAATCCCTGAATATTCATTTCGACCTATATATATATATATATGCGTGTGTGTGTGTGTGTGTGTGTGTGTGTGTGTGTGTGCATACACATGTGCAGAGTTTTTAATTTGTTAATTTTTCGGTTTTGATTTTTTGATTTCTGGTTTGCATTTTGTCCGGTCTTAATTTATTAGGCCTTTCAATTTTGATGGTGATACAAAATCACCAAGATTATAATTCCACTCCTCACATATTCACATTATTTCAGCTTCAATTAAAATATATTCGAATAAATAAATTCAAACACGTTTTAACAAAACCAAAATTCATTCACCATGAATTGCCTTTTGATCTTATTTTTAATTTATTTTAAGCCTCGATTATAATAGCAGAATTGCTGTGGATACAATGTGCACCAATACGTATCACTACGCCCACTTCATGATGACTCTAATCAAGACAGGACAATATAGGTGGATTTGAGCGCCCCCCTCCTTTTTTTTTCTTTGATGAAGCCGCTTTTGCGCATTATGACACATGCGGTTGCTGGACAGTTGCATCCTGGTGGGTGGATTGACACAGATCGATTCTAACTTATTGTTTACTTTTTGAATCTAACAAGGAGTCGACATCCGGTGTGGGACTTTTTTGAATCGAGGGTCAGCGTTCTTTCGCGGCGAACATTTTAATGCAATGACTACACGCGTGGAGTCGGCTGCTGTTGGTCGGTGTCTCGATTGTTCAGTGGATTTGGCCCTGAGGATCCTTGTGGTGAGGCTCGAGCGGGTTATCTCTTGTACCCATTTTATAATATATATATATATCTGATGAGTCGGGAGAGTTAGACACTTTGTCTAAGCTCCCTGAAATAGACTATAATGCAAAATCTCTAAGTCTTTTGTTATTTCTTTACTTATAAATTTGCTCTGTGACTCTAACATTAAGAACACACATTGAGCTCTCAAACTGCGACAGGTTTTTAAAAAAAAACTCTTGTGTCGTAAGGAAGATTTCTTTTCTGGACTTTTGGATTATATATATATATATATATATATATATATATATATATAAAGTCATCGTCGGGGTGGTCTAAAGTCGGGTCAGCCAGACAGCGAGGGAGTCTATCCCCTTTTCACAACCGCTAGACCAAGGAGATCGTTTTCGCGTCTGAGGCGGAGCACCACACCTACCATCATCTCCTTAATTTACCGCATAGATTCCTGTGCTACTCATATGCTGAGGTGGCGAGGGCCGGTATCGAACCAGGAACCTTGTGGTTCCTTGTCGGACACTCTACCGACTGATAGCATGTAAAACATTTTAGACTACATATATGAGGCTGAAGTGACATTCGATATGTAAATAATTTAGTAAAATAAATTACGGGAATAGGCGGATATCTGAGAGAGAAGAGAGAGAGAGAGAGAGACAGTGAAAGTAAGTTGAACAACGGGCAGCGTCGGGTTAAGCCAAGCTAAATAAATATTGATATATAAATATTTGTATTTGACTGTACATGTTTTGTGTGTTAATATTCATCAAATGCTAAAACACGTGTCTAGTTAGTGGACAACAGCTATTCACACACACACACACACACACACACACACACACACACAGTTATAAACTTTATTTTATCGGGTTTAGATATATAATGTGGGAAATCACCGATATTATAAAAGTAAATGACCCAGATTCAAAAATTGTTGCTTTGCGACTAAAATAGATGGATACGCGTAGAGATGGAGAAATAGTTATAAAGACTTCAAACAGCCGATAGAATCAAGAGATTACGCAGTGGTCTATTAATAGATATTGATACATTATATATATATATATATATATATATATATATATATATATATATATATATATAACAAGGTTTGTTTAGAATGGCTTTTTGCCGATAATTTTTGGAGAATAAGTGCTTAATTGGAGTCGTACCTAATTTTGAAAATTAATTAATTAATAATGAATTAGGCGGGAATACCTATTAAATTCCCGCCTAATTCATTATTAATTAATTAATTTTCAAAATTAGGTACGACTCCAATTAAGCACTTATTCTCCCAAAAATTATCGGCAAAAAGCCATTCTAAACAAACCTTGTTTACAACTTATCATATCGTCGTGTAATAAAAGTCACTAGAAGAGGAATATTAACCTACTCTAAACAAATCATAAATCTAAGAAGTTCGTTTAGTGTAGGGGTTATGGGATCGGCCTGTCAGCTTGGCAGTCCGGTTTAAAATCACGCACAGATCTATAGCTCTGCTGATGAGGCCTAATAGGCCGAAATGTACATACAGAGATTGATTTTTCTCGATTTGTTTAGCCATACATTTAATAGGTATTCCGCCTAATTCATTATTAATTAATTAATTTTCAAAATTAGGTACGACTCCAATTAAGCACTTATTCTCCCATATACATAAAAAGGTGCTCAATGCTAATAAAGCAGAGCAGGTTTACAATCAATAGTAATGGTATTATGGATGATTTAAACACATAATTTTAAGTTCCATGCTTACGCAATCTTCAGATGAGTTTCATGCTTACGCAATCTTCAGATGAGTTTCATGCTTACGCAATCTTCAGATGAGTTTCATGCTTATGCAATCTTCAGATGAGTCAAAGTTTTGACTCATCTGAAGATTGTGTAAGCATGAAACTTAAAGTTATGAGTTTAAATCATCCATAATATCATTACTATTGATTTTATATATATATATATATATATATATATATATATATATATATATATATATATATATATATATATATATATATATATAGTGGGCTAGTGGTTAGAGTCGTGGAAAATGGTCTCGTCGATTCGAGTTCAATTCCTAGACGAAGCTGTTGGCATTTCCCATAGCGCTAATACCTTGGGAAAGGTATGAATCCATATATTCTTCCTCCAGTTATGGGTTAGATAGTAGGACAGATTGGGCCCTTCAGCCTTGGGTAGGTAACCAGTCTAGGAGAGGGATAACTCTGAATTCAAAATTCCTGAGGTCGGTCGTTGATTGGGTTTGTGGCAACCCTTGATGCACCAATTCTTTCCTATCGACTGTGCCAAAAAGTGTGGATGGTCCAACACAAGCATTCACCACTATAAACCAATCACTGTGTGGATGTTCATTGTATGAACACTCATACGTAGATCGACGGGAGAGTCCATCATATATATATATATATATATATATATATATATTTATAAATAGTATTTGATAATTTTAAAGCATTGTTAAGTATATTATTTATATTTTTGAAGGCAATTACAATGCGTATATCGTATAGAATTCAATAATTACTTAAATAATCACGACAAGCAAACTCGCTGAATAACGCATGCGACGTGTGGAACACTGTACAGCTGTTTCAACCTTATGAGACCTAATAAGGTTAAAACAGCTGTACAGTGTTCCACACGTCGCACGCGTTATTCACTGAGTTTGTTTATCATGATTATTTCAATAATTATCGAATTCTATACGATAAACGCATTGTAATTCCTTCAAAATATGAAATAAAATATATATAAGTCATCCACAGACACCGTGTTTCAACGTTCCACGTCGCATCAGTGTAGCTAGACACAACAACTAACTCAGAAGCGAACCCCGACTGACTTTACGCCTGTCCGATCCGTTAACCCCAGGCCATCGCTAGCTGCCGTTTAAGGGGCGGTGTTTTAACTGTTTTAAATACATACATCTGTGTGTATACTTTACGATCACCAGAGAGATTAAATCTGTAAACAGATGATCATTGCGTTAGGCTTGCGGTGAAAGTTTATTAAAGTCGCCCCTAAAGAGCTCTACCGGGTTACGGGAGCATATAATAAGTCATCCACAAACAGTGTGGCTAGACACAACAACTAACTCCGACCCTTTCAATAAGAAAGAAAAGCTTAACAAACCGTAATTTGGATATTATAAATTTATTTCGATCGAACTCAATATGAGCCTAGTATCATCAGATACCTACTACATAATGACTAAGAAAACAAACTACAATAGAGAAAATATTTTTTTCTCTTTTATAAAGATATAAAAGAGAAAAACATATTTTCTCATTTCTAGTTTGTTTTCTCAGTCATTATGTAGTAGGCTATCTGATGAGACTAGGCTCATATTGAGTTCTGATCGAAATAAATTTATAATAGCCAAATGACGGTTTGTTAAGTTTTTCTTTCTTATTGAAGTATAAATATTGCGCTGTATATAATTAATCTATTAGTTATTATACATTGAGCCCTCTTAGGGATTTGTGAAAATCCTTGTATAAATCTATAAGTTTGAATCAACATGAGAATGTATTGTGGATGTACAGAAGATATTAATGATCCCAAATAGAATTATCCTCTACATACCAGTCAGTTGGATACTTTTACACACACACACACACACACACACACACATATATATATATATATATATATATATATATATATATATATATATTATCAGTCATCCACAGACACGTGTTTCGAAGTTTATTTATCATCAGTACGGCTACCTCTAGCCGACAGAATTTTCTCTGCCAAGTTCCTTACCCTTGCGACCATCAGCGGCTATGAGTCTAGGCTGAACAATTAATTGATACATACTTACTGGGTATGTTTTTACAATCACCAGAAAACTTAAGTCTGTAAACAGTGACAGATTACTTATATACATATCATAATTATTATACTTTTTATATATTGAACTATTTAGCAATAGCTCTTAAGTAAACATATCAAACGTTGTAATAATTAAATTATCATACCTGGTATATCCACAGGTCCTGCTAGTAGTAAGTAAGATTGTGAAGCGTGCGTATTCGATTTGAAAATGATGAGATGACGCATTTTTAAAAGGGAAAAAGGGGAGAGAGAAGGGGAGAAAGAGAGAAAATGAAAGAGAGAGATAGGGAAAGAGAGGAAGAGAGAGAGAGAGAAAGAAACAGAGAGAAAGAGAGGGGAGAGAAAGAGAGATAGGGGTTGAAAGAGAGAGAGAGAGATGGGGAAAGAGAGAGAGAGGGTGAGAAAAACAGAGAAAGAGAGTGAAAGAGAGAGGAGAGAAAGAGAGGGGAGAGAAAGAGAGAGGAGAGAAAGAAAGAAGAGAGAGAGGGTGAAAGAGAGAGATGGGAAAGAGAGGGGGGAGAGAAACAGAGAAACAGAGAGAAAGCAAAAAAGAGAGAGAGAGAGAGAGAGAGAGAGAGAGAGTCCTTTGTTTGAAGTTATATGTTTATTTATTTAAATATGCAAATATATTCATTTTCTCTTCGTCTTTTCTTTCTAATCAAAGAGGAATACTTATTGAGACATTTAGAATGAGAAAACATCTATTATTTCTTTAAGATAAGTAACACAAATACTTACATGCATATTTTTCTTTTCCCCTCCCCCCACACTTCTCATTTACTCTCTTCCAGAAAAACGAGGCTCTCAACAACTCTCTCTCTCTCCTCTCTCTCTCTCTCTCTCTCTCTCTCAACAGGTCCCCACACGTCTTCTTTCTTTCTTCCTCGCGCCCTGTCATCCGTCAAACTCTATTTTGCATTTACACACTTGGTTGGTTGTCAAACCTTGTTGGGTTAGTATTATCTGCGTTATTCAGGCTATTATTGTACAACGTTTCGTCCGATGTACCCTCCGGCCTTCTTCAAGTATTTCTTGTCAGAATCGGGAACCTTCTCGGACTCTGGAATCTTCTTGTCGTAATCGAGATCCATCACGCTTTTTCAAAATAAAGGTTGAACCTAATCCTTTATTCAATCCACGGAGATATCCTGTTCTCATTCCGCTAACCATAGCTGGGATAGAGGCGTTAACTGTGTTATTATTCTATGTTATTGCTGTCTCTGACCAGGATTGAACCTGCAGTCCAGAAATAACTGTCACTTAGAACTGTCTTAACATAACTCCTTTATTCACTAGGCCATGACAATCCAGTGTGAATTTTGGGAACTTATAAACCTAATGTCTTGTTTTGGCTAGAATATCTACCTATTCACGTATGTATGATTGTCAACCCTTGTTGGGTTATTTTATGCCAATATTTCTCTGGGATGGGGAGTAATCTTAATAAAACAGGTATGTATTTACCCCCCCCCCCCGCACGTTCAGGATATGACGCAAGGTCAATTTCATAAGCAAAATTTAATAAGTTTGAATTCACAGTTTTCCTTTTCTTAGACTGGTTGCCATAACAAGGTTAAAGAGCTCAGTCTTTCCTGCTATTTACACAACCTTGTTGGGTTATTTTATGCCAAAAACGTTTTTTATTGTTTCCTGATGGGTATTCAATTCTTTTAAAATTCAAATATTTAAGCACATTTTTAAAAACTCATTTTCTTCGATTCAACTCATAAATGAGACCCTGATAGGTACTACCACTCTGGGTCAGAGTGGACCTGGGAGTAATGGAGATGAAGTGGTACTCCACATTCCCCAGAGCACCAGAATTGGAACCTCACCATCATTCCTACCTAATACATTAAAACTCTCAGACACCGCCTTCTAGTACAAACGTGATAAAAAGGATTGAAGCTTGCCATAAAGGCAATAGGGTTGGGGCAATCATATAGGTGCTAGGGCTTGAAGTGATAAGCCGATTGATCGGAAGGGGCCTCTCCGGCCGCCCGTCTAACCTAAGTAAGGGCCAAAGTGGAGTGTTTCATGTTAGTACTGAATAATGATTAAATTATCATACTATGGTATATCCACAGGTCCTGCTAGTGTATATAATCAAACACACACACACACACACACACACACACACACACACACACACACACACAAATGAACTCATCTTTCCTGTCGTCTCTTCACAGCAATGAAAATATTTTTTTAAAATCGTTTTCAATATTTTCTAGTCAATTTGTCTCTCCAAAATTATCAATTAACGTTTTTGCTAGTCACGTGTCTTTGTTTTATAAGTGAATCTCCCTTTCTAAATCATAAATGAATACCCCCCCCGCTCTCTCCCTATTTCCCGCTTTTTACTTTCTTACTTACTTATGTTGCGTCTTAGCAGTATAGAAACTTGTACTGCTGACACGAAACTGTTACAATCAATTGACCTACTAATTAATAAAATATGAAATAACAATCAATAAGAAGGTTGGACTAAGATAATATTTTCACTTGTAAAGTTAGAAAGTGTTGTCACAGTTTGTAATAACTTCTATTCTCATCTCGTTAAGGAAAAACAACAACAACAAAAAAAACGAATTTACAAAATGGCCGCAAATGACTGAGAGAGCGAGAGACAGAGAGAGAGGGAGGGAGAGAGAGAGAGAGAGAGAGGGAGGGAGAGAGAAGAAGAATGGCGTTTTTTTGTCTCAACTGGCATTTTAACTCTTTCCCTAACTTATTTTCAATGTACCGACTGCACCTCTGCAGAGGGGTAAGACTCCCCCAACGGGGCAACCAGTTGGTCGTGGGTGGCGACCCGTGATGCTTAAGGACAGAGTCTTGGTGGATGAGCAGTCCATGACCTGCAACATTCCACTTAGAACCTTACTTAGGCTAGACGGCCGGTGGGAGATGCCCCCTCCGATCAATCGGATGGTCACGTCAAGCCCTAGCACCTATATGATTTTCCCAACCCTATTTCCCTTATGGCAAACCCCAACCCCTTTTTATCATATGGGTGCTAGAAGGCGGTGGCTGAGAATCTACACGTCCTGTGAATGACGTTAAACTCTATCTGATGAGGTTCCAGTTTTGGAGGTTTGGGGAATGTGGAGCACCCCTTCATCACCATTGCTCCCTGGTCTACTCTGACCTGGAGTGGTAGTAACTGTTAGGGTCCCATCTATGGGTTAAATAGAAAAATGTATTAATAAAAGAAATTGTGTATCCATTAAGAATGAATTTATTTCAAAACTTAACCGGCATTAAATGACCCACTGAGGTTGATATGCCGTAAAACAAAACAAACCAAACTAAAATTATTTTCTTGGTGGATCCCTCCGATGTATTTTTCAGAAAATAAATTCATAAATAGAATTGAATAAGACTACCCACCTGCAAAAAAAGAAGAAAAAAAAACGAATAATTTTGATATTTCGGACTGTTGTCCTCGTCTTTATGTGGTATGTATAAACACAATGTTCAGGTCACTGTAACCTCGGGCTCTGTTTATTTTTTTATTTTTTTAATTACTTTGAAATACGCCATCATCAGACGATAACCTTTAATTCAAACGTAGTTTCGGAGCTGAAATCGTTACAACTAGTTCAAGGTGCTCCAAGCAGCATAAATTTCACCAGACCTATTGACAGAAATGTGATTAGATATAGAAAAAATAAAATGGAAGAAAATGATATATTTTAAGATAGAAATTTCAAAATATCATAAAGAACGCTATTACCTAAACACAGACAAATATAGAAAAAGAACGCTTAAAAAAACGTCGCTTTAAAACAATTTAAATCCCTATTTGGCTCCTTGGTGCTTAAGGGAGATAATTAATCGAGTTCTCTCTAAGGACCAATATCCACGATATACTAACACTGAACGTGTTGAAGGTGGTATGAAGTGAAATTTGTGCGCGAGATATTTTAAGTGGAAAGAGGCTGCACAGACCCCAGTCCACTATCTTGGCAATCCCGTAGTTAGTCCAGTGGCAGGCGAAAGTCCGAGACGGCTGGGCTGCCGAGCTGTTGCAACTGCGATGGTTGTGTCACACCATCCGCATACCTGCAAACAGACCCCCCCCCGTAAACTACTTTACAGTGAACTCACAGATGGCACCCGGAGGACAGTAGCCCCCACAAAAGCGGTTCAAAGACTATATTAAGACAACGCTGAAGAAATGTAACATCACACCTTCAACCGTGGAAGATCTGACCTCCAGCAGACAGGGTTGTCGAGATGCCTGCCGCACAGGAGCTAAGCAGCTCAATGATAAGATAAATAGGATTGTAGAGCGGCGACGTCTTCGTCGTCATGAACAACGAAATGTAGATGGGAATTTCCCTTGCAATCTGCGTGACCGCATCTACAAGTCCAGAATTGGACTAATGAGCCACCATATGGTCCCCAATTGAAAATATGGAGTGACGTCATCGTCGTCTGCGACGGACTTCCAAAGGAAGTTTGCGGTTTTTCTGCCTCTGGGGTCAAAGTTGCACAACGGTCTGTAACTTTCCATTTGGGCTCCTTGTATGCTCGCCCCCTCCCCGCAGAGTTACAGGGTGTTGCCAAAAATCCACGCTACCGATGGATTATGCAACATAAGGAAGATATTTAGAAAATATTGAGAAAATTTCTCACACACCAAGGATCAATATTAGCATTGATATATCCATTTAAATACTAACATGGAACACAGCAAAGAGTATAAGATGTAACAACTACGAAGTAGTTGTAGTATTAGTATTATGATATACTAACACTGAACAAAAACGAAAGAAAAGACAAAATAAACTCATTTCTCTGAATGTTTGAGATGAGGCTTGATGATTAGTATTATCTGCGTAATTCGGATTTCATTGTTATCTGTACAACATTTCGGTCGATGTACCCTCCGACCTTCTTCGGGTATTTCTTGTCGGACTCGGGAACCTTTTTTTCGGACTCGAGAACCTTTTCGAACTCGGGAACCTTCTTGTCGTAAACGGGAACCATCACGGAACTTTGAACCCAACCCTTTATTCAATCCACGGGAGTATCCTGTTCTCATTCCGCTAATCATAACGTAGAGGCGTTAAGCTGTGTTAATTATTATTTTATGTTACTGCTGCCCTTGACCAGGATTGAACCTGCAGTCTAGAGATAACTGTCACTTAGAACTGTCTTAACCTAACTCCTTTATCCACTAGGTCATGTGTCCAATTGTACAAATAACAATGAAAATGAGGACAATAGTCTGAATAACGTAGATAATACTAATCATCAAGCCTTATCTCAAACATTCAGAGAAATAATATTTTGTTTTCTTTAATATTTTGTCATAATCCACTTAGAATATGCTGACTGTTTCCCGTGCAGAGAGGTAAGACCTACTACTCCCCCCCACCAAAAAAAAACAAACTGGGGTAGCCTGAGTATGACACCAAACTGCATCTGATAGTAGTTCAAATTCTGGAAATCTAGGTAGCGTGGGGTATACTTTCATTGCCGTTACTCCTGGGTCCAGTACGACCCGGAGGAGTAGCAACCTGTTAGGGTTCCATCTATGGGTTAAATCGATTACAAATGCTTTAAGAAAAGAATACATTTTTAAAATTTGAATACCTAATAAGAGTGAATAAAAACAAAAACGTCTTCGACATAAAATACCATAACAAGGGTTGATATGCCGCATAATCAAACCAACAATTCTGGCTGGAGAGCAATGCTGAACACTGTGAACAAATTCACATTGTTGCATAATAGATGGGTGTACTATCAATTATGCACGGTGAAATTTTTTAAAGCTGTTTTTTGTTATTTTATAGATTTTTTCCTATGTGATTAATCCTAAATTTAAACGGGACTAAAGTCTAGTCAGATGGGGAAAGTAAAAGAAAAGAAAAAAAAAAAAAAAAAAGGCCAGTAATAAAAATGGTGGGAATTCTTGTGAGACAGTCGGGAAGTGATTTTTTTTTCTTTTCTATTGTCCCCACGTATTTTTAAGGAGTGGGAGGAGATGAAAATGTAAAATAATATGGCGGGTTTGTTTTTCCTGGAATTCACTTTTATTGCACAAGGTGTCCACAAAGGCTGGGTATATAGAGATTTCACTATTGTATTTATTTTATTTATTTTTCCGAGAAGACAGATATGATAATTTAGAAGTTAATAAAATCATAACATAAACAATTAAATATAAGAAATAATAATTTTCCTTTTTTACTGGTTTACTCAATAAAAATTGGAAGAAGGGGTCATGTGGAATGGTCCCCTCGTTCACCAGACCTTTCTCCCTTGACTTCTTTTTCTGGGGTATGTTGAAAGAGAAAGTTTAATAAAGATTGGAAGAAGGGGTCATGTGGAATGGTCCCCTCGTTCACCAGACCTTTCTCCCCTTGACTTCTTTTTCTGGGGTATGTTGAAAGAGAAAGTTTACTCAATAAAGATTGGAAGAAGGGGTCATGTGAAATGGTCCCCTCGTTCACCAGACCTTTCTCCCCTTGACTTCTTTTTCTGGGGTATGTTGAAAGAGAAAGTTTACTCAATAAAGATTACAGATTTAAACCACACGAGAGAACACATTACCAGTCTGTGTGCTGAAATTGATGACAATGTAGACTTATTTAATCGAGTTCACTTGAATTTTACAAGGCGCATCAAGTTATGCACTGAAAATGATGAAAATCATATTGAAAATATTATTTATTAACATTATAATTAAATAAAATTGTTTTGTTTTAAAAGTATGTGTTAATCCCCATGTACCAATACTTTGTGGACACCCTGTATATTATTTATTAACATTATAATTAAATAAAATTGTTTTGTTTTAAAAGTATGTGTTAATCCCCATGTACCCAGACTTTGTGGACACCCTGTAGAACTCTTTCTAATTTGTCGCCCAACAAACCAAACTTCTGACTGGAGACAAAAAAAAGAAAGTTTTTTTTTATCGACGAGATTTTAACAACAGACGGGCAATAAAATTCCACAGGCTGAAAATGCTTTGATAGAAAATAAAAACAAAACTGGGGGCGGGAGCGGGAGAGGCAGAATACCATACTGATGAATAATCTACAGCAGTCCCTCTCAAACTTTTGGTAGTTACAGATCGGTTGATATTTTAATAACGTTCTATTTTATTCATTCTTGATAGGAAGTGAAATCTTTTTTCAAACTCAATTCTTAGAACATATTTTTAGAACTGATTTTGTTCTATTTAACACATAGATGGGGGGCTCTATAGGATATTGCCACTTCCGGTTGATGTGAATAATATTGATGTTTCAGACTGTTGCCCGCCTCCTTTATTGTGGTACGACGTTTAGGTCGATGTAACCTTGGGTCTTGTTTAGGTGTTTCTTATTTACCTGAGAATAAAGTCATCATCAGGCGACAACCCTGTGTACAAGCGTAGTCTCCGAGGTCCGAAACTACGCTTGAACTCAAGGTTATAATCCTGATTATTTTAGTTTAAAAACAAAATTATGTACCTACTAACTATTCGCTTACAAATCATACACACACACACACACACACACATACACACACACACATACATATCCAACTCAGCGTATGAGTAGCACAGGGATCTGTGCGGTAAAGTAAGGAGCTGATGGTAGGTGTGGCGCTCCATCTCAGATGCCAAAACAATCTCCTTGGTCTAGCGCTATTGAAAAGGGGATAGACTCCCTCGCTAATTGGCTGATACCGACTTTAGGCCGCCCCGTCGACTTTTTTTACTTTATATATATATATATATATATATTCAGTGTGGCTAGACACAACAACTACCTCTGGCCAGGAGCGAACTCCGACTGACTTTTTGCCAGCACTGATTTCTTAACCTGTCGGCCATTTTGACAGCTGCTGTAACTGGGGCGGGGGGTGTTTAAACTATTAAATACATAGCTTTGTTTATATGTTTTATTTTCCCGCAGATCCATTATTACTGAATCGATGGAAATACGAAACTACCGCAGACCCCAAATAGGTCACTGTTACCACATAGTTGAAATTTACGTGTATGAAAATATAAAATCAAAAAGGGTCTTTGCCTGCAATCTCAATATCGACCAGTCTATTTTTAGCCAATAGTTTAATAGCTGCTCGCATTCCCGCCTCTCCCCCCCACACACACAATAATAACGAGTGCAAACCCATTCATCCAAATTTAGTTTTTGTCTTGAGGTGTGGCCACTCACTCCCCCCACCCATCCCACCGAGACACGGGATTGAATGAATCGACAACTTCAACATCAAGGTTAAATAGTATTATCTGCGTTATTCGGACAATTGTCCCCATCTTTATTGTTATTTGTACAACGTTTCGGTCGATATGCCCTCCGACCTTCTTCAGGTATTTCTTGTCGGACTCGGGAGCCCTCTCGGACTCGGGAACCTTCTTTTCGAACTCGGAAACTTTAATAAATATGGGGACAATAGTCCGAATAAAGCAGATAATACAAATCATCAAGCCTCATCTCAAACATTCAGAGAAATAGAAATATCAAGGCTGAAATTGTAATGTCGGCTGATCAAAATACATTAAAAATATTCACATTTCTAATCTATTCATTGACACTTACTCAGCTTAGCTTATGCCCTGTCGTCTGGGGCTTTAGAATACACCGATTGTACCCCTGCAGAGGCGTAAGACCTGTCTCCCTAATGGGGGCCACCGTTCCATATTGGAGATACCGTTAGTGTGGTGAATTTTCAAGGGGGCCAAAATGGCTGTCCGGAGTTATAGAGGAGCAACTTGGTCCACTGACTTTTAGAGTGCGGTTAGAGGATGGTCGATTATGGAAAAGACACGTGGATCATATTCGCGTGAATATTCCAACAGAACCTGTCGTGAGAGGTCCAGAAGAATCCAGGCAACCCCTGGAGAGTCGCGGACAAACAGTTACAGGTCACTCGACATCTGTTGCACAGCTTCCTACACCCTACAGAGATAGCAGCCTCTCAATAACCGGTGACAGCTTGGAAGATGAACATCCCAGAACTCGCATGAGAACACGTTTTCAGAAACGCAAAGAGGAGGAAAGAAGGAACAATGTTGAGAATAAAGCCAAAAGACAGCGTACGAACATGAAATCAGACACAAAAAGGAAACGACCCAGTGCCATGCCCTTAACTGGGGAAATTGCTGTTCAGAAATCTTCAGAGGCTACAGATGATGATGATGTGACTATGTCCGAGAGTCGGGCAACGCTTCCTCCAAGTGATGGGAGTTCTTGCCGGAGTTACGGGGAGGGACCTATGGATGTTTCTTGGTGTCGTTAAAAATGTATGTGGAGTTTCAAGCTAAGTGGGGAGGGATGTGGTATATTGGTTAATAAGAAACGGAAGCACCGTTTCGGCCATCTTTCATTTGTGATAATAAAAAGGCGGAAGTAGTTATTCCACCAGATTACGTACAACTAGACTATTTGTTGTGTTCCTTATTCGATAAGCAAGCTGCAACAGCCACCTATTGGCAGTGGGTGGCGACCTGGGATGCTTAAAGATGGAACCCTGGTGGCTGAGCAGTCCATGACATGCAATACTTCACTTGGGCCTTATACTGAGGCCCTAAACGGGCGGTCAGAGAGGCTCCCTCCGGTCAATTAGCTGGTCACTTCAAGCCCTACCACTTATATGATTGTGGCGGTGGCCTGTGATGCTTAAGAATGGAACCTTGGTGGCCGAGCAGTCCATGATTGTCCCAACTGTATTGCCCGTATGGTAAGTCCCAATCATTTTTATCATATATGTGATAGTAGGCGGTAGCTAAGTGTTTTAGTATCTTTGGTATAACGTTAAACTCTATCTGATGGTGAGGTTCCAGTTTGAAGCTCTGGAGAATGTGGAGTACCTCTTCATCGCCATTACTCCCAGGTCCACTCTGACCCGGAGTGGTAGTACCTGTTAGGGTCCTATCTATCTGTTAAATGAAAATAAAAAATGAGTTTATAAAAAAATTCAGTACCCATCAAGAATGAATAAAATAAAAAGGTCTTCGGCATAAAATGACTCAACGTATGATAATTTGATTATTAAAACATTTGATATGTTTACTTAAGAGCTATTGAAAAATTGTTCAATATGTAAAAGTATAATAGTCTTGATTTGACTCTCTCTCACTTTTTTTCTTTCTTTCTTTTCATCTTTTCATTATGTTCCATTGAAACAGATTAGCGTTATCACTTCCGTGCGCTCACTTCGTCTGTCTATCTTTCAACCTACTCTTTTTCTTTCTTTCTTATATTTTTTCCATGTAGCATGTCCTTTTTCTTCCCTTTCTAATAAAAACTGAATAGTCCATTATCTAACTGAGGTGACGACAAGTGTGTTTTAAAAAATTAACTACTCATCAAGAATGAATATAACAAAAACGGGACCAAGTTACCTTTAAGCACCCCAGGGGCGACCTGGATTCAGAGGGACATGTTGCAATCTGCCAGAATCCTGGAGACTTGTTGTCATTCAGACTCTAGGGAAATATCGTCAGCTAATGCTGGTGGGAAAAACTAATAATAAAATAAAACGCATAAAATGTTCTGGGACTTTGAGATAAAGACGGATCACCCTATCCCAGCCAGGAGACCATACCTAGTGTTGATTAACAAAAAAAAAAAGAAAAAAAGAGAACGTGTCAACTGGTGGATTTTTCGGTCTCAGCAGATTACAGGGTGAAGCTGAAGGAAAATGAAGAGATGGATAAAAAAAATTATGATTGAATGGTTTTGGTGGAGTCCCCGTGGGTGTAGCAACTATCAAGCTGGATTGTTTATTAGGGTTAGGGTTAGGGGTTAGGGTTAGCAGTTAGTTTTATAATTTTTAAAAAATGCGTCTAAAAATCGTCTGGTAACAAACAACCGGGTGTTGACGGTGCAAAGCGAAACATGTCCCTCTGAATCCAGGTTGCCCTGGGGTGCTTAAAGGTGACTTGGTCCCCAAAACGTCTTCAGCATACAATAACCCAACAAGGGTTGACATGCCGTAAAACCAAACCACCCAACAACCAATAAAAACAAACACGATAAGCAACATTACCTACATATTTCAGATTCTTTTTTTCCAAGGACGTACGACAAAAATTGTAAATGACAAGACTTTCTACTAGACAAACCATGTTTCTTATTTTGGTCTTTCATCCAAAAGTCCTCGTAATCGGCCCAAGTTCCCAGCAAATTTCCCAGGAGGATATTGTTTTCATGACAATATAATGATGAGAGATATGGAAAGTAAACCAGGCCAAATAGATCGCTGCAAGGAAATTGTTCTCAAGAAGAAGAAAAAAAATAAACGTTTCTTTTCGTGTCTTTATTCAAGTGAGAGTTCCAAATGAGGAAAGGAAAATATCCAACAAAAGTTTTTTCTTCTTTTCTTTTTATAAAAAAACAAACAAACAAACAAAAAAAGAAATCAAAATAGGAATCTTGTTTCTTTTGTTTATCTTTTCTAATCTCATTATTATCACAATTCCATGTCTGTCTGTCTGTCTGTCTATCTAAAAATAACGTATTGTTTAGCCCCTGATTTTGTGTAAATAAATAGAAAAAACAAGAGTGCTGATAACTTTTAACCTTCTCTCTCTCTCCCTCTCTCTTATATATATATATATATGTAAAGAAAAAAGGCTTAAAAACAGGGTATTAAGCGATTATGGTCCATTTCCATTACCCGTGGGTATCTGAGTGGAAATGGACTATAATCGCTTAATACCCGGTATCTAAGCCTTTTTTCTTCACAAATTACTTTGCTCTGTTTATAAAAAAGTAAACATTGAGCTCTCAAATCGAACCTGAACTTTGCAACACCGTACAGTTGGAGGGAAGGACTAGTTTAGAATCATCCTAATACCAAAGGACTTGGTACCCCACCAAAGAAAAAAAAAGTATATATATATATATATATATATATATATATATATATAGTAAAAGGAAAGACGAGTAATCTACTTAAGTTTCACCAAATTGGATCATCAGGGTTAACCGTAATAAATCAATCAAAATGATTGATTAATTAAGGATAATCACGGAAGTGAATAGTATAATCATAGTCTCACAAAAAAAAAAAAGAATGGAAAAATAGCCGTTAAAAAAATCCGCGTTGGTCCTTAATTAACCAATTATTTTTATTAACTCATTACAGTTTGCTCCGATGATCCAATTAGTGAAAGTAGGTTACACGTCTTTCTTTCTACTGAATCCACTCTACTAACGTATTGTGCACTTTTATATTCTTTACAACCCCGACATATTTTGTTAATTATTGTATCGACGGTTGAAAATACGATTAACTCGATTTTGTATTACCCAGTAAGTCACTTTCTTTTCACACACACACACACACACACATATATATATATATATATATATATATATATATATATATATATATATATATATGCAGATGATATTAAGTTTTTCCTTGGTAGGATTCAACCAATTGTATATATATATTTACATATACAGAGTATCTATACATATATAAAGAGCAGTTGTGTGAATATGTATTTACGGAGGAAACTTTGAAAATAAAAGAATTAACGACAAAGTAAATATATATACACATTAAATATCAGCATGGCTTGGTTTTTGAGCAAAAATTATAGAGATTTGATTTTTATACTTAAAAAAAAAAATTTAAATGATAACAGCATGGATTTTTTTTAATTTAATTTTTTAGATAGTAGACATTAACATTTCTTTTCAGAGTAGCTGGATCAATGCAAGGTCTATTTTTTTTACATAGGGATTTAAATGGGGCATCCCACGAGGAGATCAACTCACGATTCAGTAATAATGGATCTGCGGGACTAACTTTTTAAAATCCCCCTCTACCCACGCGACGCCGGGTAGCTGCTGCTAGTACATTTATAAAGAGCAGTTGTGTGTATGTGTATGTCCGGAGGAAACTTCGAAAATAAAACAATTAACGACCAAGTAAATATATATACACATTAAATATCACCAGGGCTTGGTTTTGGGCAAAAATAATGAAGATTTGCTTTATAATCATGAAGATGATTAGAACAATGAAATGTAAATGATAACAGCATAGTGTAAAAAAAATGCCATGTCTGTGGATGAACCGGCCCAACGAGTGTTCGAAATGGCCACGCCTAATCCGGTGAATAAAATCAAATTAGAATCCTTTGGTTGTCCCTTGGTTGCTGATCGTCTGTGGCGATTAAATAGTTAACTAACCACGTATTCGATCTGTTGATTGGTTGGTTTTAATTCACGCGCCCACGCAGAGTCTATAGGTTTAAGCGGTGGACCACAGCACACCTTATATTACAAAATATTCCAACAATTGTTCATTCCTGTTGAGAAAAAATGCTTGTGTTGTTTTAGAAGCATGGAAAAATGTATGTAGAAGAGTAAAAAAACAAAAAAAAAAAAAAAAAAACAATATAAACAGTGATCAATTTAAAAGTGATGAATATTGTGATCTTAATTTAATTCATTCTCCTTATATTTTGGGATACTTATCCCTTCGTCAAAGGTTTATTTAAAAGCTATTAGATCTATTTTAGCACAATACCATGATGGCAAGGGATAATGGTATGGAAGTGTCTCAGTATTAATGATCGGGGGCATCAGCTTATTAACCATTTTCCTACAGCAGGTGCTCCGATTAAGTACAAATATTGGTGTGAATGAGGACTTAAAAGCTTCTTTTTTGTGATCGCGTGTATGAACGTGAGAAAAAAACATTTCAATAAATATATCTAAAGTGTCTGTGTACACAGGCAAAAGTGTAATTATGATCATAGGCATGCTTGTGATGTGTGTATTCATTGATGTGTGTACTCATTGATGTGTACATTTAGAGCATGAATAAATTTGTGTAAGGTTCCTTTCTGTGTTTATTGAATATATATATATATATATATATATATATATATATATATATATATATATATATATATATGCCAAATATATATGTGTGTGTGTGTGTGTGTGTGTGTGTTCGATAAGTTTATATAAATGTTATTAAAAAATATGTACACCAAAAAGCCTGACACCCCAAATAGTTTTGTGACTTTGTCGGGTATCTTATAACCGGTTAGAGACGCTGCTTTTAAGTTTATGCAAATAGATCCAGAGTCCCTCGTGTCGACTAGTGCACTTACCTGGATAATTCTTGACCCAGCTTATATACACGCGCGTGGACTAATGGTTAGAGTCATAGGAAATGGACTCGTCAACCCGAGTTCAATTCATGGACGAGGCTGTTTGCATTTAACATAGCGCTAATACCTTGGGAAAGGTATGAATCCAATTCTCCCTATGAGCAAATACCAGGGCAGACTGGGCTCTTTAATCATGGCTAGGTAACCAGTCTAGGAGAAGGAAAACTGTGAATTCAAACCTGTTAAACTCCGCTTAATAAATTGACCTTGTGTCACATCCTGCTCGTGCGGAGGGGGTGGTAAATATATATATATATATATATATATATATATATATATATATATACACTCCCGAGGGTCAGATGAAAATTTCGTAGGCTGACCAAAATACTCTCATGTAAAAGTAAATAAAGTAAAATCGTCAGGGTGGCTTAAAGTCGGTATCAGCCAATCAGTGGAGTCTATCCCCTTTTCATAAGCACTAGACCAAGGTGATTGTATTTTACGTGGAGCGCTACACCTACCATCAGCTCCTTAAAAAAAAGAAAAAGAAAAAGAAATGAAAAGAAAAAGAAAAAAAAAGAGAATGTATATTACGAGAAATATGATGGAGAAAACATGAGCTTAAAAAATGTGTTTTAAAAAAATTGAGTTAAAACTTTTGGACCATATGACCTTTAGGCATCCCATTTGCGATGTTGTTTCATAAGGACATTTTTTTCACTTACACCGGTCAAAATCCGGTTGTTTGTTAACAGACCATTTTTAGAGTTTTATTATTACAAAAATAACCCCTAACCTCTACCAAACAACCGGATTTTGACGGTGTAAATGAAAAAATGTCCTTTCGAAACGAGATCGCAAAAGAGGTGCCTAAAGGTCATATGGTCCAAACTTTTTAAATACCCATCCAGAATTAATAAAACCAAACATCTTCGCCATAAAATAACCCACAAGTGTTGACATGCCTTAAAATCGAAGCAAACAACAACCAATCGATCCGCAAAGCAATCTCCCTGGTCTAACGCTAGCGAAAAGGGATAGACTCCCTCGCTGTTCGGTTGATACTGACTATAGGCAACTCTGCAGACTTTACTTACTTTACTTACGAAATATTTAATCAGGTAAGAGAACAAAATAAAATCTAAGAAACGCTATGAAGAAATTTACTAGGATGAACAATCACCATTTTCTTTTTTCGGTTTCTTTTCATCATCATTGTCATCATCATCATCATCATCATGACGCGCTGGCAGCACGGATATCCATGACAATCTCTCGCCAACCGTCCCTATCATTCATCGTTCTTGGGATGTCACCTGTGCAGCATCCAGTATCCGCGCAGACCAGTCAGTTATTTCCTATAACTCAAACATAAACAAAGGGGGACCACTCTTGACTGATAAATTATTTATTTTTCCATTGAACCAACCCTAAACCTAACCCCAACCCAGTCTTCTTTTTTCCTAGAAGATCAATAAATAAATAAATAGTTCATCAGTCAAGAGTGGTTCCCCTTTGTTTATGTTGGAGTTATAGGAAATAACCGACCTGGTCAATGTAGGTCTTTGCTGGACGTCTCACATTGACGTACCCACGTGCTAGCTTCCATAGGAGAACGTCACTTAGGAGTTCATACTTGCTTTTCCAGCAGTATCCAGCATGTTTTGTTCGTCTTATTCGGATGGTTTGTGAGATGAGGGGCAGTTGGCCGTATAGCTGCTTTCTTGTGGGGTGTTGTTTCCACCCCTTGTTTAAGTTTGCACACAGAGTTTTTGGTTTGGTTTGGTTTGGTTTGTTTTACGGCATATCAACCTCAGTGGGTCATTTAATGCCGATAAAGTATTGAAATAAATCAATTCTTAATGGATACCCAATTCTTTTTTATAAATACATTTTTCTATTTAACCCATAGATGGGACCCTAACAGGTACTACCACTCGGGGTCAGAGTGGACCAAGTAGCAATGATGATGAAGGGGTGCTCCACATTCCCCAAACCTCCAAAACTGGAACCTCACCAACAGATAGAGTTTAACGTCATTCCCAGGACATGTAGACTCTCAGCTACTGCCTTCTAGCACCCATATGATAAAAATGGTTGGGGCAATCATATAGGTGCTAGGGCTTGACGTGACCGCCCGCTTGCCCAAGAATGGGCCACAATGAAGTATTGCAAGTCATGGACTGATCAAATACCTGGGTTATATCCTTAAACATCACGGGTCGCTACCCACGGCCAACAGGTGGCCCCATTTGGGGAGTCTTACCCCTGCAGAGGTGCAGTCGGTTTATTCTAACGCCCCACCGACAGGGCGGACAGTTTTTGTGCAGCTCCCATCTTGCTTATTCTCTACGTCTTTTTTTCTATACTCTTTTTTTTTAAAAATTGAAATAGATTACTAAGTAGGACGGAGCCTATTCTAGTAGTGACCACCCCAAGCGGAGATTTGAGTGGTTTGAATTCAGAGTTTTCCTTCTCTGGACTGGTTGCCTAACCAAGATTAAAGACCCCCAGTCTGCCCTACTATTTATCCATAGCTGGAGGGAGAATAGTTGGATTCATACCTTTCCAAGAGTATTAGCGCTATGTGAACTGTCGTTTCGTCTAGGATTTGAACTCGGGTCGACGAGTCCATTTCCTACGACTCTGACCAGTACACCACTCAACCACTGATGAAAATGTAAATGTAAACAAAACAAAAAACTATATCATTTAACTAAATGGTATAGTTACATGCTGATCGTATAATTTTTTGAGAAAGAAATTTTCTCTTTAAAAAATTTATTATGTAAGAATATATGTAAGTATGTGAATTCATTTGAATATTTCGCTCTACTGAAATATAAGTCAAACGTAAATTTTCTTTTTATATGAAAATCTGAAAAGAAAACTAATAAAATTTTACTATCTTTTCGTGATTTTTGAGACACCTCCTGTGTGTGTGTGTGTGTGTGTGTGTGTGTGTGTGTGTCGTGAGAGAGATGAGAGAGAGAGAGAGAGGGGGGAGTGATGCTAAATGACCTGAATAGTTAGGGAGAGTTTCAAAACAGGTTTACATATTAAGTACGTATTAAGTAAGTCTAAAGTAATGTTCAACTGAATCGCCATGAAAACTATCATTAAAAATAATTTAAAAAATGTCGGATGAAAAAATTGTGTAAGAATGTAATTACTTTTGGACAGGTGATAAAATTAGAGAAGATCCTGAGAATTAATGAAATATAAAGGTGTATATTCCACCCACTTATTCTTTGATTCAAATGAAACAATTATAAAAAAAAAACGGGGGGGGGGAGAAATTCCACAAGAAGTTAAAGAATGTAATTACTTAGCACAGATGATAAGAATTACAAAAGATCCAGAGAATGAAATAAAAAGATATACAGGCTGTCCATAAAGTTCCGCTACCTGTATACTTAAAAAATAACATTGTGTCACATCCTACTCATCACTGAGAAGTTGGTTAATTACATATACAGGGTGTCCATAAAGTCCGCTACGCGTTGAAAATGTATCAACAAAGATGGCGGTCAGGTTGAAGTGCAATAATAAAAAAAATACATCAATATTAAATCTTTAATAAAATTCCACCATCGTATGTCACCCCGCCGAAAGAAAAAGAAATTATTAAAAATCAAGGAATTAACCGAATTTAATGAATTTTCAGTGTTGATATATTAATAAATAAAAAAAGATATAATGCCCCAGTTATTTTATTGAAAAACTTTTACATTTTTCAGGTCAATTAATATGTATGTTTGTGAATCTGTGTTACGCCTCAAAGATACGTGGTTCAAAGTTAACTGACCTGAAAAAATATAAGAGTTTTCAAATAAAATAACTGTGCATTATATTGTTTATTCATTAATATATCAACACTGAAAATTTCATTGAATTCGGTTAATTCCTTGATTTTTGGTATTTTTTTTTTTCAATGGTAGAATTTATGTTTAAGTAGGATTTAACCAGATTTGGTTTCTGTGTTTAATCTACACATATATAAAGGGCAGTTGTGTGTATATGTATGTCCGGAGGAAACTTCGAAATAAAAAATTAATGACAAAGTAAATATATATACACATTAAATATCACCAGTTAAGCAAAAGGTAATAGAGATTTGATTTATATTTTGAAGATAAAAAAAATATAACAGCATGGATTTTTTTTTCATTTAATATTTTAGATAGTAGACATTAACATTTCTTTTCAGAGTAGCTGGATCAATGCAAGGTCGATTTTTTTTTTTAATAGGGATTTAATTGGGGAATCCCACCAGGATTCAACTCCCGATTCAGTACTAATGAATCTGTGGGACTAACTTAAAATAATCCCCTCTACCCAGGCGACGCCGGTAGCCGCTGCTAGTGGTATATAAAATTTGTTGGTTTTCTAATGTCATAGCCATTATTGTAGAAGAACACTAGTGGTACTATTTAACCCGTAACTGGGATTGATAGGTGATAAAAATTAGAGAATGACCCAGAGAATAAAATTTAAAAAATACAGACTGTCCATAAAATCTGTATGCAATTTAAAGAATTTATAATTTAAAATGCACACGGACTTTGTGGACACGAGATTGGAAGACATTTAGTTAGAGAAGTCGGTGACACAATGTCTAACAGCTTTAAAAATATGTTTAAAATGTAAACTATAAAATCATTTTTATGAAGTAGGTGCGTTGTGTAATGGTTATCGCCGTAGAAATGGACCGATAACCCGAGTTCAAATCCTGGATGTGGTTGTTTGCATTTCATGTAACGTTAATATCCTTGAGAAAGGTATGCATTCAACTATTCTCCCTCCAGCTATGGGTAAATAGTAGGGGTTTGTAAATATATCTAAAGGATGGATGTGAAAGACAAAAAGAAAATAAGAAAATCGCCGGAAAAGAAATGATGAATGGATAGATGAATACTCGAAATAATTCAACAAATTGAAAAGTGATCAATAATGATCAGAAGAGACCAGAGCATGGTAGGTATATATACCAACCCATTCGCCGAGTAGAATATAATACAAAGTCGCAAGTATGGGCATCCAGTAAGGATGCCCATATTTTTGTTGTGTTGTTGTTCTCTCTCCTTCTTCTCATTTCTCTACTCCTTCTTGTTTCTTCTGCTTTCCTTTAATTTCTTCTTCTTCTTCTTCTTCTTCTTCTCTTCTTCTTCCTCTTGCTCTCCTTTTCTTCTTCTTTTCTCCTTCTAATTTCTTCTTCTTCTTCTTCTTCTTCTTCTTCTTCTTCTTCTTCTTTTTCTCCTTTAATTTCTTCTTCTTCTTCTTCTTCTTCATTCTTCTTTTTCTCCTTTAATTTCTTCTTCTCTTCTTCTTCTTCTTTTCTCTTTTCTTCTTCTTCTTCTTCCTTCTTCTTTTTCTTCTTTTTTCTTCTTCTCTTCTTCTCTTCTTCTTCTTTTCTTCTTCTTTTTCTTCTTCTTCTTCTTCTTTTTCTTCTTCTTCTCTTGCTCTCCTTTAATTTCTTCTTCTTCTTTCTTCCTCTGCCTCTCCTTTCTTCTTCTTTTTCTCCTTTGATTTCTTCTTCTTCTCTTCTTTCAGTCACTGACCTTTCCCACGAGTAGCATCTGGTGACTTTCAAAGGAGATCAATACACTCCCAATCTTCGATTATTTGCTTTTCAAATCCGCAATAATTAGCCACATTCACCGGGTATCAAGTGACAACAAGTCTTCTTAATAGACGTGAACAATTCAATGGCTAATTTCCCTGAAAAATAACCATGATGAGCGGATGATAACCAGGATGAGGGCGAACTTAGACAACACAATATTATTATAAATACTAATTATATCCCCCCCCCCCAGTCCGTTGCAATTATAATATAAATTCTATAGATGTGAAGTTTCATAATGTCTACATCTCTCGAACAAGTTCTTCATATTCATCTTCTCATTTTGTTTGTTTGTTTGGTTTTACGGCATATCAACCTCAGTAGGTCATTTAATGCCGATAAAGTTTTGAAATAAATCAATTCTTAATGGATAATACAATTTTTTTATAAATACATTTTTCTATTTAACCCATAGATGGGACCCTAACAGGTACTACCACTCCGGGTCAGAGCGGACCAGGGAGCAATGGTGATGAATGGGGTGCTCCACATTCCCCAAACCTCCAAAACTGGAACCTCACCATCAGATAGAGTTTAACGTCATTCCCAGGATATGTAGACCCTCAGCACCCATATGATAAAAAGGGGCTTCTCATTTGATCTCCATTTCAACCTGATGTCTACTGCGTATGACGTTAAAATCTAATAGTGAAGTTCCACTTCTGAAGCTCAGGGAATGTGGAGTATCCCTTCATCACTATTACTCCCAGGTCCACTCTGGCCTGGAGTAGTAGTTAGGGTCCCATCTATGGGTTATATCATAGAAAGTGAGTTTAAAAAATGTGTTTTGGGAAAATTGACTTTTAAATAATAAAAATTTAGTATCCATGAAGAATGGATCAAACAAAATGTGTTTGGCATAAAATAACCCAACAAGGGTTGACGGCTCGCAAAATCAAACCAACCAGCCTCCAATAGTCAGACCACCATGCTAACCACTGATCCATACGAGATGTTCTAGTAATTTGATATCATTAGCTTAAACTTGCCAAGTGACTATTTGAAAATGTAGGCTGGCATTCTTAACCCCACCCCACCCTCTTTCCGCACTCCCCGCCCCCGTCCCTCAGAACTGCCCAAGATTCGTATTATCTTATGTAAATCTTGTCTAACAACAAAGTTTTTAAAAAAAAGATCTTAAAGCTTTAAGGATGATCTTGTTATCGCTACTCTAACCGACTTTCCGCTCCGACTGCACCTCTGAAGAGGGGTAAGACTCCCCCAATGTGGCCACCTGCTGGCCGTGGGTGGCGACCCATGATGCTTAAGAACCCAGGTGGCTGAGCGGTCCATGACTTGCAATATTCCACTTTGGCCCTTTCTTAGGCTAGACGGGCGGTCGGAAAGTCCCCCGCCGATCAATCGACTGGTCATGTCAAGCCCTAGCACCTATATGATTGTCCCAACCTTTTGCCTTTATGGCAAGCCCCAACCCTTTTTATCATATGGGTGCTAGAAGGCGGTGGCTAAGGGTCTTTCATGTCCTAGGAATGACGTTAAACTCTATCTGATGGTGAGGTTCCAGTTTTGGAGGTTTGGGGAATGTGGAGCACCCCTTTCTCACCATTGCTCCCTGGTCCACTCTGACCCGGAGTGGTAGTACCTTTTAGGATCCCATCTATGGATTAAATTAGGCACTGGCAATTTTGTCATCTGCTACGAATTTTAAAAGCGAATTAAAAATCATTAAATCTATTATTTAAGGTCAAACTTTTGTTTCTTTCATAACTTTGGTCTTTTATCTCTTTATTTATACTGTAATTAGTATCGAAAATGACCAGTTCGCAAAAAAGTTACGCCTCCAACATAAGGTGGGGTCAAAATTAAGTGACCAGAAAAAAATGAGAAAGTTTTGAAATAGAATAAATAATGCATTATAAAGATCATTTATTGATAAATAAACACTGAAAATTTCATTAAAATCCGATAATTCCCTGATTTTTGGTAAATTATTTTCTGTAGGGGAAGAGGGCTAAAGACATTTTGTCAGAAACGCATTTTAGGCTCATTTTGTCAGTAGCTAGGTTGAATAGGAAAACAAGTTTATAAACAAAACTGGGTTATTTCCTTTAACTCCAACCTAAAAAAAGGGGGGAACCCCTCTGAATGAATTTTATGTTAATTAATCTACCTATTATTTTCCCATTGAAGAAAGGAAAAAAGAAGATGGGGTTAGGGTTAGGGTTAGTTTAATGGGAAAATAATGGGTAGATTAATTAACAGATAAAATTCATTCAGAGTGGTTTTCTTTTTTTATTTTGGAGTTATAGGAAGTATAACCCAAAAACTGATTATCCATTAAGAATGAATTTCTTTCTAAACTCCTTGTCGGCATTAATATGATTGTTCCC
>CM042160.1:48093501-48104103 GCA_023376005.1 Doryteuthis pealeii | reverse complement strand
AAGATAAAATAGAATGTATATTGATATACAATAATATGTGTATATATTACAGTTAAACAACGCTTAAAATCTGGGTGTGAATATGAACCCTGGATTTAAAAAATTTCAAAGCACATAGAAATACAAGTAAACAGAGCAAACAAGATATTAGAATTAATTTATGGGGCGGCAAGGGGTTTTATGGTTTAAAAGATGAACTGGATATTCTTGGTGCGTTTTCTTAGGTATTTGCTTTAATAAAATAAGAAATAAATAAGAAATTTATTTATCAATAGTAGGTACAAGTTATAAAGAATAAGTAAAAGAAAGACTTTATTTTTGTTAAACTACTATTGAAGGGAAGCCATGCCTAATAGCGTGAAGCTAAGCCCATGGACATGACCACCCTTGGACGCTCACAGGAAACGATACAAGACACACCAGACAACACAAACATATATATATATATATATATATATATATCATGAGACAAATTAGCCGTGTGAGAATCTAAATGCAAATCTGTTGTTTATAAGAGGCAATAAAATGCTTTTTCAAAAGTTTTTTAAGGACAAAATAATTTACCGAAACAAGCTTCACCTTTACCTCCTTTTCTTCATCAAACAATACCGACTGAACAGTGTTCCAAGAATTAAGTGCATTAAAACGAATCGAATTATGCCCAAAACTAACCGTGTTGATGATAGGGAAATTAAACAAACCAGTTTGGTCAGCATGGGTGAAGTCAACTGCAAAAGCATTCTGAACAGAAACAGGCATTTTATCGTGGAACAGTTTATGTATGAACAACATATTTTCACAATGGACCATATCAGATTTAACCCAATCATATTTGGTGTTCGCGCAGAAAAGGACGAAATTCGAGGAACGAAAAAGAAAGAGACAAAGACAAAAAGGCGGTTTTAGGATTTAGGGTCATAACCATCACTTCACAAGGAAATTTCTCCCTGGCCAGTAGTTGTGTCTCTTTCAGACAAGGCCTAAACTCAAATGGCCGAAAAATTCTCTTGGGAGTCGGAAGTGCGACCTTTTTCTCACACATGCGCGGAGGGTTCTTCTGGTGAAGGCTCATGGGAATTTGTTATTTTTTTATTTTTTTTCTTTTAATTTTATTTTAATCCCCACAAATGAAAGTAATGACGAAAAAAAAAAGCGTGCATTTGAATAATATCTATATATTAATACCCGTATTCCTTAATTAAGGTAGATTTTTGCAGAAATGGAGCACCACATCTACCCTCAGCTCCTAGATGTTGCTTTACCGTACAGATCAGATTACCAAGCTTTACTACTCATACGTTGAATTGGCGAGGGTCGGTATTGAACCCGGAACCTTTGAGATTCCTAGGCAGATGCTCTATCTAGTGGTAACTGTTGTTTAAAGCGTTGTTTGACCGTAACATATACACACTAGCAGGACCTGTGGATATACCATAGTGTGATAATTTAATCATTAGAACGTTTGATATGCTTATTTAAGAGCTATTGCAAATAGTTCAATATGTAAAAAGTATAATAATCTTGATCTAACTCTCTCTCGCTCTTTTTCTCTCTCTCTTTCTCTCTCTCTCTCTCTTTACTTTTCTTCCTTCTTTCCTTATGTTCAATTGAAAACAGATTAGCATTATCGCTTCCGTGTGTTCACTCCCTCTCTCAATCTTTCCCCTACACTCTTTCTTTCTTTCTTTCTTTCTTTCTTATTATATTTTTTCTATGTAGCGTGTCCTTTTCTTGTCTTTCGTTCCTTATAATCAAAATGGAATGGTCCATTATTTAGCCAAGGTGACGACACACATAAGAAATAAGAATTCGGCGGATAAGCAACATTAGATAATCAGGATTTACATTTTTGCATTTCCTCGTTGACGATTTGGACGGTCTCATTTTTAACCAGAGGGTGTTGCAAGATGATAACGGTCAAGATGATACAATTATGGAACAGGTGTATTAATATATAGATTGTCGACAAGAATTTGTCAAATATTAAATGGGGATGGGTTTCTGGTCTTCAATGATGTGTTTGTTGATGTATGTTGGATAAATGGCAAATTATTCCGCAAGAAAAGGTGGTTGTGGTATGTCTAATGTATGAGTTTAGGGTTGTTTCATAATCATTAACGCTGGAGATACACTCTATCAGTCTATCAGTCTATCTTTCTATGTATCTATCTGGGTGGGGGGTTCTGTGACATAGTGGCTAACATATTGGACTGTGAGTTCGTACTCCAGTCGTTCTTTTATGTTCACTTCTGGACTACTACCCTTCAGAAAGGTATAAACTCCCTCATACCCCCAGCTACGGGTTAAATAGTACCACTAGTGTTCTTCTACAATAATGGTTATGGCATTAAATAACCCACAATTTTTACATACCATTAAACACAGAAACCAAATCTCGTTAAATCCTACTTAACGGATATAAATTCCACCATCGTATGTCACCCCGCCGAAAGTAAAAAAAGAAAAATACCAAAAATCAGGGAATTAACCGAATTCAATGAAATTTTCAGTGTTGATATATTAATAAATAGACAATATAATGCACCAGTTATTTTATTTGAAAACTCTTACATTTTTTCAGGTCAGTTAACCTTGAACCACGTATCTTTGAGGCGTAACACAGATTCACAAACATACGTGGTTCAAAGTCGATTGACCTGAAAGAACGTATGTTCCTTAATATACAAGAATTAATGTAAAAGACGACAAAAATATAACTGCAAATTGAAAAATTATAAATAGTTCAAAATTGGGAGTTACTTTTCAATCACCCTTTATATTAAGGAACATACATTAAAGAAGTGCGAAAAATATAACTGCATACGAAATATTAAATCAGGACTTCTGGCCGGCCACTCGTGTGGACTAGGTTTACCCATCCAGCTCTTATGAAAATAGTGATTCAGTCATTCACGAATATTCACATCTTGAATTGAGAAAATAGAACTGAGAAAATGTAACTGCATATAAAAGAATTATAAATAGCTTAAAATAGGGAATTACTTTTCAATCAACCTGTATATTAAGGAACATACATTAAAGAATTGAGAAAAATGTAACTGCATATAAAAGAATTATAGTTTAAAATAGGGAATTACTTTTCAATCATTCTGTATATTAAGGAACATACATTACAAAAATTGAGAAAAATGTAACTGCATATAAAAGAATTATAAATAGTTAAAAATTCGGAGTTACTTTACAATCAGCCTGTATACCAACATACGTGTCTATCATCCCACTGACTAGGAAATGGAATATCTCAACCTCGGACGTAATTGTCACTTAGACACTAAATTTGATACCAACAAGAAAAAATACAGAAATTGAGATACCGTATCAAATGATTATATAACTGGCCAAAAAAGAAAAGAAATAATGGCCCACCCTCGGCCTCTGTGACCCGTTGAAAGCTGAAGTCATAGCAACAAAAAAAAAAGAAAGATAGGTTCAATAATAATACACTATCTCTACTCCTAAATGGGCCGGTTTAGCTCGGTCGTTAGAGCATCCGACTAGGAGCCACAGGCTTCCAGGTTCGATACTGACCCTCGATCTGTGCGGTAATGTGACGAGGTGAGGGTAGGTGTGGCGCCCCACAGACGCAAAATAATATCACTCGTCTAGCGCTAGGGGAATAAAGGATAGACTTCCTCGGTGTCCGCCTAATTACTTTATTACTTATGAATAATACATTAAGACAATCCACCAAAGACCTTCGGAATGGTTCGGTGGTTTTGGATGATTGGATTTTACGGCATGTCAACCCTCGTTGGGTTATTTTATGTCGAAAACATTTTGTATTATTCATTCTTGAGTACTCAATTTTTTTAACTTACTTTTTAAACACATTTTTAAACTCATTTTTCCTATTTAACCCATAGATAGGACCCTAACAGGTACTACCACACCGGGTCAGAGTGGACCTGGGAGCAATGGTGATGAAGCGCTAATACCATTGGGAAATGGTTGCACCTACCTACTCTCCCTCCCACTATGGGTAAATAGCAGTGCAGACTGGGCTCTTTAACCTTGGTTAGGCAACCAGTAGAGGAGAAGGAAAACTCTGAAGTTATACCTGTTAAACTCCGCCTAAAAAATTGACCTTGTGTCACATCCTATTCGTGCGGAGGGGTTGGTAAATATGTACACCACACTCCAATTTTCCTCATAGTTTAAATTTCCTTCATATCATTACAAAACTTTACAAATCTGCTATGGTTTGTGCTTTAAAAAAAGTTGAATGAAGACATCGTTACCTGATCCGGTGAGTGATGTAAATCCCTACATCACCATTTCAGTTAATATGAGGGTATAAACAGAATAAGAATTTTAGGGAGTGTTGCAAGGGAAGATATTTCCCTTAAAAGATACTTGGACTCGTCCAAAGGAACACATATAAAGATTATTTGGTTTGTTTTGTTTTACGGCATATCATCCTTAGTGGGTCATTTAATGCCAACAAAGTTTTGAAATAAAGTAATTCTTTATGGATACTCAATTTTTTTTAATAAATACATTTTTCTATTTAACCCATGGATGGTACCCTAACAGGTACTATCACTCCGGGCCAGAGTGGACCAGGGAGCAATGGTGATGAAGGGGTGCTCCACATTTCCCAAACCTCCAAAACTGGAACTTCACTATCAGATAGAGTTTAACGTCATTCCCAGGACATGTAAACCCTCAGCCACCGCCTTCTAGCATCCATATGATAAAAAGGGGTTGGGGCTTGCCATAAGAGCAATAGGGTTGGAGCAATCATATAGGTGCTAAGACTTGACGTGACCAGCCGATTGATCGTAGGTGGTCTGTCCGACCGCCCATCTAGCCCAAGAATGGGCCAAAGTGGAATATTGCATGTAATGGACTGCTCAACCACCTGGGTTCTATCCTTAAGCATTACGGGTCGCCACCCACGGCCAACAGGTGGCTACATTTGGGGGAGTCTTACCCCATATAAAGATACACATATGTGAGGTTATTCATAGTCGAGTTAGGTAGTAGTATTCGTATTCGAGTCACTACTAGTCCTGTAGCTAGTCATACTGTTGGAGAACTGCGTGTAGACTCTATTACTTACATTCCTGTACAAAAAGTAATAAACCTTTTTTCTAAATTTTTAATGTTGTATTTGATATATTCAGTGACAACAGTGAGAGAACTTATATTGTCACTATTTCCCAAAAGTAAGGGACATCGTTCCCATGTCTTCCAACAATACTACCCTACTGCGTACCTCTAACATCATGACACCCATCCCCCATTGGGGTGAGTAAATATGGATGACTTAGCATCTTTTGTTATGCTCTCAAGCGAAATTCATTAATAGGAGAGATCAACAAGTAAAAAGCTCATTTTTTAAAGATGAATCATTATCTTTTTATTGTTTATTGGTAGAGCTACTCGACGTTGCCCCTATCGTGATATTAACTCTTGTGCTATTCTGCATTAGTACTAATGTTTTTTTTAATACGTAATATCTGTTGCGCGCTATTCTACATTAGTACCAATGCTTTTTATACGGAATCTAGTGATATTAACTCTTGTGCTATTCTGCATTAGTACCAATGTTTTTTTTATGCGTAATGTAATGATATCTCTTGCGCTCTATTCTACATTAGTACCAATGTTTTTTTAATACGTAATGATATCTATTGCGCGCTATTCTACATTAGTACCAATGCTTTTTATACGTAATCTAGTGATATTAACTCTTGCGCTATTCTGCATTAGTACCAATGTTTTTTTTTATGCGTAATGTAATGATATCTCTTGCGCTCTATTCTACATTAGTACCAATGTTTTTTTAATACGTAATGATATCTATTGCGCGCTATTCTACATTAGTACCAATGCTTTTTATACGTAATCTAGTGATACTAACTCTTGCGCTATTCTGCATTAGTACCAATTTTTTTTTATATGTAATGTAATGATATCACTAGTGCGTTATTCTACATTAGTACCAATGCTTTTTATACGTAATGTAATGATATCTATTGCGCGCTATTCTACATTAGTACCAATGCTTTTTATACGTAATGTAATGATATCTCTTGCGCGCTATTCTGCATTAGTACCAATGTCTTTTTATATGTAATGTAATGATATCTCTTGTGCGCTATTCTACATTAGAACCAATGCTTTTTATACGTAATGTAATGATATCTCTTGCGTGCTATTCTGCATTAGTACCAATGTCTTTTTATATGTAATGTAATGATATCTCTTGTGCGCTATTCTACATTAAACCAATGCTTTTTATACGTAATGTAATGATATCTCTTGCGTGCTATTCTATGTTAGTGCCAATGCTTTTCATACGTAATGTAATGATATCTCTTGCGCGCTATTCTACATTAGTACCAATGCTTTTTATTCGTAATCTAGTGATATTAACTCCTGTGCTATTCTGCATTAGTACCAAGGTTTTTTTTTTAATACGTATTGTAATGATATCTCTTGCGCGCTATTCTGTATTAGCACCATAAAGAAGAAAAAACCCAGAAATCTTTTGGTACTGAAAGTGTTAAGCGATGATAGTAAAACCCGCGTGATTCTTAGATAAATCATCACAATGAGAAAATTACAAGAAAAAAAAACTGCTTGTCATTTTGAGAATTTAAAAAAAATCTTTGTATAAGATGTCAATAACGTCATGTTGAAATGTCAGATTGTTAAGATTGTTTTTTCAGAAAAAATTGTAAAGTCAGGATTTGTGGTGTTGTGGTGAATTTAATACCAATTCGTCAGTTTCAAAATATCACACAACACGCATGATATAATCTTTTATTTTTTTCAACCAAAAACACTGCCCCAATGCTTTTTATACGTAATCTAATGATATTATCTCTTGCGCGTTATTCTGCATTAGAACCAATGCTTTTTATACGTAAACTAATGATATTATCTCTTGCGCGCTATTCTACATTAGAACCAATGCTTTTTATACGTAATCTACTGATATTAACTCTTGCGCTATTCTGTATTAGTGCCGAAAAGAGATCAAATGTGCTAGAAGGTTGTGGCTGAGGGTGGCTGATGGGACAGTTCAAGTTCTGGAGCTCTGGGTAATGTGGAGTACCCCTTCATCATCATTACTCCCAGGTTCATTCAGACCTGGAGTGGTAGTACCTGTTAGGGTTCCATCTATGGGTTAAATAGAAAAAATGAGTTTAAAAATAAACTGAGTTAAAAAAAATTAAATATCCATTAAAAATGAGTAAAACAAAATATATTCGGCATAAAATAACCCAACAGGGGTTGACATGCCGTAAAACCAACAAACCAAACCAACAAACCTATCCGCACGAGTACGATGTGACATAAAGTCAATTTGTTGGTCAACATTCTCGTTGTCAAGCTTTTGTCCTCTTCCACGGCTGCCAAAAGTCCCTGTCCGCTGATGGTCGACCATCTTCCTTCTTTATTTGCGAGTTTTGTATCCCTCGATTTGAACTACCTGAACCATCTTTCAATTTGGCTTTTTGGTGATTGTTCCTTCACCAAAAAGTTCATTGAGATCGTGAAACGACTGTGCTGTATTCCAACCTTTCTCGAATTGGGACATCATAATATGACCAATGTGGATATGATTTTCGATACGCATTCTGAAAAGAGAGGATAAATTTTATGAAACAAATTAAACAAACTGCCAATTGTTACTGTTTTTGTTGAACAAGATTTGTTGAAAAAGTCGCAATAATTATGCACCAACCCAATATTAACCTATTCTAAACCGCCTTCCCATGGTGGAGGGGTTGGGTAGATAGATATAAAAACTCACCATAGGTTTATTCATCCCGATCTTTATTGCATTAAACACATACATTGCTCTAAACTTTGTTTACATTATTAGATCGAGCAATGATCACCAGCGGACCATAAAACGTTAACCTCTCGGACATTTATTAACATTTATAATTAGTTAAAAAGCGCGTGGTGTAATGATTAAAGTCATGGGAAATGGACTCGTCGCCCCGAGTTCAAATCCTGGACGTGGTAATTGCATTTCACTTAGCGCTAATACCCTTGGGAAAGGTCTGAATCCTACTCTCCCTCCGGCTATGGATGAATAGTAGGGCAGACTGGGCTCTTTAACCTTGGTTAGGCAACCGGTCTAGGATAAGGAAAACTCTGAATTCAACCCTGTTGAACTCCGCTTAAGAAATTGACCTTGTGTCACATCCTGCTCGTGCGGAGGGGTTGGTAAATATATATAATTGGTTAAAAAATATAGTTCAGTGACGTGATGTGTTTAATACTGCACCTAAAAATGGGTCGAATAAATTTATGGTCAGTTTACGTAAGATTGTCCCCCGTCAAACCCCACCCCTACCCCTACCCCCAGTTGGGCGTATTTTCAGATGCAACAACAGATAATAGGAAATTATCATAAGAATGTGCACTGTTAAATTGTCAACCATTCTAATTCCGATACACATACGTACTGAAGACACTTTCAAATATTCACATAGTCAGAGACTTAAGAATAAACACAAACACGTACATATCTGTACACAAAAAACACACACACACATACACAGACACACTCGCACAATGACACACACACACTCTGACACAGACTGACACATACACACTGGCACACAGAGACACACACAGACACAAGCACACACACACACAGACGGATACAGACGCACACGGAGAAAGAGACACACAGACAATCACTCCCCGCACACACACTCATTCATAAACACATACACATTCATTCAAACACAAACACACACACACACACAAAGAATCACACACACAAAGACACACAAACACACTCACACACACGCGCGCAGAAATACATACACACATACACACATACACACACACACTCACCAACACACACATTCACTCAAACACACACACAGACATACACTCAGAGAGAGAGAGAGAGAGAGAGAGAGAGAGAGAGAGAGAGAGAGAGAGACTCACTCACACACACACACACACACACACACACACAAACAAACACACATTCACTCAAATACACACACAGACATACACTCAGATAGAGAGAAGGAGAGAGAGAGGGGGAGAGACACACATTCACTCACAAACACACAGACGCACACACACACACACACACACACAGATTCATGTAATATTCATAAGAATCTTATTAAACAGTCATAAGCGTGGGACCGCCCCCAAAAGACAATGTGATTGCCCCAACCCTATTGCCCTTATGGCAAGCCCCAACCCCTTTTTATCATATGGGTGCTAGAAGGCGGGGGATGAGGGTCTACATGTCCTGGGAATGATGTTAAACTCTATTTGATGGTGAGGTTCCAGTTTTGGAGGTTTGGGGAATGTGGAGCACCCCTTCATCACCATTGCTCCCTGGTCCACTCTGACCCGGAGTGGTATTACTTGTTAGGGTCCCATCTATGGGTTAAATAGAAAAGCATGTTTATGAACAAAATTTGATTATCCATTAAGAATGCATTTATTTCAAAACTTAATCGGCATTAAATGACCCACTGAGGTTGATATGCCGTAAAACAAACCAAACCAAAAGACAATCAATGTCGAAGCGCCTGTTGCGCCGGGAATTTTTTTTTTTTATCTCACCTGGTTTTTTTGTTGTTGTTTTAAGTTCATTAATGTCATCATCATCATCATCATCATCATCATCATCATCCTGATGAACAGGCGTTTTGAATGCGCATGCCCAGAAAAGAACTGGGAACACGTTTCAATCTTTTGCGTAGGCGCACCTGGTAATTACAGAATTACTTGGAATGTTTTTTTAAATTCGGTCAGCACGAGACTTTCCTAATAGACATTTGGACGAGTCAGCTGGTGGATTGGTGGGCAGAAACGATTTCACTTCTTTCATTGTCGTTCAGGATTGACAAAAGAAAAACGAATTGTAAACTGCTTTGCACGTTCAATTTACAGTCAATATATATATATACATATACATACATACATACACACACACACACACACACACACACACATATAATATATATATATATATATATATATATATATATCCATTGCAATTCTCCAGTTCATGCCTGATTGTTTTTACAGTGTTCAGAGATCATTGGGCAGCAACCATAATCTCCTTATTTTCATCATCATGATACAAGTTATTCTCTTCCATGAATCAGGTGGGTTCCACTCATCCATTCTATCTGTTATCACATATATGAATGAAGAAAAATAACCAAATATAAATATGTCAAATTTATCCCGGACACCCTATATATATATATATATATATATATATATATATATATATATATAGGGAGTTCGGGAAAAATTTGACATATTTATATTTGGTTATTTTTTCCGTAGGCTGGAGGTATTGACGCACACTACGCAACATTTAAAAACTTGCACCTTCTTCATTCATATATGTGATGACGGATAAAATGGATGAGTGGAACCCACCTGAATCATGGAAGAGAATATATATATATATATATATATATATATATATGTGTGTGTGTGTGTGTGTGTGTGTGTGTGTGGAAACAGCAGAAGTGAACATGCTTCATGTTAGAATAACAACAGGTTAAGTAATTAATTACTCTAATTACTTACTAGTAAAACCAGTTTACTAATTGTTTTAAAATA
>CM042160.1:48086001-48088501 GCA_023376005.1 Doryteuthis pealeii | reverse complement strand
ACAGATTCCGTTCCGCTCTTTGCATACAAAAGCAATTTTATTCTTTACTCCTATTTGGACATAACGTTCTTGATCTCACCAACATAAAGAAGTAATATATATATATGTATATATGAGAGTACACAAACAGTTTGTTTGAGATGGCGATAGCCGAAATCTGGGAAAAAACTACATAGTGTAATGGTTAGAATCCCCGCCTGTTAGCCTGGCAGTTAGGGTTCCAATCACACACAAAGCGGCTTCCTGTCTATAACTCTGCTGATGAGGCATAATTGGCCGAAATGTACATACAGAGATCGACTTTTTCTCGATTTGTTTACGCCTTACATTTGAACAGATATATTCACCTAATTCATTAATTATCAACTATTTAATTTTCAAATTAGGTATGACTTCAATTAAGCACATATTCTCCCAAATATATATATATATATATATATATATATATATGTGTGTGTGTGTGTGTGTGTACACATGCAAAGAGCGGGACGGAACCTATTGATGAAGATGGCCTCGAGTATAGCCAGGTGCACATCGTTCGTTGAGGATGCCAGATAAGTCAGCGTTATAATAAATATAAAGTGCTCAATACCTAAGTAGAGGGGATTTATTGTTATTGTCTGTATATATATATATATATATATATATATATATATATATATATATATATATATATATATATATATATGAAAAATAGATGGAAATTAATCCGACAGCATGAAATTTAACATTTTTGAAAAAACAAATGATGTTATATAATTGCTGACATAAATCTGTTTCGACCACTCCAATAGATCGGTCATCATCAAGAGCAACATATGAGAGAAAGACGGGAATAATAACCGTTAGAAGACAGGGTAACAACAAACGCTATTATTAGATGCTGGAATCTTTTTTAAATGCGTGTTCTGTGTTAAAAATAAAATAAATTTTATTTTTTTAAATCAGAAGCATTATAGTTCTGTCAGCAATTATATAACATCATTTGTTTTTTTCAAAAATGTTAAATTTCATATATTATATATTATATATATATATGTATATATATATATATATATATATATTATATATATATATATATATATATATTGCAAAGGAATTCTCATTTCTTTGTCTCTCTCTTTCTTAAAAGTAAAGAATTCTTTCTCCTTCTCACGTCCTCTCTGACTGACACCCTTTCTTTCTTTTTGTCTTTTTTTTCTCCTCACACTCTTTCTCTTCTGATTTCAAACACAGACACTCTAACGGTGCATGTGCATATCCTGTTCATTTCAATTATATAAAATACAGGCTGTGACAAATCCAGCAAGACAGACAGACAGACAGACATATATATATATATATATAAGGACCTCAATGAGTCAGTTTAGAAATGAAATATATATATATATGAGACATTTGGTTGACAATTTGTAATACCTGATATATATCACACACACACACACACACACACACACATATATATATATATATATATATATATATATATATAATATTTACATTTTGCAAATAATATATTAAACTGACAAAATAAAGGAGAAATAATATATATATATATATATATATTATATATATATAATATATATATATATTTAATTATTTTATTTTTTTTTGATTATTTGACATTGAGACAACAACACTTCCAGGTTGTACCTGGGAGACTTGAAATGTGGGGTCGAATTTCACAATCCAGAATATGCATATTTCTTTGTTTTTATTTATTTTTTGTTTTTTTTCACGCAAACTTTGAAACGTATAATTCTTAACCTGGACAGCCACAATGTAACCATAATGGAGGTGGTCATAAAGTGAAAAAAAAAAAGAAAGAAAGAAAGAAACCTGAGAGAAAGAAAGAAAGATTAACCAAAGAGAAAGAAGTCCCTGAGAGAAAAGAAGAAAGAACCTGAGAGAAAAGAAAGGAAACCTGAGAAAGAAAAAAAGAAAAAAGAAAGAAAAGAAAAAGAAAGGAAAAAAAGGAAGGGGAAAGGAACAAAGGAAAAAGAAGCAAAAAGAAAAAGGGGAAAAAAAGAAAGAAAAGAAAAAAAGGAAAAAGACAGAAAAGAAAAAAAAGCGAAAAAATAAACAAAGGAAAAGAAAGAGAAAGGAAAAAGAAAAAGAGAAGGAAAGAAAGAAGCATAGTTAAGAATAAAAAGAAAGAAAGAAACAGAGATAAAAAACTAAATGTAGAAAGTAATTAACAGATAGAAAGTTTAGCCCACTAGTTATACCTTTGCAAAAAAAAAATTTAAATTTCTATTGAGATTATTCTTTTAACCTTTTAGACTGCAGCCTCTCCACCTTGAGCCTCTAGGCTTGAAATAAGCTGAAAGTGTAAATCTGCTTATTAACTACTTTATGACTGTTAAATATAATAACAGGTTACAATATCTATAGACCAATTTGAAATATATTGAAATAATTAAAATTGGATGCATTTTATTGCAACAGCAATGTAAAAAGTTTGGGTCCTCTTGGACAAAATTTCCAGTTGATCTCTCTC
>CM042160.1:48075768-48085901 GCA_023376005.1 Doryteuthis pealeii | reverse complement strand
AATTTTTCACATTCCCAGAATATGCATCATATTATTTCAAGTGGGTTTGTGTTTTATTTTTTTATTTGTTTTTTTCACGCAACCTTTTTTAACGTAGATCTTCTTACGCTGGACAGCCACAATAGTTGTAACCTACCATAAGGTAGGCATGATGGATGGTGCTTGCAAAGAAAGGAAAGAAAGAAAGAAAGAAGAAGGAATAAGAAAGAAACACTGGAGAGGAAGAAAAAAAAAAAGAAAGAAAGAAAGAAGAAACCTGAGAGAAATAAATAAAATAAATAAGCGCTGGAGGAGGAGAAAGAAAGAAAGAAAGAAACCAGAAAGAAAAGAAAGATAGATACGAAAAAGGAAAAAAAAGAAAAAGAAAGGAGGAAAGAGAAGCAGAATGAAAGACCAAGAGAAAGAAAGAAGCTTGAAGAAACGAAGAATGAAAAGAAAAAAGGCAGACAAGACAGACAAGGCTGACTGAAAAAAAGCTGACATAAAGAATAAAAAAAAAGAGAAAGAAAAAAAATGAAATGGGAAAGAAGAAAAGCGGAAAAGTTAAGAGAAAGAAAGAAAAAATTTAAATGAAAAAAGTTGAAGAAGATAAGAAAGAGAAAAAACAGTTTTAAGAAAGGAAAGAAAGAAAAAAAGTTAAGAAAGAAAGAAAAAATAAAATGAAGAAGTAAGAAAGGAAAGAAAAGAAAAAAGAAGGAAAAGAAAGAAAAAATTAAACATGAAGAAGGTTAAGAAAGAAAGAAAGAAAAGATTTAAGAAAAACTAGAAAGAAAAATGAATATAAGAAACCAGAAAGACAAGAAAAAAAAATAAAGATCAAATAAAGGATAAGACAAGAAAACCTTAAAGACACAAGAAAAGAAAAAATAAGAATGAAAGAAAGTTAAAAAGAAAGACAAAAAGAAAGAAAAAGTTTAAGAAAGAGGGAAAGAAAGAAAAGTAAGAAGAAAAAGAAAATCTATAAAACTTAGAAAAGAAAGTTAAGAAAGAGACAAGAAAGAAAAAGTTAAAGAAAGACAAGATAAAAAAAAATAAAATGAAGAAAGTTAAGAAAGAAAGAAAAGAAAAGTTAAGAAAGAAAGAAAGAAAAGTTAAGAAAGAAAGAAAAATAAAATGAAAAGAACGAAAGAAAAGTAAAAGAAAGAAAGAAAAAAATAGAAATGATAGAAAGTTAAGACAAGAAAGAAAGAAAATTCAAGGAAAAGAAAGAAAGAAAAGTTAAGAAAGGAAAGAAAAAAATAAAATCGATAAGAAAGAAAGAAAATGTTAAGAAAGAATAGAAAAAAAAATCGAAAGAACAGTTAAGAAAGAAAGAAAGAAATAAGCTTTAATCGAAAGAAATGAAAGAAAAAGTTAAGAAAGAAAGAAAATGAAAGAAAGAAGAAAGAAAGAAGAAATTAAGAAAAAAGAAAGAAAAGAAAGAAAGAAAGAAAAATTAAGAAAAGTTAAGAAAGAAAAGAAAGAAAATTAAGAAAGAAAGAAAAAATAAAATGAAAAGAAAGTTAAGAAAGAAAGAAAGAAAAGTTAAGAAAAGAAAAAAGAAAGAAAATGAAGAAGAAAGAAAGAAAAGAAAAGAAAAAGACAGAAAGAAATATGACATAAAGTAAAAAAGAAGAAAAAAGAAAGAAAAAAGAAAGAAAAAAGAACGAAAGAAAAAAAAAGCTTTATATTTGGAATCACATGTACATAAGAAATACTGAAATCAGACGCACTCAAATATTACAGTTGCCTGTTCAACATAGCTTAGTTTTGGAAGCAGGTCACAAGTATAGGGCACTCAGTGCTAACCGACATCACTACCCGTTAATAATGATATGTGAAAACAGCTTATTAAACATTACATTACAGTAAATATTATTGTACGGATTAAATGATATTTACTCAATTCGTTCACCTTGAGTAGGATTTGACACAAGGTCACAAATATGGGGCATCCAACAAGGATCGAACTCGCTTTTCAGTAATAATGGATCTGCGAGACTATCTTGCTAATACACAAAAAAAAATATCAGTATCAGTACATCGGCCTTCTTCGGGTGTTTATTGTGGAACTCAGGAACCTTCTTGTAATTCAAAACCTTCGCGAACCCAACCCTTTATTTAATCCATTGGTGTAGATTGTTCTCATTCCATTAACCATCACTGTGGTACAAGTGTTAAGCAACGTTAATTATTCTATGTTATTTTTTAACCTGTTGTCAGGATTGAACCTGCAACCTCCAGATGATTGTTACTTAGAACTGTATTAAACTCAATCCTTATATCCGTTACGCCAGGTATGTTCAGACAAATAATATCAAATTCTCGATGGTTTAGTCCATCTATCCTTATAGAGATGAACTCAACCGGATATAGGTTACAGTCCCAGAGGTTCTCTTAGGGCTGACGAGAACATGGAAGATAAAATCAGTAATCTCATTGGCTAATTTTAATTTCGGAGCTACTAAATACTAAATTAAAGTTTTGAAATAAAAGAACTGATGCATTATAAAATTCATTAATTGTTAAATCAATACTGAAAATTTCATTAAAATCGGATAATTACCTGATTTTTGGTAAATTCTTTTGCAATCGCGAATGTTACAGTAAAATTGTAAACAAGCACTTAAAACCATTGAAAAAGAGACAGAATGGTGGATCGCGTCGAAATTGACCAAAACAAATCTCCTTTAAATGTATTAAAAATAAACTGCATATGTAATGATATTTTTCTTTTTTTAATGATGGTTATTATGTAACTACTTATCGATTTAGACAAAGTTTGACCTTAAATAATAGATTTATTTATTTTTAATTCGCTTTTAAAACTCGTAGAAGCTGATTTTTTTGCCAGTCCCTAGAATATGCACAAGAAAAAAATGTCAATTAGAGTTAGCCATACTTTTAGTGGTATAATCGTAAAAGGGAAATCAAATGTAACTTTTCTGTCTAAATTGCGGCCTGAAAATGACCCTTTCGCATTAATACGGATAGGTTTATGTATTTCACTCATTTAAAACTTAATTAATTAATTATGAAACAAAGAAACCTATGAGCGAAAAATAAGTGGACATTTTTGGTGATTTGATCTTAATAATTACGTCAAAATTATTGAGCCATCTTTTACATCCGACAGAACTGAACGAAAATCGATGAACTCAACCGGATAATGTATGTATTTATTTTGTTATTATTTGCATTTCAGTCTCGGAAGACTATAATAAAGATTTTGTGCCCCTGAAGTTACAGCGCCCCCTGTAACTGTGAAGTCCGATGTTTGAAAAACACTCTCGACTATTGAAGTCAGTCAGTCAGCCAGTCAGTCTGCAATTGGTTTGGAACAATGTGACTGGCCAAGCACAACTGAACCAGTGTCAAGACAACTGGTACTTATGGGAATTCAGAACAGTCCACTCATGCATTTGGGTGATTCCATTCCCTGGGTCTTGATTGGCTGCTTGGTTTGTATGATCATCTGAGGCTCCATAAATCCTGCCACTTTGCAGTGGTCTTTACAGCATACCAGAATCGTATTGGGTTACGACTGCTTGCTGTCTTGTCTTGCCAATTCGACGGTAATTGGACTTCTACATCGACCACATATGTCACATTTGAAGGCTGTCCCTGAAGATGTTGATACGCGGGGCTTTGTTGCCACTGCTTTCTTCTAGACCTCTTAGTTTCATGGTGTTGCGTCAGGGTGACTTCTGACATGAACAGTCCTCTACGGAGATTCTGTCACCACCGAGGCAGTCCTGAGCCAAATTTTCCCAGCTGGAAGGGACAACGCCAAATCACCTGAGATCATTTTTGCAGACATCCTTGAATCGCAGTAAGGGGGCGACCAATCTGTCTCTTACCAGACGAAAGCTCTGCATAAAGGATGTCTTTCGGGATTCGTCCATCATCCATCGTCCATCCGACGTACATGACCCAGCCATCGGGAACGACGTTGCCTCAGTAAGAACACAAGCTGGGGAGTTGAGCTCTCTCTCTCTAGGACTGCTGTGTTAGTAATCCTGTTCCTCCAGGTAATACCCAGTATACGTTAAGGCAGCGAATGTAGAAGTTATTTAGCCGCCACTCTTGGTGGGAGTATAAGGTCCATGTTTCCCTTCCATACACGATCACCAGCCACTTGAATTGTATGACGCAGCAAGTAAAGAGGTAGTGTAGCTGTGTCCGCTGTGGGATATGAATATTCAATACCATTTGATCAAGTAATGATTACTGGGACCAGAAAAATGAAGGATTTAATCTCCGAAGTGATACACTCTAGGTTTTTTTTCAGTAGAAAAGATATACCTGGGAATATGTGAATGCTGGACATTTGTGACCTCTGAAAACTGAGGGTTCCCACATGTGATGCAAGAACGGGATCACCATCCACTTGAAATGATCACCGCCAAATAACAAAAGGAGTGGGGCATTGCATCAGATCACATCAAAATTTAACGCTGGTACCACCCAACTCATTAATCAACACATTATACGGTATACACGGCAGTTTTGTAGTCGTCGACCTACAATATATATATATATATATATATTTATTATATATATATTCTTAACTGACTCATTGAGGTCCTTATATATATATATATATATATATATATATATATGTCTGTCTGTCTGTCTGTCTTGCTGGCTTTGCCACAGCCTGTATTTTATATAATTGAAATGAACAGGCTATGCACATGCACCGTTAGAGTGTCTGTGTTTGAAATCAGAAGAGAAAGAGTGTGAGGAAAAAGAAGACAAAAAGAAAGAAAAGGTGTCTGTCAGAGAGGACGTGAGAAGGAGAAAGAATTCTTTACTTTTAAGAAAGAGAGAGACAAAGAAATGAGAATGAGAATTCCTTTGCAATATATATATATATATATATATATATATATATATATATATATATATAGCGCGTGGTGTAATGGTTAAAGTCATGGGAAATAGACGTCGCCTCGAGTTCAAATCCTGGATGTGGTAATTGCATTCCACTTAGCGCTAATACTCTTGGGAAAGATATGAATCCTACTCTCCCTACTATGGATAAATAGTAGGGCAGACTGGGATCTTTAACCTTGGTTAGGCAACCAGTCTAGGAGAAGGAAAACTCTGAATTCAAACCTGTTGAACTCCGCATAAGAAATTGACCTTGTGTCACATCCTGCTCGTGCGGAGTGGTTGGTAAATATATAAATATACCCCATTGAGTGTGTTGGGGTCAAGGCAGTTGGTTACAAACAATATACAAAACTTCTAGTCCCCCAAAAAACTTTGATCAGTTTCCGACGCACGTGTTTCACTTAGAGAAGGGGGTCAGGCTTATAGGAAATTACCCAGAAGTATTATGGTTCTTGACTGGACTAAAAGGATATTAAAAATACCAGGAGTGAGAGAGAAAGTGGAAAGAGAGGGGAAAGAGGAAAATAATTTAGCAAATTCCTTATCAAATTAAAAGAAATCGCAAAGAATTCGCGTATTATAACGTTCGTTTACTTTTTAAATTATTTTTTTGTTTACATTTACCGTATTTAAAAAAAAAAATTTCAGCTTACGGAAATAATGAAAATCATGATTGAAAAACAATGTTTTCATTTTCGCACCTTTCAATCAACTGAAATTTAACGTAGCCAAAACCAAGTTACGACAAGAGGATTTTTAAAAATTCTATGAAAAATCAATTAAATGGTCCGATTTTCACGAAAATTTCCATAACTATTTACCTTTGGATGTAAATATGTCTGAAATAGTTTTTTCCTAAAATGTATTAGGGGAAATATTAATTAATCAATTACGTTCAGATTTAAATTTTAAGCAAAACATTAAATAAAATAAGATGTGAATTATTGATTGGCAAAAATCAATTTTCTCTCAAAAGTTTTCTAACTAAAAAGATCTTGTAAATGTCGATTCTAATAATATTTTCACATTTTTTTTTAAATGTTATGTTTTCTCATTTTTATCATTCATTTAATATGTACCCTATTTGACGGTATATAGGACGCACTTTTTTCCAAAATTTTGCCTAAAAAATTGACCTGCGTCTTATACATCTTAGGTGAAGTTTATTATTAATTTTATCATTATTATTAATACTTTTATTATTATTATTATTATTATTATTATTATTTCCTGTTATTGAGATGTCTTGTGTATGCTTATTGCTTGCCTGTACTGCCAAATTGCTTTTATACAGCTATGTTTCTGCATGTGTAATGCACAGCTAGACTGTTTTCAACAATATATGCTAAATACACTAAAACCTTTTTTTCCTAAATCTAACCTGCTGAAATGGGGGTGAGTCTTATATGCGCATGCGTATTATATGCCGTCAAATACGGTAAAGGACCGGGTTAGCTCAGTCGGTAGAGCGTTCGGCTAGAAACCACAAATTTCCTAGTTCGATACCAACCCTCGCTCACTCAGCGTATGAGTAGCACGGGGATCTGTGCGGTAAAGTAAGGAACTGATGGTAGGTGTGGCGCTCCACCACAGCCGCCAAAACATCTCTTTGGTCTAGCACTATAGAAAAGGGGATAGACTCCTCGCTGATTGGCTGATACCGACTTTAGGCCACCCCGACTACTTTACTTATTGTCTACAAAAATGTAACTCTAAACTTGTGAGTATTTTGAAACATAACTTTATTTTTCTAAGAACTTTTTTTTGCACATATGGGAAAAAATTGAATTTTGAACTAACCGATCAATCAATCGTGAAGTTAGTCAAACTGGGTACGTGCTTACGTACACGTTTATCAATGGGTGGGGGAGCGAAAAGAAGAGCTAACGAGGGAGATCATGTTCCTCTGGGTTTGTGTCATAACTACCCAAGCTTAAAAAAGAAAATAGTATGACACATTAAACACGCAACCAAAAGCATATTGTCATGCAGTCATGGGAAAGAAATGATAAAATACAGAAGTGGAGGAAGAGTGTGTAGGGGAAAGAAGATGTGGCGTAGTGGTTAACCTGCTGGACTACGACATCATAGTAAGCGAGTTCGAACCCCAATTCCCCTATTTCCTTCACTTTTGGACTAACAAAATTACATTTATTTCTTCTCAAAGATTTATACCTGATATTTTTGCTCATATTCATTAAGGTAAAGCCAAACAATTAGAAATCAATATTTAGCCTTCCTGTTCACACTGTTAACCGCTATTCTATTGTATATAAGTAAAGTAAGTAAAGTCGTCGTGGTGGCCTAAAGTCGGTATCAGCAAATCAGCGAGGGTGTCTATCCCTTTCTCACTAGGCTAGACCAAGGAGATTGTTTTTGCGTCTGAGGTGGAGCGCCACACCTACCATCAGCTCCTTACTTTACCGCACACATCTCTGTGCTACTCATACGCTGACTTGGCGAGGGCAGGTATCGAACTAGGAACCTTATGGTTTCTAGCTGAACGCACTACCGACTAAGCTAACCCGGCCCTATCAGCATGTAGATATGACCAACATCCACCCAGGAACGGGTTTAATAGTACAACTATTATTCTTCTACAATGATGGCTTTGGCCTTAAATAACCCACAAAGGTTGATATTTCATTAAACAAAGAAACCAAAGGGCGAGGAGAAAACTAAATTCACCACTGAATTAAGTGCATTAACAAAAGAAAGAGATTATGTTGAAAAATGAATATTTGTTTTGTAAATGCTCTTTTTCATTCTTAGGCTACAAACTTATTGATTTACCAACATGTGTGTATGTATGTATGTATGTGTGTGTGTGTGTGTATGTGTGTGCGCGCGCGCGCGTTTACCCAACTCCTCCACCATGACTAGAGGGGAGTCACTCTGGCGTAGTGGCTAACATATGGGATTGGGACATTGTAGTATGTCAGTTTGAACTCCAATTGTCTTATTACTATTGGGAAAGGTATGAAACATCTTATCCCCCAGCTATGGGTTTAAATAATACCACTGTTGTTCTTCTACAAGGATTACTTTGGCATTAAACAACCCACAAAGGTTGACATTTCATTAAATAAAGAAACCAAAGAGTGGGAAGAAAGCTAAATTCACCACTGAATTAAGTGCATTAACAAGGAAAGAGATTATGTTGAAAAATATTTTTTTTAAAGATTATGTTGTACAAATGCTTTTTTCATTCTTAGGCTACAAACTTATTGATTTACCTACATTTGTATGTGTGTGTGTGTGTGTGTGTGTGTGGTGTGTGTGTGTGTGTGTGTGTGTGCAGTACTCCTCCATTACGAGTACAAGGGAGTCACTGTGGTATAGTGGCTAACATACTGAATTTTGACATTATAGTAAGTCAGTTTGAACTCCAGTTATCTTATTACATCACTTTCTGACAAATACCCTTGGGAAAGATATGAACCCTCTTATCCCCCAGCTATGGATTAAATAGTACCATTACTGTTCTTCTACATGGATGGTGTTAGCATTACATAACCCTTGAAGGTTAATATGTTGTTAAAAGGAACCGAACCTGCCACGAGCAGGATGTGACACAAGTACAGATGGTTTGAATTTTCCTTCTCCTAGATAGGTTGCCGTACCAAAGCTAAAGAAGGTTATTTCCTATAACTCCAACATAAATAAAGGAGAAACACTCTTGACTGATAAATTATCTATTTATTTTCCCTTTAAACTAACCCTAAACCCTAACCCTAACCTTAACCCTAACCCCGTCTTCTTTTTCCCTAGTAGATCAATAAATAAATAAATAACTTATCAGTCAAGAGTGGTTCCCCTTTGTTTATGTTGGAGTTATAGGAAATAACCCTAAATAACCTATTTCTCTGAATGTTTGAGATGAGGCTTGATGATTAGTATTATCTGCGTTATTCGGACTATTGTCCTCATCTTTATTGTTATCTGTACAACGTTTCGGCCGATATGTCCTCCGGCCTTCTTCAGGTATTTCTTGTCGGACTCGGGGGCCTTCTCAGACTCGGGAATCTTCTTTTCGGACTCGGGAACCCTCTTTTCGAACTCGGGAACTTTCTTGTCGTAGTCGGGAACCTTCTTGTCGTAATCGGGAGCTATCACGGAACTTTAAAAAGAAGGTTCCCGAGTCCGAAAAGAAGGTTCCCGAGTCCGACCTAAATAACCTGTCTGTGGTGTTATTTCTTAAAATATGTATCTACCCAAACCCTCCGCCAATTGTTTTATTGCGTCCCTTCCGGACTAATACACTTGTGAAAAGTATGAACCTCCCTCAGCACCCAACTATGGTTTAGATAGCACCACTGCTGTTTTTTCTACAAGGATGACTCTGGTGACATTAAATAATCCACGAAGGTTAATATGCCATTAAACAACGAAAGCAAAAAGTGTAAAGGAAATTAAACGCCAAAGAATCTTACTGACGTCATAATGACGTTTGAATTCTCGCGATCCTGGCGTGATTTAACCCGTAAGAGTCGGTGCTCTGTGATCCGATGAATCGGCAATGATTGGCATCGATCCGAATAGACGTTACGAATTATTTATGTGACAAAGCAGAAAATAATTTTTGTTGCTAATACATTCACCCGTTGCGATGACCCTAAAAAAAGAAATGTGACACACTGGCCTGACCTAAATATCACCAACTCGGACAACACAGTTTCAGAACGACTTGGTGTGTTTAATTGCCCTTTCTTTGTCGAAGAACTATCTGATCTCAATATCAATGGTTTTCAAGCTTTGAATTCTTAAAAAAAATTTTTTTTTAACTACCTATGATATTCGCCCCCTCCAGACGTAAGTATTTTATATTTTAATGCAATGAAATATATCAAATTAGAAAGACTAACGAAATTAAATAAGAACGAATATAAAATAGTACACTTATTTTAATTACTTTTTGTTTTGTTTTGTTTTGTATTACGGCATATCAACCTCAATGGGTCATTTAATGCCGATAAAGTTTTGAAATAAAGTCATTCTTAATGGATACACATTTTTTTATAAATACATTTTTTATTTAACCCATAGATGGGACCCTAACAGGTACTACAATTCCGGTCCAGAGTGGACCAGGGAGCAATGGTGATGAAGGGGTGCTCCACATTCCCCAAACCTCCAAAACTGGAACCTCACCATCAGATAGAGTTTAATATCATTCCCAGGACATATAGACCCTCAGCCAATGACTTCTAGTACCGATATGATAAAAAGGACTGGGGTTGCCCTGAGGGCAATAG
>CM042160.1:48060768-48070768 GCA_023376005.1 Doryteuthis pealeii | reverse complement strand
TACGTAAGTAATTCTGCCAATAATTAAATTACCGTGGAATTTTCTTTTTATCAAAAGTAATGTTCAGCTTGATTGACCCTCAACAATTTTATTAAAAACTAAAGGAGGCCATTAGATATCTTTTCATGACTCCTTCTTTATAGAAATAACAAATAAAGGTGCACCAATTAGGGTGTGACAAGTCTTTTATTCTCCATACCAACAACAACAACAGTCGACTTATATAAACGATTGTACTAAATTTCATGAACCGAAATAAATGACATACATACACACATATACATACATACATACATACATACAAAGAGAAAATAACATATAGTATTGTTGTGACGAAAAATATATATAATATATATATATATATATATATATATATATATATACTCGTCGCCCCGAGTTCAAATCCTGGACGTGGTAATTGCATTTCACTTAGCGCTAATACCCTTGGGAAAGGTATGAATTCTACTCTCCCTCCAGCTATGGGTAAATAGTAGGCAGACTGGGCTCTTTAACCGTGATTAGGCAACCGGTCTAGGAGAAGGAAAACTCTGAATTCAAACCTGTTAAACTTCCGCTTAATAAATTGACCTTGTGTCACATCCTGCTCGTGCGGAGGGGTTGGTAAATATATATACACTATCTATGCTCAAACACCCCCTCCCCCCTCATGCAGTTAGGTTCTCAGCCACTCCGTAAATCAATGAAACTTATATATTGCACATATTAAGTAACATTCGTTGCATTCTTTTAAACAGAAAAGAATAAAGAAACATAAAAATAACCCAACCCTCCAAAAATGAAGAAGTAAACTGAACAATTGTTGGCGTCTATCGCGATTCGTCTTTAAAAAAAAAAAATTCGTTTGTTTTTTTTATCTTTGTTTTTTTTTTTCTCTTTGTTTTGTGTTGTTTTTTGTTTTTTTGTTGTTTTTTGTTGTTTTTTTTGTTATTTTTTTTTGTTTTGTACTTTTGGTTTTTTTTCAATCATTTGGTGTTTCATGAATTTGAAATGAGGCAAAAACTGAAAGAAGACAAGACAGTGAATAAAAGTTTAACTATCTGCACATTTATTACCTATTTTATGTGCAGGTGTTCTGCATAAATTATCTGGTTGCGATCCACAGACTATTCATCTATTTACTTTGGATAATATCTAACCAGATGGTTATTTCCTACAAGTCCAACATAAACAAAGGGGAACTGCTCTTGACGGATAAATTATTTATTTATTTTCCCATTAAACTAATCCTAAACCCTAACCCCAAGTCTATCCCTAAACCCCAACCCTAACCCTAACCCCGTCTTCTTTTTTCTTAGTAGGTCAATAGATAAATAAATAATTCATCAGCCAAGAGTGGTTCCCCTTTGTTTATGTTAGACTTATAGGAACTAACCAATCCGATTTTATTCAACATCCTACATTCTTAATGTCTGCTTTTTTCTCCCTTATTCACCCGATATCTCCCAAGAACGAACATCCGATTATTTATGAATATCACTTAATTCTTATTATAATGGAGATTGTGTGTGCGTCTGTCTGTAACCGAAACTACGTCAACACCAACGTCACAATTCCCTTAGTTATTTACGTCATGTTCTCAATGGTTATTAAATAATCATGATTTAATCTTAATTAGCATCTTATTCATTAACAAATAGATTAGTGAACTCTAGCTGAGATAGATTTGCCTCAAAACAACCCATATTATTGGTGCGTTTAAAATTCTGCGATGTGTGTTATATATCATTAAGAAATAAAGGTTTACATAGACCCACATTGTATCTAATGTGAATTATTTGCATATTGGTTTTAACAAAACTGGGTTTAATAAATAATTACTTAGTGTTATTGATGTCTAATATTATTGTTTTATTCTCAAACGTATTAAAAGTAATCTTATATATAATTTTATATAGGAAGCGCGTGGTGTAATGGTTAAAGTCATGGGAAATGGACACGTCGCCCCGAGTTCAAATCCTGGACGTGGCAATTGCATTTCACTTAGCGCTAATACCCTTGGGAAAGGTATGAATCCTACTCTCCTTCCAGCTATGGGTAAATAGTAGGGCAGACTGGGCTCTTTAACCTTGGTTAGGCAACCGGTCTAGGAGAAGGAAAACTCTGAATACAAACCTGTTAAACTCCGCTTAAGAAATTGACCTTGTGTCGCATCCTGCTCGTGCGGAGGGGTTGGTAAATATATATATATAATTTTATATTGAAATCAATTAGAATAAAGTAAAAAAAGGGTATAATCTTTTTTGTATTTCGTATTTAATTTTATAAGTCTTTCTAATTCAATATCACATTCAATTATGACAAAACTTAAATACTTGTGCCAGGAGGGGTGTTTGGTAGTATATCTACACACACACACACACATATATATATATATATATGTGTGTGTGTGTGTGTGTGTGTGTTCTTTGTCTATTCTTATATTGTTTTCTTGAGTTACGATTTTTGCGATGGCTGGCATAAGGTGAAAAGGCACATTGTAAGAGCTTACGCTGTTTATGCGAATCAGCAGTCATTGTAAATTCAAAGACCATAAAATAACGGCCCGGTTTTTTCAACTTATGCCGGCCATCGCAAAAATTGTAACTTAAGAAAACAATATAAAAATAGACAAATGATTACTTAGGCAAAAATACACGAAAGCGCATATATATACATATAAACCCTCAGCTCCAATAAGGCCACCTGTTGACTGTGGGTGGCGACCCGGCATGTTTAAGGACGTAATCCTATTAGATGAGCACTCCATGACATGCAACATTCCACTTTCGCTCTTCTTAGGCTAGACGGGCGATCGGAGAGGCTGATCACGTTAAACTCTAACACCTATATGGTTGTCCCAATCTTATTGCCCTTATGACAAACCGCAACCCTTTTCATCATATAAGTGCTAGAAGGCGTGACTGAGGGTCCTGGGTATGACGTTTAACTCTTTCCGATGGTGAAGTTCTGGGCATGACGTTAAACTCTCTGATGGTGAAGTTGCAGTTTTGGAGCTCTGGGGAATGTGGAGTACCCCTTCATCACCATTTCTCCCAGGTCCACTCTGACCCGGAGTGGTGGTACCTTTTAAAGTTCCTTTTATGGGTTAAATAGAAGAAAGTGAGTTTTAAAAATGTGTCTAAAATATTTGTAAAAATAGAGTACCTATCAAGAATGAATACAACAAAACAAAACGTATTCGGCATAAAATAACCGCACAGGGTTGACATGCCGTAAAATACAACCAGGGAGCCAACCGATTTCTCCCCAGAATTAACATCCGATTATTTAGAAATATCAGGGGATTATTTAGAAAATATCAAGGGAGTGAGAAAGAGAGGAAAGAAGCCGCCACAGAAAAGAGAGCTAAAAGGAAGGAGAAAACAACAGCACCCCCAACATCTACAGAAAGCATCACCTTTTGTTTGCAATCACTGTACCAGAGACTGCCATTCAAGGATCGGTCTGTTCAGCCACTCACGTAGCTGTAGATTTTTAAAAAATGGACTACGCCATCGTCTTAGATACACGGAAGGTGAATAATTTTTAAAGAAGTTATTAGTAATCTTCTATGACTACAATGGTTCATTCATTGTGTTAAAAATCCACTGAATAGTCAAGTAACATGATATCAAAGCAGTTTGCACGCCAACAGGGAGCGGCGGCTTCTATGATCGCATTTTTTTAAAAGTGGGACAGTTTCAATGTAAAAAAAAAAAAAAAAAAAAAAGAAAAATTAAAAAATAACAAAAAAACTTTTTTTCTTTCTTCGATTGCTGGTTGGTTGATTGGTTGGTTGTTTTTTACGGAATTATTATGATAGGAAATGTGCTAGTGACCAATTTAAAACTAATGACTATAATAAAGAAACAAAAATTAGCCCCAACATTTACGAAATCCCACGCTAAGTTACGTATTTACAAAACACGTGTAGGAATTATCTTCCCGTTGAGTTGTCTGCCCGTTTAGTTTGCTGGTGCCCGTGAGGGGCTAGAGTATTTAAGCGCCGGGTTCAAACCCTTCTGTCTCTTTTCCTGTTCCAGCAACCACGAGACACATGGGGTAGATTTTGGTCTAACCCTTCTCGTTGGGGCGTTCGCCCCCCTTACATTACTGTAAGTGAATTAACACAGCATGGACTATCCCTGGTCTCATGTCTGTGGCTTTTATATGTTATCTTGCACCATTCATGAATGTGTATTTATCTTTTTACCTATGTACTTTGTATCTCGTCATATCCATGTGCTGTACTATATTAAATAAATAAATAAATAAATAACTGAATAGATTAAACTCAATGTCTAACTCTAAGGAAATTATTATATGCTGGATACCAAGTCATATAGGAGTGAGGGGGAATGAAAGAGCTGACTCTGCAGCTAAATCGGCTCTAGATTTAATCCCTGACAAGTTCCAGATACCATATACTGACTTGAAACCTAAAATTAATAGATTCCTTCATACAAAATGGCAGCAACACTGGAATAACTGTATCCACAATAAACTCTTCCTAATCAAACCGACTTTGGGAGGCTGCAGACCAACTTTAAGGAAGTCTAGAAAGGAACAAGTCATTATGTCCCGCTTATGCATTGGTCATACAAAACTAACACACTCTTATATACTCAAACAAGAACAACAACCACAATGTGAAACATGTCAAACACCCTGACAGTCAAACACTTATTGATGGAATGCAGATTTTTGCGCTCACATCAGAAAACATTATTTTAAAGCAAACAATATGAAGACCTATTCGAAAATGTTAACATAGAGGATATTTTCTCCTTTTTGAGGGAAATAAAATTATACCATAGAATATAGACATGAAACAAATCAATGGCATACAGTATGATTCCCAATAATGCTAACACATTGTTAAAACCAATTACTAAATGTATATATATGAATACACAATATGTATAACAACCCAACCGCTGGACGGGTTGATATGCCGTTAAAATTAATAAACCAACCAACCAACCAACTATATTAAATTTTGTCTGTTAACCTTCGTCGGAGTTTTGTATTCAAAGTATATATAACTTTGAACCTTTCTTACAACTAGTAACTACCCGAAGTGATGAACACGTTTTTTGAAGGCTTTGGAACTTTAACCTTAAAACGGGTGACTCCCTACTTTCAATACGAACACTTACCCATTTTGCCCAAGTCGACTTTTAGAAGCATTGTTGAATAAAGTATATATATATATTATTTTATTTTTGCTTGAAGGCAATTATAATGCGAAATCGCATAAATTTGATAATTATAGAAGATAATAATGACGCCGAAGAGCATAAGGCTCTCTCTCCCTCTCTCTCTGTAATATATATACATATATTATATATATAATATATATATATATATATATATATATATATATAAAAAAAGAAGGTCCCGAAAAACGGTATTTTTAAAAACATGACAACACATAAATATGGCATCACTTTATATATATATATATATATATATATATATATATATAATATACATACATACATACATATATTATATATATATATATATAATATATATATATATATATATATATATATTATATGCCAAAATATGGTTAATTAATGTCTGAAGAAGATAACAGATGATCTGAAACACGTAATTGAAAGTTTTAAAGAAAATCATAAAGGTTTTTTCTTAGAAACCATTAACAAAAAGGTTATTTCCTAGTTGAGTAACATGAGTGACCCAGAAAAAACAGAACCCAAATTATTTATCTATTTACCCATTAAAATAAGCCTAAACCCTAACCCTAACCCTAAACCTAACCCTAACCCTAACACTTGTTGGACTTAAACTTTAAAAATATTAAAATTAAAATTAACAGTTTTATTACAAAATTTGTATGTTCTGTTTTTCTGGGTCACCCTGTAATATCATGTTACTCATCTAGGGGGGTTAGGGTTTAGGGTTTAGGGTTAGTTTAATGGGAAAATAAATAATTTGAGTTCTGTTTTTTCTGGTCACCCTGTAATATCATGTTAATCAACTAGGAATTAACCAACAAAAAATATTAAATCAACTATGTACAGAAAAATTACCCACTTGTTGGTATTTGTCTAAATGTAATATCATTTTTGTTCCAAACACGTAGAAACAAAATGTCCGCAAAACTAGTTTTCCTTTATAATTGTTGAGGTATTGGGATTTATGTCGCGAAAAACATAAAATAAAAAAAAATTAAAAAAAAGAAAGAAAAAGAAGAAAATCCAAAGTGGATGTGAATCAATAGGAATGTCCATGATATTGCAGAATACAAAAATATTTCCAGCTGACAATGTTGCATAATTTATGTGGTAGCATAAATTATTGACAAACACCTGTAGCATAAGGGGCCATTGGCCTTCAACCAGAGCGTAGGCGGGCAGGTTTCCGTTGGAAAAATACCAGACCGTTGGTAAAGGCGGGAAAATCTCGCACGTCACGTGATTTGACTAGTTAGGTAATCAGTCTCAACCTAAATGGCATGCAGAATAGACGTGTTCTGTTGAGGTTGGCTCAACCGCGCGGTGAACCAGGATGGGCAGTAATAAAATCTTTGATCAAAGAAAAACAAAGTCTTGTAGTTGATTAATGCATGACTGAAAAAGAAGCCCTTAGTTAGAGACAGCAACATAGTAAGAAGATAGAAGAGACGACAAGATGACAACCAAAACAAAGAAGTAAGGGAAACAGCACTAGACGATCATAACCGAAAGGAAGATGATAGAAAGAAGAAATGGAAGAAAATAAGTCACGGCTCTGTCTGTCCGTCTGCTGTCTGTCTGTCTGTCTCTCTCTCTCTCTCTCTCTCTCTTATATATATTATATATATTATATATATATATATATATCTTTGTTGGGGTACTAAGTTTCTTGATACAAGGTGATTCTAGACTGGTCCTATTCTCTACCAGTAGTTTGTTGTAGAGTTCAGGTTCCGTATGAGAGCTCAATGTTTAATTTTTATAAACAGAGCAAATTTTTTTGTGAATAAAAAGGCCTTAAATACCAGGGTATCGTGATTATGGACCATTTCCACTCGTGGGTATCTTGGAGCTTTTTTATTATATTAAGACTGGCAAACGTGGTCTGAAAAAGCTCGGTGGGCCCCAGATACCCACGAGTGGAAATGTCCATAATCACGATACCCATGGTATTTAAGGCCTTTTTATTCACAATATATATATATATATATGTATATATATATATATATATATATATATATATATATATAATTTTTTTAAAACTGGAACACATCACCCTGATGATGGCACTTCGAAGTGCCGAAAGTACTCGGACTTGAACTTTGGTGGACTTATCCACGAATTCCACCCAAACATTAAAAAGTTGGCCAGAAAACGCGAAAAGATCAAAAATAAAATTGTTAAACAGGAGATGTGTCTTTTGTTTAATTCTACATGTATAAATGAAAGAATGCTGCCCAAATACCACACACCACACACACACACACACATATATATATATATATATATATATATATATATATATCACCCGAAGACTCTCTCTCACTCTCGATGTATATACCCGAGGTACGATACCAACGGCTATATAACAACAAGAGATACCGGCGATGGGACCAAGTGCTAAGGTGGTAACATAATCTGTAGTCTACAATAATCATATGTACATAAACTAACCTGATTTTCTCGCAAAAGAACCATTAATATCAAATCTGGGTGAGAATGGGGATAGTCTATGTAAATATGTGAAACAAAAAACGGGGCGTATAAAAATACTTGAAACAATATAACTGAGTGCAAATTATTCGTATTGGGTTGGTTGATTAGTTGGATTTTACGGCATGTCAACCCTTGTTGGGTTATTTTACCGGAGACTTTTTGTTTCATTCATTCTTGAAGATAGTCAATTTTTTAAAACACATTTTTAAACTCATTTTTATTGAACCCAAAAATGAAACCCCTAACAGGTACTACCAATCTGAGTCATGGTGGACCCGGGAGTAATGATCATGAAGGGGTACTACTCTACATTCCCCAAAGCTCCAGAATTAGAACCTTACTATTCAAGGGGCCGGGTTAGCTCAGTCGGTAGAGCGCTCGGCTAGAAACCACAAGGTTCCTAGTTCGATACCGGTCCACGCCAACTCAGCGTATGAGTAGCACAGGGATCTGTGCTGTAAAGTAAGGAGCTGATGGTAGGTGTGGCGCTACACCTCAGTGCTAAACCAATCTCCTTGGTCTAGCGCTATTGAAAAGGGGATAGACTCCCTCGCTGACTGGCTGATACCGACATTAGGCCGCCCCGTCGACTTTACTTATTAGATGCAGTTTAACGTTATATCCAGATCACAAAGACCCTCAGCCACCGGCTCCATGCACAATTGCATATATATCAAAAAAAGGGTTGGTGGTTGCTATAAAGGTAACCATATAGGTACAACGGCTTTGTATGATCCTCCAATTGGTAAGAGGGGGCCTCTCCAACCGCCCATTTAGCCAAAGTATGGATCAAAGTGGAGTATTGCATGTCATAGACTGCCACTCACGGCCAACACCTGGTCCAATTGGGGAGGGATTTATACCCTCTATAGAGGTGCAGTCGGTGTATTCTACAGTTCCTGCCGTCAGGGCGGACAACTGACAGGAGATACCGCCGTTGGGACCAAATACTGAGGTGGTAACATAATCTGTAGTCCACAATAATCATATGTACATAAACTAACCTGATTTTCTCCTCAAGGCCAAAGAACCATTAATATTAGATCTGTGTCAGAATGAAGATAATTTATGCAAATCTGTGAAACAAAAAAAAATAAAGCTGTAAAGAAATACTTGAAACTATAAATGAGTACAAATTATTCGTATTAGGAAAATTACTTGAAGCTTTCATTGTTTTCCGACCTGCTGCTGCTGCTGCTGCTGCTTTAGACTCGACTCCCTTCTGCTCTGTGCCACAACTCATCTTCTCTCACCCCCCCTCTCTCTCCTCTCTCTCTCTCTCTCTCTCTCTCTCTCTCTCTCTCTACTGATCGCTTCCTTGAATATAGGTGGTCTGAGCTTCCGGAAATCAAAACCGTTTTTCCTACGAGGACCAACAAAAAGTACTTTTCAAATAAAATGAAACTAGCAGAATGATACAAGGTCATTTTTAAGCATAATAAGAGGTTGTTTATATTCAGATTTTTCCTTCTCCAATTTGGGTTGCCAAACCAAGACTAAAGAGCCAAGTCTGTCCACTATTTACCCATCGCTGATGGAAGAACAGATGGATTCATGACTTTCTCAAAGTGAAACGCAAACAGCCTCATCCAGGATTTGAACGTGGGCCGTCGATTCAAATTCTTACGATAATAACCGTTAAGCTAAGAACGCCGTATGATTATTATAATTAGTTACTTGAAACTATATAATTGCTTGAATAGAAGAGTTATCTTCGGTATTAAATTACCAAACAGGATTTGACATGTCGTAAAACCAATAAAACAGAACTCTGGTGGTTAAGCAGTCCATGACATGCAACACTCCACTTTGGCCTTTACTTAGGCTAGACAAGTGGTCGGAGAGGCCCTCTCCTATCCTTCGGCTGGTCACATCAAGCCCTAGCTCCTATATGATTGTCCAACCCTATTGCCCTTATGGCAACCCCAACCCTTTTTATCATATACATGCTAGAAGGCGGTGGCTGAGGGTCATGTCCTGGGTATGACGTTAAACTATATCTAATGGTGAAGTTCCAGTTCTGTAGCTCTGGAGAATGTGGAGTCACCATTACTTCATCACCATTACTCCCATGTCCACTCTGATCTGCAGTGGTTGTACCTATTATTATATGAGTATTTATTTATATAGTCATAGTAGAAAAATGGTTAAAAAATGTTTAAAAACTTGATAATAAAAAGGTTGTTTTAAGACGGGGCTACTCAAACCTCTCATGTGGGAGTTCATTAATGCCGGATAAAGTTTGAAAATAAGTCCATCTTTAACTGGAGGTACAACATTTTTTAATTCCTTTTTCTATT
>CM042160.1:48035543-48060668 GCA_023376005.1 Doryteuthis pealeii | reverse complement strand
AGAGCGATCATAAATAACATAAACCTAACCTACCTAACCAACTACCATAAACCTAACCTAAACCTAATCCTAACCATAACCATAACCATAAACCCTAACCCTAAAACCCTAATCCTAACCATAACCATAACCATAAACCCTAACCCTAACCCTAAAATAAACCATAACCATAAACCCTAACCCGTCTTCTTTTTTCCTAGTAGATCAATAAATAAATAAATAATTCATCAGTCAAGAGTGGTTCCCCTTTGATCATGTTAGACTTATAGGAAATCACCCCTAAAGCATGTTTTTCGGAATCATTTATCTTTGGTTGTTCGATAAAAAAAAAGATTTTGGGATGATACCTACAGTAGACACTTTTAATTGTCAATGTGATTTATTAAGGGGACAAAAGAAACAAAAACGTCCCTCAATTTAAATTACAGTTATCAGGTCAGCGAACAATGTTTTTATTACTGTATGTTTGACATAAGAGAGTTCTGAAGTTGTTCAACAACATTTATGGTCGTTACAGAAACAGGCTTCAAAAAGCCATTTTCATCGAAATAAACTTTTTACGTCATATGTATATTTTTGTTATCTATCTATTATTATACTAACGCTGAGTTTATCAACCTTCTCCAGCTAAAGGATTTGTTTCTATTTATGTTATGGACACAATATTTATACTTAGATATTCCTTGGTGTTAGCACTACAAAGTGTATGAAAAAAAATTCAGTTTAATTGGTTTTAATTAGGCGTAATTAGCAATTAAGTCAACGACCGACCAATCCCTGTCTAAATCAGACCTGGCTCTCTTCCACTCTCCCTCTATATAGAGTTAAGATGAGGGGAGAGTTATTGTGAGTAGTCGAATTATACAGAGTAGGAGTGCCTGCTGATTTTTTACAGCCAAGCACCCTGGTCTGGAGAAAGGGAGGGGCGAATCTACCTAGAGTTAGGAGAACTCTGGGTAGATTCGCCCCTCCCTTTCTCCAGACCACAGAGAAACAAAACAAAAGAATCTTTTTACGGCATGATTTCAATTTTAGTTGAGCGTAAATTTTACGAAATTGAAATCATGCTTTAAAATAGATTTTTTAAATTACTTTAATTATTAATTCATAGAGTATTAAACTTACTTTAAAAAATATTTCATGTTGGGTAAAAAAAATAGTTATATATTTAAATATTATGGAATTCAAATGAGCAAACATTGACTACCGTGGGGGTAGTTTTCTTCGGGCTTAAAAGTTTGTTTTAGTTAAAACTAAAACAAACTAGACTGACTTTTGATTTAGGTCGGTAAAATTAAAACGGAAAGTTTATTGCTGGTACCAAATCACAGTTTAACTGCAGTCTATGAATTAACATTTTGCGAATTTGGTTACGGTTTTAGGGCATTAAGGTTGTTTTTAATTACGTATTGCTTAAAAAATAAACAAAAAACACAAATTACTATACATTTAATGTTGAAAAATATATACCACTCCGATATTACAGTCTGAATAATACAAATAATTGTAATCTTTGCGGAGTTCCGTCATGGCCTCTTGCCTCAAAACATGCTTGCCGGTGACTGCTGAAAAACAACAAAAAACACCAGCTACGATTGAAGTCCGTAGCGGAAGCGGCGTGAAAAACAAAAACAACTAGGGTTTAGGGTTTAGGATTTGGGGTTGGGGTTTAAGTTTAGTTTAATGGAAAATAAATAAATAATTTGGGCTCTGTTTTTTCTGAGTCACCCTGTATACAAGGTGACCCAGAAAAAAAGAACTTTGTAATAAAACAGTTAATTTTAACTAGGGGGTTTAGGGTTAGGGTTGGGTTTTCAGTGGAAAATGCCCTAAGTTGGTTCTTTTTTTTTTTTTTTTTTTTTTTTTTTTTCAAGTGATACCGCTTCGAATGCAGGAAGCCAGGACGGAACTCCGCAAAGATTACCATTATTTGTATTATTCAGACTATTGTTCTCGTCTTCATTGTTATCTGTACAAAGTTTCGGCTGATGTGCCCTCCGGCCTTCTTCAGGTATTTCTTGTCGGACTCGGGAACCATCTTGTAATTGGGAGCCATCATGGAACTTTGAACCCAACCCTTTATTAGGTTCACGGGGTTATCCTGTTCTCATTCCACTAACCATAGCTGGGGTACAGGTGTTAAGCTGTGTTAATTATTATTCTATGTTACTGCTGCCCTGACCAGGATTGAACCTGCAGTCTAGAGATAACTGGCATTTAGAATTGTCTTAATCTAAATCTACTAGGATATGTGTTCAATTGGACAATCCAGTGTGAATTTTTTCAATTGCAAAAGTTACAATTTATTTTGTAAAAACGGATTTTAAGTAGAGGCATCTTGATCAAAATGGACGAAAAAAACGTTTTAAATATATCAAAAATAAATTATATGTGTAATATTATTTTGCTTTTTTACTGATGCTTATTATGTTACTACTTTTCGACTTAGACAAAAATTTGACCTTAAGTAATCAATTTAATAAATTTTAGTTCGTTTTTAAAAATGAAAAGCAGATGATATTTTGCCAGATCCAACTCTTTTCCCTTATCATCTAGAGAGAGCTTAATGGGTGACCCAACGGTCACGTTTTGTCTAGTATATATATATATATATATATATAATATATATATGTGTGTGTGTGTGTGTGTGTGTGTGTGTGTGTGTATGCCGTAAAATCCAACCAACCAACCAATCAACAATGTTTTTGGCATAAAATAACCAACAAGGTTTGACAGGCCATAAAATCCAACCAACCAATCAACATAATGTTTTTGGCATAAAATAACCAACAAGTTTTGACATGCCGTAAAATCAATAGTCCTAGCCCAGAATATGACAATCAAAATAATCTGTATTCTTTCTTGTCACAGAATTCCCACGTATTTTTAGATTTTACTTTTAGAACCAAGCACCTATTGACATTTGATCTGAGATTACAATAGACTTATATAATAGACGGATCAACATCACGCATGACTGATCAACATCAAAGATGGAGTTCTGTATGAAGGGGGGGGGGTGATTCTTAGATTTACTTTTTTATTTATATCTTCACTTTTGCTTTTATGTTCCTATAAAAAAAAAGACTTATTTTAAAACTTTATTATCGATTATCATCACCGATCAAAAGCAGGAGGGTTTTTTTTTGTCTTCCTTTTTATTTTTTTTTTTTTACTGTTTTTGTTTTGTTTGTTTTTTTCCTTGGCTATTTGTAGATCGGCCTCTAAAAAGAATTCTGGCGACAATTATAACAAAAGATCAATTGAAATGTGTTTATTCAACTATACAGAATTTTACAATCTCCCTGGTCTAGCCCTAGCGAAAAGGGGATGACTCCCTCGCTGTCTGGTTGATACCGATAATAGGTCACTCCAACAACTTTACAACTTGCTTTACATAAGAGAAGAAAAGAGGCGCTCGTGGAACAGTTTTGTTTTGTTTTACGGCATATCAACCTCAGTGGGTCATTTAATGCCGATAAAGTTTTGAAATAAAGTCATTCTTAATGGATAATCAAATTTTGTTTATAAACTCGTTTTTCTATTTACCCATAGATGGGACCCTAACAGGTACTACTACTCCGGGTCAGAGTGAACCAGGGAGCAATGGTGATGAAGGGGTACTCCACATTCCCCAAACCTCAGAACAGGAACCTCACCATCAGATAGAGTTTAACGTCATTCCCAGGACATGTAGACCCACAACCACAGCGCCTTCTAGCACCCATACGATGTTAAAGGGCTGGGGCAATCATATAGGTGCTAGGGCTTGACGTGACCAGCCGATTGATCGGAGGGGGCCTCTCCGACCGCCCGTCTAGCCCAAGAAAGGACCAAAGTGGAGTTTTGCAAGTCATGACTGCTCATCCACCTAGGTTCTATTCTTGTGCATCACGGTCGCCACCCACGGCCAACAAGTGGCCTCATTGGGGGAGTCGTACCCCTGTGCAGAGGTGCAGTCGTTACATTCTAACGCCCAGCCGACAGGGCGTCGTGGAATAGTGGTTATCGTCCTAATAAATGGCTTCAGCGACCCAGGTTCAAATCCTCGGCTAGACTGTTTGCGTTTTACTTCGCCCTAAAGATCAAAAGTCGTTTTTTTCATGTCTTTTCACCTGACTATATCTAGAGCGATCTTTAAAAAAAGAGTCCGGCGTCAATAATAACAAAAGCTCAATAGAAATACCCTTTTTTATCTAAACAAGACATTTTATATTCACTGTATCGGTTTAGTCTGGCCAATTTCATCATCTTTATTGTATTACATAAGAGAAAGAAAAAAGAGGCGCTCGTTGAATACCGGTTATCGTCCAACTTAATTGACTGAGCGACACAGATTCAAATTCTGCACGAGGCTGTTCATTATCATGGAGTGAAATAATGAAAGCTTGGAAAGTAGAAATCAGAGGAAGAATTAAGACCATTCAGACAACATTGGTGAAATCGGCTAGAATACCCTGAAGAGACCTGGAGACCTGAGGAGACTTGTTGTCACTTAGACTCCAGTGAAAGACCATCAGCTAACGCTTGTGTGAAAAACTCTCTAGGAGCGAAATAATAATAATGATAATAATAATAAGTCCTCGGGTGGCCTAATGTCGGTATCGGCCAGTCAGCGAGGGAGTCTATCCTCTTTTCACTTGCTCTAGACCAAGGAGATTGTTTTTTAGCGCCTGAGGTGAAACGCCACACCTACCATCAGCTCCTCACTTTACCGCACAGATACCTGTGTTACTCATTCGCTGAGTTGGCGAGGGTCGGTATCGAACAAGGAACCTTGTGGTTCCCAAGCGGACACTCTACCGACTGAGCTAAACTGGCCTTTATAATAATAATAATAATAATAATAACAATATGGGATTTTTCATCTGTTTTGACAATCAACATTCAAAATCCTGGCCTTTACTAAGGCTCGAACATTGGCATCGGCGGTCAAATATAAATATGCTTCTTTCGTCGAATGCAATACGCTTAACAATATGCCACACGCAATCTTAGCAATAAGACTTCAATACTATCATCATCATCATCATCATCTTCGTCAGGGCGTGTCAACGACACTGATTCCATTGACTCTCTCTCTCTCTCTCTCTCTCTCTCTCTCTCTCTCTCTCTCTCTCTCTCTTCTCTCTCTCTCACACACACACACACACACACACACACACACACACACACACACATCCGTCCCTATAGGTCATTACTAGTTATTTCCTACAACATAAAAAAGGGGAACCACTCTTGACTGATAAATTATTTATTTATTTTCCCTTTAAACTAACCCTAAACCCTAACCCTAACCCTAACCCTAACCCCGTCTTGTTTTTCCCTAGTAGATCAATAAATAAATAAATAATTTATCAGTCAATCAGAGTGGTTCCCCTTTTTTATGTTGGAGTTATAGGAAATAACCCCATTACTTTTAGTAGGTCCTCTGGACAGAATACATATACTGTCCATACAACACTGGTTAATGGAAATTTTTTGCTGGTCGGCCCACACTAGTAGTCCATAAGTGAACCCGCCCTGTCGGCTGGGGCGTTAGAATGCACCGACTGCACCTCTGCAGAGGAATAGGGCTGTGCAACACTACAACAATATCTCTAAATTTCACACCTTAATTCGATGCTCTAACAATTGAGCCACATCTGTTTGGTATTCATTAATTATTCTCAATGGTTGTCTACCATTTTGAATTATGAATTTTGTTTCTTTCAACGAAAAGCTTTACTGACAAGTGGAATTATTTGAAACTTTGTTTGTCGACGTGATAGATGACCAGTGTTATTCGTATCAAGAACTTGAAACCGGGTCGTCATTCCTCCTGCCCTGCCCCAATATAGAACGATTAGGGTTATTATTATTATTATTATTATTTAGGGAGAAAAGAGAGAGACCCACTCAGGTGACACAGGTGCTGGGAGGAAGAGAATAAGAAAAATGACTTTGACATTTAGGGGTTTAGCATAACAATTTCCACCTATCTGTCATTCCTTTGTTTGCTGGTCCCGATATGAAAAAAAAAAGACAAAACTTACCAGTTTTTCTTCCTTACAAAGGAATTTCAAATCGGAGGTGTTTTAAGATTAGGAAGAGAAAGGGAACACAAAAAAAAAAAATTACTCGACCTCGAAAATCTGATATGCGTCAAATATTTGGCTAGGCTATTTCAAATTACAGATCGCCCTCTCTCTAGTGTTTAGAATACACTGACTGTATGTATATATCTAACCCCTCCACACGAGCTGGATGCCGCCCTGTCGGTGGGCGTTAGAATGCACCGACTGCACCTCTGCAGAGGGGTAAAACTCCTCCAAATGGGGCTACCTGTTGGCCGTGAGTGGCGACCAGTGATGCTTAAGGACGGAGTCTTGGTAGATGTGCAGTCCATGACCTGCAATACTCCACTTAGACCCTTACTTAGGCTAGACGGGCGGTCGGAGAGACCCCCCTCCGATCAATCGGCTGGTGAAGCTCTAGCACCTATATGACTGTCCCAACCTTATTTCCCTTATGGCAAGCCCCAACCCTTTTTATCATATGGGTGCTAGAAGGCGGTGGCTGAGGGTCTACATGTCCTGGGAATGACGTTAAACTCTATCTGATGTTGAGGTTCCAGTTTTGTAGGTTTGGGGAATATGGAGCACCCCTTCATCACCTGGTCCACACGGTTCGCAACCTACGGTCAAAAGGTGGTCCCATTTGGTGGAGTCTTGCCATCGCCTTCTCTAATACATATCTGATATCTTAGATGGTCTTGGTCTTACCCCTCTGCAGAGGTGCGGCCGGTGCATTCTAACGCCCCAGCCGACAGGGCGGACAAATTATTTGTATTAGGAATAGTTACTTGAAGCTATAATTGTTCACAAAGTATTGTTATTATTAGTTACATGAAACCATATAACTATGTGCAAACAAATGACTATTTTTAAATAGAAATAATTACTTAAAATCATATAATTATTAGTATTAGATAGGAATAATTATCAATAATCTTCATACAATGACTGCTATTTACACAGTAGCATTACAACCAGCAAAGCCTTCATCAGATGATGACTCTGGGTTCAGGCATGGTTTCGGGGCCGAAGCATCATTACCACTAACCCAGAGCCCCCACCCCCACCCCAGCAGTATCTCACGATACCACGTCACGTTAGCGAATGAACGAGACGAAGCGAACGCACGGGATACATGTTTTTTTGGGAAAAACAATACTTCCAGTTTGAATTCAAATTATTTTCTGCTTCTCTCTTGGTGGGACTCACCAAGAGAGAAGCAGAAAATAATTTGATTAAAAACATTTACATCTAAAAAAAGGACCTAATTATCATTATGTTCTGATGATGATTTTTCATTAATCGAAATATTGTCAATATCAGCTATGAAAAAGGATATAAAAATATATTCATTTTAACAACATTGTGTGTTTTAATACCCTTATATCTATACATATCTATGTATTTATCTATACATATGCCGTCGGATTCATTTCCTTACTCTTAACTCGTATATATATATATATATATATATATATATATATACGTGTGTGTGTGTGTGTGTGTGTGTGTGTGTGTGTGTGTGTGTATTAAGAAATTTGAAAAAATTTGAAAACACAAGTGTTCCAAAAATTGTTTTTTTCAAATTTCTTAATATTGTCGGATTTATTTCCATATTTACTCCATATATATATATATATATTATAATATATATATAATGTCCCAGTCTGTTCCGATCTATCAATCTATCTATCTGTGTCTCAGTCTGTTCATATACATATATATATATATATATATATATATATATTATGTGTGTGTGTGTGTGTGTGTGTGTGTGTTTGTATATATATATATATATAATATATATATATATATATACATATACATATATATATATATATATATATATATATATATATATATATATGTCCCAGTCTGTTCAGATCTATCTATCTATCCATCCAAATCTTAATATAACTATAAAGTATTATTCTGTCTTTTTTTTTCTTCTTTGCCCGACACTCCCTTTTTTGAAATGTCTGTTATTTATGCTTTCTTACACAACAGCACAAACCAGTTGTTGACCCCATTCCAGTAAAGACTTACCTGTAAACACCCCCCCCACCTCCTCCCCTCCTCCTTTTCTCTCTTTTCATCGAGAGTGTATGTGCATGTGTGTGTGTGTGGTGTGTGTGTGCGTGCGTGTGTGTATGTAAGTAGTAGAAAACTATCAAAATGAAAAGATTTTAAAATAAACAACAAAAAAAAAATAACTCGTACACACACACACACACACACATACACACATATTTGTGTATGCATGTGTGTGCGTCTGCGTGTGCGTCAGTGCAAGTGTGTGTCTGTGTGTGTGTGTGTGTGTTTAATTTATAAAAAGAGGAGTAATGTTCAAAAACATACACACATACATATATATATATGTGTGTGTGTGTGCGTGTATGTGTGTATGTGTGTGTGTGTACGTGTGTGTGTGTGTGTGTGTGTGTGTGTGTGTGTGTAAATAGCACAAAACTATCAAAATGAAAAGATTTGCAGATAAAGCAAAAATAAAAATTGATTTAAAAAATGAAGAGTAATGATTAAAAGTTAAATAACACACACACACACACACACACACACACACACACACACACACACGTATATATATGTATACATATATATATATATGTAAGAAAGTTTTATAGAAAACTTTCTTACATATTGTCGGATTCAATATCCATTTTTACCTTCATATATGTATATATATATGTTTGCGTGTGTGTGTGTGTGTGTGTGTGTAAATAGCACAAAACCATCAAAAATTAAAACATTTGAAAATAAAGGAAATAAAAATATTAATCTAAAAATGAGGTGTAACGCTTAAAAGATTAAATATCACACACACACACACACACACACACACACATACACACACGCGCGCGCGCTCACACACACACGTATATATATTATATATATATATATATATATATATATATATTGTGGATGATATGGGTGCTATATTTTATATACTTTGTTGCCGTCGCTTTCTTCTGGAGCAGTTGGCTTCAGGGTGACTTCAGACATGAATAGTCCGCTACGAAGAGCCTGTCGCCACCGTGGGCGGTCCTGGGCCAAATTTTCCCACATGGAAGGGGCAATGCCAAAGCACCTGAGATCATCCTTGCAGACATCCTTGAAACGCAGCTGGGGGCGAATAATCTGTCTCTTACCAGACGAAAGCTCTGCATAGAGGATGTCCCTCGGGATTCGTCCATCGTCCATTCGGTGGACATAACCCAGCCAGCGGAGATGATGCTGACTCAGTAGAGAACACAAACTGGGAAGTATCATCTGCGTTATTCGGACTATTGTCCTCTTCTTCATTGTTATCTGTACAACGTTTCGGCCGATGTTCCCTCCGGCCTTCTTCAGGTATTTCTTGTCGGAATCGGGAACCTTCATTTCGGACTCGGTAACCTTCTTTTCGAACTCTGGAACCTTCTTGTCGTAATCGGGAGCCATCACGGAACGATTACGACAAGAAGGTTCCCGAGTCCGAACAGAACGTTACCGAGTCCGACAAGAAATATCTGAAGAAGACCGGAGGGCATATCAGCCGAAACGTTGTACAGATAACAATGAAGATGAGGACAATAGTCCGAATAACGCAGATAATACTAATCATCAAGCCTCATCTCAAACATTCAGAGACAAACTGAGAAGTTGTGTATGCCTGTGTGTGCGTTTGCGTCTGCGTGCGCGTGTCAAAGGAGTTACATAACGCAAAGATGTTTTATTGTTGAAGATTGTTGACTCGTTCTGTCGGAATTTCTTTTATAAAAGAAATATAAAGTGTTTGACAATATCAACGACCAACAACTTTATTTGAGAGATGTTCCACGTGACTTATTTGATAAAGTGTAAACAACAACAACAACAACAACAACAACGTATTCTTAAAGCCAAATCAGAATGCTTAGATCAACAAGACAAAAACAAAATGACGTCACTGGTTTAATTGACGATAAGGGAAAATAAAAAGTTATGAAGCAAATCCAAGTTGGACATGTTTCAAGTAAGGATTTAAAAAAGAAAATGTGTCATGATTCCCAGTCACGCCTTGTAGACAAGAAAAAAAATTATGAATCAACTATTTACCGCCCTGTCGGCTGGGGCGTTAGAATGCACCGACTGCACTTCTGCAGAGGGGTAAGACTCCCCCAATGGGGCCACCTGTTGACCGTGGGTGGCGACCCGTGATGCTTAAGGATAGAGCCCAGGTGGATGAGCAGTTCATGACGTGCAATACTCCACTTTGGCCCTATCTTAGGCTAGATGGGCGGTCGGAGAGGCCACCTCCGATCAATCGGCTGGTCACGTCAAGCCCTAGCACCTATATGATTTTCCCAACCCTATTGCCCTTATGGCAAGCCCCAACCCCTTTTTATCACATGGGTGCTAGAAGGCGGTGGCTGCGGGTCTATATGTCCTGGGAATGACGTTAAACTCTATCTGATGGTGAGGTTCCAGTTTTGGAGGTTTGGGGAATGTGGAGCACCCCTCCATCATCACCATTACTCCCTGGTCCACTCTGACCCGGAGTGGTAGTACCTGTTAGGGTCCCATCTATGGGTTAAATAGAAAAATGTATTTATAAAAAATTGTATTATCCATTAAGAATTGATTTATTTCAACTTTATCGGCATTAAATGACCCATTGAGGTTGATATGCCGTAAAACAAACCAAACCAAAAAAAAAAAAAAAAATATTTACCCAACCCATTCCCGCCCTGTCGACTAGGGTTCTAGAATACCCCGACTGTGCCTCTGTAAGTAAAGTCGTCGGTGTGACCTAAAGTCGGTATCAGCCAATCAGCGAGAGAGTCTATCCCATTTTCACTAGCGCTAGACCAAAGATACCAGGCTTTTATTATTTGTAAGTCGTCGGGTGGCCTGAAGCGAGGCCAACGAAAAAGACAGGAGGCGTTGCCTAAAGTCAGTATCAGCCAATCAGCGAGGGAGTCTATCCCCTTTTCACTAGCGCTAGACCAAGGAGATTGTTTTTTGAGTCTGAGGTGGAGCGCCATATCTACCATCAGCTCCTTACTTTACCACACAGATCTCTATGCTACTCATACACTGAGTTGGCGAGGGCCGGTATCGAACTAGAACCTTGTGGTTTCTAACCGAACGCTCTACCGACTGAGCTAACCCAGTCCTATTGCTACTCATACGCTGAGTTGGCGAGGGCCGGTATCGAACTAGGAATCTTGTGGTTTCTAGCCGAATGCTCTACCTACTGAGCTAACCCGGTGCCTCTGTATAGGGGTAAAATCCTCCCAATAGGGCCACCTGTTGGCCGTGGGTGGCGACTTGTGATGCTTAGGGACGGAATCCTGGTGGCTGAGCACTCCACTTTGGCCCTTACTTAGGCTAGACGACTAGTCACGTCAAGCCCTAGCACCTATATGATTGTCCCAATCCTATTACCCTTATAGCAAGCTCCAAATCCTTTTATTTTTATCATATGTGCTAGAAAGCAGTGGCTGAAGGTCTTCATATCCTGGGTATGACGTTAATCTCTATCTAATGGTGAAGTTCCATGTGACACAAGTTCGCATGTAGTAGTCATCGAGCTGGGTTGGACTCTCTATTAAGTTTTAATGGATCTGCGAGACAAGTTTGCTAACCATTGCACCACGATGGGACGCCCAGGTAGTATTTACCTACCCCCTCCGCCAAAGTTGGGATGTGACACAAGGTCGCAAGTATGGGGAATCCAGCGAGGATTGAACTGTCTATTCAAAAGTAATGGATCTCCGAGACTAGCTTGATAATCATGACACCACAATGGAACGCCCAGATAGGTATTTACCAAAACCGTTCGCCACTGGAAGAATGTGACACAAGGTCGCTAATATGGAGCATCCAGCGGGGGTCGAACTCGCTATTCAGTAGTAATCGATCAGCGAGACTTGCTTGTGCAAAATTAGTAGAAGAGAATATATCATATACTTCTTCTGCTCATCTTTCGTATCTTTTGTAGCTGAGTGTCTTCTTCTAACGTCTGGAACTTTCATTTGGAGATTTCGTGTCTGGCCTTTCACTAGGGATTTCTTGTCTATCAGAAGTCCTGGGTCATTAGTAGTTTTTGGATAAATAACCCAAGACTTAGATTTTCTTTATGTTTTATTTATTTAGAAATCCCCATCCAGACTAATGGTGCAGAGTGTGGTATGGCCCCACCAGGAGCGCTGATCGCGATTTGCTATCTCCGTGGCTTGCTCAGTACTGACTAACTAACTCTTTCAAATCAAAACTGGAAAGAGCCTTTGTTTCTCATTTCTCTACTAATTCTCACGGTATCTACCGGAAAAGGGGTTAACACGGGGTTAACATGTGCTAATCAATATTCCATGATATCGTCACATACTCTCACTAAAAAAACTGCTAGCCGTAATTTCTAACAGCCATTTTGATTTCTACACTAACCCTACACAATTGTTAGGGTACTAACAATTATGTAACACAAAGAGATTTATTACAGCAGCCAGCAATAATAATAATAATGAAATGCTTGAGACCTTACACCTAAGAGATGACATTGACAGACTCTATGTGACAAGAAAAGAAAAAAAAGGACTTGTAAAGATTGTGTAGATGGTGCAATACAAGAGTTTAACATGTGCCAATTAATCTTTCATGATATCGTCACTCAAAAAACTGCTAGCCGTAATTTCTAACAGCCATTTTGATTTCTACACTAACCCTACACAATTGGTAGGGTACTAAGAATTATGTAATAAATACAGACATGTCTGCCCGAACGTAAAAAGATTTATGACTTTATACATTCATACAGTAACAGAAAACGTGAGATTTTCACCTCTTTTCACGATTTTTGAATAAACATATGAGAATAAACAACGAAACGTCTTATCTTCAAAATGGTTGTTGTTGTTGTTGTTGTTGTTGATTCATTTCTATTCAACTACGCCCTGTCGGCTGGGGCGTTAGAATGCACCGACTGCACCTCTGCAGAAGGGCAAGACTTCCCCAGTGGGGCCACCTGTTGGCCATGGGTGGCGACCCGTGATGCTTAAGGATAAAGCCCAGGTGGATGAGCAGAGGTGCAGTCGTTGCATTCTAACGCCCAGCCGACAGGGCGGTTAGGTTACAGAGTTTTAATGATGTACAGGGTGGTTGTAAAGTAACTGCCTTTCCTATTTTAAAAATCTAATAATTCATTTCTGAATCATTATTTTTACAAAAAATGAATATGAGAAGAATACACACAACATGGAGTTTTATCTAAAATTCTATATGGGCACCAGCATTCTCCTCCAGCCTCTCAAGTCACTCGGGAATTACATCAGCTGATCTTCCCCAGAACTCTTGTGGATTATCAGAAATAAATTCTCGAATTCGTCCTTCAAATTCCTCCAAGGTCGTTGGTTTCGTAGAACAGACTTACTTCTTCAACTACCCCCCCCCCAAAAAAAAAGTTACAGAGTATTAAATCGGGGCTTCTGTCCAGCCACTCATGTGGACCATGTCTACCCATCCATCTCCCATGGAAATGGTGATTCAGCCATTCATGAACAACAATAGCATCACCAATAACACAGATTTAATTGCCATATATTAAGGAACACAAATTAAAGAATTGAGAAAAATGTAACTGCATATAAAAAAATTCATGGACGAAGCTGTTTGCATTTCACATGGCGCTAATACTATTGGGAAAGGTATGAATCCAATTCTCCCTCCAGCTATGGGTAAATAGCAGGGTAGACTGGGCTCTTTAACCATGGCTAGGTAACCAGTCTAGGAGAAGGAGAACTCTGAATTCAAACCTGTTAAACTACGCTTAAGAAATTGACCTTGTGTCGCATCCTGCTCGTTGGTAAATATATATTTTTAAAAATGATAGATAGTTTAAAATAGGGAGTTACTTTTCAATCATCCTGTATATTAAGGAGCATACATTAAATAATTGAGAAAAATGTAACTGCATATTTAAAAAATTATAAATAGTTTAAAATAGGAAGTTACTTTTTCAATCACTCTGAAAAAGTTTGGTAATGAGGAATACCTAATAATATCCGTATTTCCGGTATGGCCATCGGATGGTATTACTGTGTAATGATTCTATGATATTAAGCAATACCTGAACATGAAGTTTTTTATTATAATGAGATCAATGCACTGAGCCAATCTCACTCATTAAGCTTCAATAAGATGTATCCAAAAAGAAGAGCAAACCTAGATCATTGGATGTTATTAAAGCCGTAGGTTCTACATCAGAGTGTCCTTCTCCTGGACAGATGCTTTAATAAAAGATCGGGGTCTATCACCCGCAGTTTTATATCAGAGCGTCATTCTCCTAGATGGACATAAATGTATCGGATGACCGTTGACTCAGTTTGATAATGACATAGGCGAGAAACTGTGTCACCTTTGTGTACCTTTGGCGTTGTATCAACGCTATCCTAAATTAAATCATCATATGTTCTATTACCGATATTGAGCACTCCGGTTGGTCCAATGGTACATTGATTATGTCATGCAACTGAATGGTTCTCAGATACCCATGGAAATTTGTCTCCCAAATTACTCGACTCGTCGCCATTGAATAAGATCCGAGCGTATCTGGGCCCGTAACCTGTTAAGTTTTTAAATGCCATCCTTGGCCAGTTGAAAAGGACAAAGTAAGTAATTCCTGAGTTATGGAATCCTTTGGTAAGTGAATAAGTCCTATCCTGCGCATTGTTAAAGGTCCAGTAATTTAATCACTATGTCCGTCATCTACGAAGGTTCAAAGTAATTATGGCCAGTATGCCCAGTTTAAGTATTGTCTCAGCAGCAGAGTACTGCCAGTGATTGGTCAAGAGAGCTCACATGCTTATCGCAGAGTCTATAAATAAAAGTGGGCATCTAGCACACACCTTATATACAACAATTCTCAACAATATACACACACCAAACGGCATTATTAAAACATACAGACACACACACACACACAAGACACACACACACACACACACACACACACACATATATATATATATATATATATATATAAAGTTAGAGTAGCGCTTCTCATCTATACGATTCTGAAACCAATTTTTTTAACCCGTTTAGGGGTTTGGGGATTAAGGTTGTTTTTAATTACGTATTGTTTAAAAAGAAACAAAAAAAATTACTATACATTTAATAAACCATTGAAATTAATTATTGAATCCAACGGTAGACACATTAGTCTCAGTTATTTGTGTTAGTATTGCAATGTATAATTTCAATTAAACTTGGTTTAAAAAAAAATGTTCAACATTAAATGTATAGTAATTTGGGGTTCTTTGTTTTTGTTTTTATTAAGCAATACGTAATTAAAAACAACCTTAATCCCCAAACCCCTAAACCGTAACCCAATTCGCAAAAAAAGTTCATTCATACACTGTAGTTAAACTGTCATGGATCACCACCAAATAAGTTTCCGTTTTAATTTTGACGACGATTTGCAAGTTTAACCACTTAGATATAAATGCTCTATCCGCGATATTGACCACTATTTACTTATATATATAGTTCACATATATTGCATAGAGTATAATGAACGCCCTAAATAGAAACATTCCCAACACCAACTCTTCCGGTGTAATATATATATATATATATATATATATATATATATATATATATATATATACATACACACACATATATATACTCACATGTATATATATATATACATATATATATAATATAATATAAAAATATATATAAAATATATAATATATATATATATATATATATATATATATATATATATATATATATATATATATATATATATTATATATATATATATATATATATATATATATACCCACACACACACGCATATATATATATATATACACACACACACCATATATATATATATATATATATTATATATATATATATATATATATATATAATATATATATATATAGTCTTTAATGTTAAATATATAAGTAGATTATGTTTATTAAATGCAGTAGTCGTAGTTATGTTGCCATTAGTGTAAATCATACCATAAATGTCTAACAGGATATCGTTACCGGACCGGAAGGAAGTAATTATATTATTCATTGCGCATGTCACAGATGGCTACCGGACAGTACGAATAAGTTTCCTAGACAACTGACCGAATGCAGATTCGAAGGTCACTTTTGCAGTTACAACCGCTGATGACGCATTGCAATAAAAAAATGACGGAGATGATAGGTGGGTTTTTTTTTATGGCACATCGACCCTTTTGGGGTCATTTAATCCAGAATCAAGTCATTTGGATAAACAAAGGATTTAGATTGCTTACAGTATCAACTGTTGCTTAAATGGTCACCCATTTAAGTATTGAATAGGCTCATTGCTGCTTAACTTCGATGATCTAACGGGAACTGGCCCTTTCAGTGTGACTCGCTGTAATTTGTTGATCCATATGAATCTAATGTTGTCAGGAAATAGGGGATCGGTTTACAACTTGGTTATGATATCAAAATGATCCCTCAATTTACATCCAGAAATCAAATGGCTAAAAATAGTTGACGTATCTGGTTTGGGTTGGTTGGTTTGTTGAACAGGTTGGTTGGTTTTGTTTTACGGCATATCAACACCTTTCGGGTCATTTAATGCTTCATCAAGTCATTTTGATAAACAAAGGACTCAGCTTGCTTACAGTACCTGCTGTTGCTTAAGTGGTCACCCATTCAAATTTTGAACAGGCTCATCGTTGCTTAGACATCTAGACGTCACTTTGGTGATCTAGTGGGAACCGAGGCTTTCAGCGTGACTTTGCCGCATTAACTTGGCTTGTTTACATTGATGAAAATCTGTATATTAATACTCGTGTTCCTTAATTGTACGACCGTTATCATCTTGCAACACCCTTTGGTTAAAAATGAGACCGTCCAAATTATCCAAGATGAAATGCAAAGATTTAAATCCTGATTACCTGGTGTCACTTATCTGCTGAATTCTTATTTCTTATGAGTATCGTCACCTCAGCTAAATAATAGACCATTCCATTTTTATTATAAAGAAATGGAAGAAAAAGTACATGCTACACTGAACAAATATAATCCCGATTAAGTAATAATGGATCTGCAGGGCTAACTTTAAAAAAATCCCCCTCTACCCAGGCGACGCCGGGTAGCCGCTGCTAGATTACAATAAAAGTGGTTCAGTATGTCTGGTTAAATTAAGTCTGTATTTATTTGGATGGAATGAATAATGAATCCCTAATTTACAAGCATTTGTGGAGGCAAGTATGGCATAATGGATATCGTCGTAGAAAATGAACTCAGCGAGCCGAGTTCAAATTCAAGACAGGGCTGTTTGAGTTTCACTTTGTGCTAGGGGAGATCCCGTGGCATAATGGCCAACGTGTTACATCTTTGTAAGCGAGCTAGAACTTCAGCCGAGGTGTAGATCCGTCCCTCGGGGGGGGGGGGGTCCAGTGGCTTCGGCCTTGGACCGTGGCTACAATTAACAGCGTTGATCTCAGGGGGCTATCCCCCCCCCAGGCAACACCTGCGCCCTCGATTTAAAGGGACAGGGCTGGGTTTATTGCCCAGTGCCTGAGGCGCCCCCCTTGAGGGGGAATACCGACAGAATCAACGCAATTTTTGCACCCGACACCCATGAACTGGCGGGCTTCAATACAACGCTGCACCGACCTGTGACGGGAGCCAGACAAACAATTATACTTTCTCATCAGACTGACGAATGCACTGTGTATAAGTGTGTCATCATCATACTGTAGGTTATACAATCTCTTTGTCTTACCCGAAACTTCCAGTGACCCATGCATACTACATCACTGACGACACCTAGCAGTGCCTCAAATGTAGGAGCGTATATTTAAAGAACGGTCTTGAAACGACCTTGAAATTGGCTATAGCTAAAATAAATGAATAAGATAACAATACCCACGGGATGTTAATGTGGCCCAGAATTCTCAGTTGTATTGGTTCCCTTTGCTCATCTCTGACAAACTCTGAACATAAATCAAAGACACAGCCTTACTCTCCTCCTAGTTTCATCATCGAGATTAATAATTGATAGAGTTACTTGCTTATCTGGTAAGTAAAAGGAATATATTAGGAAAATTTGGACGAATATTGACTGTAAATTTAAGGATAAAAGCATGTCTTTCTTTTTTCTTTCTTTTTTTTTTTCTTTCTTTTTCTTTCATTCTTTTTTTTTTTCTTCTTTCTTTTTTCTTTCTTTCGTTCTTTCTTTCTTTTTTCTTTAATTTTTTTTTTTTCTTTCTTTCTTTCTTTCATTCTTTCATTCATTCTCCTTTCTTTCTTCTTTCTTCTTTCTTCTTTTCTTTCTTCTTCTTCCTTTTTCTTTCTTTTCTTTCTTTCTTTCTCTTCTTCCTTCTTCTTTCTTCTTTCTTCCTTCTTTCTTTCTTTCTTTTCTTCTTCTTCCTTCCTTTCTTTCTTTTCTTCCTTTCTTTTTTCTTTTTTCTTTTTCTTCTTTCTTTTCTTTCTTTTCTTTTTCTTTTTTTCTTTCATTCTTTCTCTTTTTTTCTTTCTTTCTTTCTTTCTTTCTTTCTTCTTTCTCCTTTCTTTCTTTCTTCTTTCTCTTCCTTCTCTTTCTTCTTCCTTTCTTCTTCTTTCTTTTTTTTTTTTTCTTTCTTTATTTCTTTCTTCCTTTCGTCCTTTCTTTCTTTCTTCCTTTCTTTCTTTCGTCCTTTCTTTCTTTTTCCTCTCTTTCTGTCTTTCTTTCTTTCTGTCTTTCTTTCTTCCTTTCTTTTGTCTTTCTTCTCCTTTCTTTCTTTTCCTTCCTTTCTTTCTTTCTTCTTTCTTTTCGTTCCTTTCTTTTCTTTCTTTCTTTCTTTCTTTCTTTTTCTTTCTTCTGTCTTTCTTTTTTCATTTCTTTTTCTTCTTCATTTCTTTCTTCCTTCCTTTCATTCTTTCTTTTTTTTCTCTTCCTTCCTTTCTTCCTTTTTAAAATTAGAAATGCGTTGTTTTTCTTTTTTAACTTCAAAATCGTGATCTGAAATGTTACAGTGTTGAATTATATCAAATTGTGTCTTCTTTCTAATAAACAACACTCGATTTATCTTGAAACATTTGTACTGATAAGAAAAACGTAAAAACTTTTCTTTTTTTTATGAATTAATAATAAGAAAGAAAACATTATCAATTCCTAATGACCAAACAGTTAAGCCCTATGAGCAAAGAGAAAGAAAATGTAGAGAATTTGGTTAACCACATTTCATATGTACATTTTATATGTAGAGCACATACATGATGAATCCAGTTTTTTCTCGATTTTAACTGCTGCAAATAATCACATAGAAACCCAGACCTTACTCAGTAAAAAGAAATAACCAAAACAAGAATTACTAGTGCATGCAAATTGTTAGAGAGAGTTATCTCCCCCTAACGATTCGGACCGGACTCTCTGACGGCAGAGTAGATCAGAACCAAGTAGGTGACACACGTGTATCCTAACATCAAGCCAGAACTCTAATCCAAACCCCTCCACTGTATTCCCTGTCAGTGAAAAATAAATAGAACAGATATTGTTATTGTTAACATATTCTCTGTTTTATTATCATTTCTGTATATCCTACATCTCGGGATACAACAGAAATAAAACATGAAATTGAATACTTACTGATCGCGAAAATATGAATTTGGATGGTTAGATTTGTGTCTTATATGAATAAAGTGTCGCTGTCGACACTCGAGTTGGAACTCTGATCGCCTGAGAATGAAAATGGTTGGCCTCCATCTATCTATCTATCTATCTATACATATATAAAGGGCAGTTGTGTGAATCTGTATGTCCGGAGGAAACTTCGAAAATAAAACAATTAACAACAACGTAAATATATATACACATTAAATATCACCAGGGCTTGTTTTTTTAGTAAAAAATAATGAAGGTTTGATTTATAATCGTGAAGATAATTTTTTTAAATCAAATTGAATGTTTTAAATAATAGACATTGATTTTTATTTTCAGAATGGCTGGATCAACGCAAGCATTTTTACATGGGGATTTTAATGGGGCATACTACCAGGATCCAACTCGTGATTCAATAATAATGGATCTGTGGTGCTAACCTTTTTTGCATCCCCTCTACCCAGGCGACGCCGGGTAGCATCTTCTAGTACATATATAAATGACAGTTGGTGTGTATGTATGTATGTCCGGATGAAACTACGAAAATAAAACAATTAACAACAAAGTATATATATATATATATATATATATATATATATATATATATATATATGTGTGTGTGAGTGTGTGTGTGTGTGTGTGTGTGTGTGAAGAAAAAATGGAAGTAAATCCGACAGTATTTAATATTATGAAAAATTGAAAAAACACAAGTTTCATAAACGAATGATGTTTATTACGCCTACGCTGCAGTGTTTCGTTCTGTTTAGATAGACTTTCATCAGGGCTTTCGTTGGCTTAAGGAAAAATAAATTAATACTGAAAACAAAAACAGAGGCTCGCAGACATTTAGTTTTCAGTATTAATTTATTTTTCCTCATCGCATCTATGTGTTAAATAGCAAAACATAAGTTTAAAAATGTGTTTAAAAAATGAGTTTTTAAAAAATCGAGTACCCATCAAGAATGAATAGAATAAAAATCTCTTCGGAATAAAATAACCCAAAAAGGGTTGACATGCCGTAAAACCCAATCAACCAACCGATCAATCAGCCAGTCAAAAAAACAGCCCATGTTATTGATGCGTTTAAAATCCTACAATGTGTATTATATATCTGTAAGAAATAAAGGTTTACATAGTATATGATGTGGATAATTTGCATACTGGTTTTAACAAAACTGGGTTTAATAAATAATCATTTGGTGTTATTAATTTCTAATATTATCATTTTATTCTCAAACGTATTAAAAGCAATTCTATGAATGATTTTTATGTAGAAATCAATTAAAATGAAATAAAAATAGGCGTAATCTTTTTATATGCGTTTCTTATGTAGTTTCCTTAGTTTTTCTATTTTAACATATTTCATAACATTAATACTTAAATATTTGTGCCAGGAGGGCGCATATTTTTGTTAATATATCTTCTTCTATTAATAATGGAGATTGCCTGTATTTCTGTCTGTAACAAAAACTACGTCATAGCTCTACATCACAGATTACGTCACAATATTCTTAGGCTGGTTAGCTCAGTCGGTAGAGCGTTCGGCTAGAAACCACAAGGTTCCTAGTTCGATACTGGTCCCCGCCAACTCAGCGTATGAGTAGCACAGGGAACTGTGCGGTAAAGTAAGGCGCTGATGGTAGGCGTGGCGCTCCACCTCAGATGCTAAAACAATCTCTTTGGTCTAGCGCTATTGAAAAGGGGATAGACTCCCTCGCTGACTGGCTGATACCGACTTTAGGCCGCCCCGTCGGCTTAACTTTTTTATATACACCCAAAATTTGAGTAAGCAATTTTTTAAATTGTTTTTTTACTGTCGTCCTTTTTTAAAATTAACAAGAAGTTAACTAAAAATTCTACAAATAAATAAATACCTACGATTTTGTGGAAAATTGACGTGGAAAATATTCAAAATAATTGTTTGATTATTTCATGCGCGCAACATTTTATTTGAGAGGGACGGGGCTCAGTTTTCATTTCAAATTGTTTTTTTTTTTTTGTTTTTTTGTTTTTTACTCCTTTAATAAATATGAGGATTTGTCTTACTTATGATACAAACCCTCTGACATTGAATTTTTAACTCCCACCCTCTCAGGCAATGTCTTTCAAAAATTAATTTTTACGACGCCCGGAGGGTGTTTCCTGTTGCTAGTATAATAAATATAGCAGAGAAAGAAAAAGAAGAAGAAATCTATGAAAGCTTATATTATTTACGTAATGGTCTCACTTCCGGATTTTTTTTTTGGGGGGGGGGGGTATTTATTATCGAGAGTCGAATGAAGGGGCGTTAACTTGATCATTATACAGATGACCAGGCAAAGAATTAGGATTTCTGTTTTCGGACTCCCACAGGCGCCAATTTTCTATAGAGCGAACGAGAATGTCCTTTTGTTAGTTATTTTATGAACTTATAAATCACAAAGAAGCGTGAATATTCATTGTTGATGACATCAGGCGTAGATTATGAGTCAAAGGGTGGAATCTAACTGAGATTAATAACTGAAAGAAGGTTAAGTCTTATTGGCTGTAGTCATCAGAGTAGACACACACACACAACACACACACACACATATATATATATATATATATATATATATATATATATATATATATATATATATATATATATTTTATATATTTTTGGGAGAATATGTGCTTAATTAGAGTCGTACCTAATTTTGAAAATTAATTAATTAATAATGAATTAGGCGGAATGCCTATTTAAATGTATGGCTAAAACAAATCGAGAAAATCAATCTCTGTATGTACATTTCGGCCTATTAGGCCTCATCAGGAGAGCTATAGATAGGAAGGCCGCCCTGTGCGTGATTTGATACCGGACTGCCAAGCTGACAGGCCGATCCCATAACCTCTACACCAAACGGACTTCTAAGATTTTACGATTTGTTTAAATTGTCGGCAAAAAAAGCCATTCCAAACATACTTGTTTAACTTATCATATCGTCGTGTAATAAAAGTCACTAGAAGAGGAATATTAACCTACTCTAAACAAATCGTAAAATTTTAGAAGTCCGTTTTGGTGTAGGGGTTATGGGATCGGCCTGTCAGCTTGGCAGTCCGGTTTCAAATCACGCACAGGGGCGGCCTTCCTATCTATAGCTCTGCTGATGAGGCCTAATAGGCCGAAATGTACATACAGAGATTGATTTTTCTCGATTTGTTTAGCCATACATTTAAATAGGCATTCCCGCCTAATTCATTATTAATTAATTAATTTCAAAATTAGGTACGTCTCTAATTAAGCACATATTCTCCCAAAAATTGTCGGCAAAAAAGCCATTCCAAAACATACCTTGTTTACAACTTATCATATATATATATATATATATATATATATATATAAGTTAAGAGAAAGGAAATGAATCCGACGGTATGAGTATAGATAAAGGAGTGAAAACAACACAATATGCTGTTAAAGTGAAAACATTTTATATCATATTCATAGCTAATATTGAAAAATATTTGATTTTTAAAAATCATCTTCAGAGCTTGTTTTTTTACTTCGGACTTATCGAGAGCGGAGACGAAAAAAAAAATGAAGTGTCAAAATGTTGCAAACATCTACATCACAATTTTGGCTAAATCTAAATGACGGTGGCTATGTAACGTGGCTGTAATGACAAACGATAACACCGACTTTGGAAAGCTTTATTCTACTTAGAATAAATGGTACACTTACTGAGAGTTTATATAGTCTAGTATTCTTTGCCAAAAGATTCAATATCAAGCAGTGGTGGTGGTGGTGACTACTTGAAAATTGCAGCAGTAAAAACGATTCCGGCTTGAGTACGATTCAGTTGAGGTACTGTAATGACAAACGATAACACCGATAGATTTGGAAAGCTTTATTCTACTTAGAATGAATGGTACACTTACTGAGAGTTTATATAGTTTAGTATTCTTTGTCATTGTTCAGCAATAGCAACAACTGCAGCAATACAAACCAGCAAGTTGAGGTACTGTAATGACAAAACATAACACCGATAGACTTTGGAAAGCTTTATTCTACTTAGAATGAATGGTACACTTACTGAGAGTTTTATATAAGTTTAGTATTCTTTGTCATTGTTCAGCAATAGCAACAACTGCAGCAATAAAAACCAGCAAGTTGAGGTACTGTAATGACAAACAATAACACCGATACTTTGGAAAGCTTTATTTCTACTTAGAATGAATGGTACACTTACTGAGAGTTTATATAGTTTAGTATTCTTTGTCATTGTTCAGCAATAGCAACAACTGCAGCAATACAAACCAGCAAGTTGAGGTACTGTAATGACAAACAATAACACCGATAGACTTTGAAAAAGCTTTATTCTACTTAGAATGAATGGTACACTTACTGAGAGTTTATATAGTTTAGTATTCTTTGTCATTGTTCAGCAATAGCAACAACTGCAGCAATACAAACCAGCAAGTTGAGGTACTGTAATGACAAACAATAACACCGATAGACTTTGGAAAGCTTTATTTACTTAGAATGAATGGTACACTTACTGAGAGTTTATATAGTTTAGTATTCTTTGTCATTGTTCAGCAATAGCAACAACTGCAGCAATACAAACCAGCAAGTTGAGGTACTGTATGACAAACAATAACACCGATAGACTTTGGAAAGCTTTATTCTACTTAGAATGAATGGTACACTTACTGAGAGTTTATATAGTTTAGTATTCTTTGCATTTGTTCAGCAATAGCAACAACTGCAGCAATACAAACCAGCAAGTTGAGGTACTGTAATGACAACAATAACACCGATAGACTTTGAAAAGCTTTATTCTACTTAGAATGAATGGTACACTTACTGAGAGTTTATATAGTTTAGTATTCTTTGTCATTGTTCAGCAATAGCAACAACTGCAGCAATAAAAACCAGCATTGAGGTACTGTAATGACAAACAATAACACCGATAGACTTTGGAAAGCTTTATTCTACTTAGAATGAATGGTACACTTACTGAGAGTTTATATAGTTTAGTATTCTATTGTCATTGTTCAGCAATAGCAACAACTGCAGCAGTAAAAACTATTCCATCAAGTTGAGGTACTGTAATGATAAACAATAACACCGATAGACTTTGGAAAGCTTTATTCTACTTAGAATGAATGGTACACTTACTGAGAGTTTATATAGTTTAGTATTCTTTGTCATTGTTCAGCAATAGCAACAACTGCAGCAATAAAAACCAGCAAGTTGAGGTACTGTAATGACAACAATAACACCGATAGACTTTGAAAAGCTTTATTCTACTTAGAATAAATGGTACACTTACTGAGAGTTATATATAGTTTAGTATTCTTTGTCATTGTTCAGCAATAGCAAACAACTGCAGCAGTAAAACTGAGTATATAATGTTTTCATCAAGTTTGAAGGTACTGAATGACATAAAAAAAATAAACACCGATAAACTTGGAAGCTTTA
>CM042160.1:47908628-48035443 GCA_023376005.1 Doryteuthis pealeii | reverse complement strand
CAGAGAGATATAATCATACGCCCGTAATCCGTATACATTTTGATAGGACGAAACACATGTGGTAAGTATACTCGATTAAAAAGTGATACCGATTTTCAAATTCATTTATTCATTCTACTCTATATCAATATATATCCACAATTTTTCTCATAATATAATACACATATATATATAATAATATATATAATTATCTCATATATAACCACTACTACACTCTCTACACTACAACGAATGATTTTATTCACGGTCCTACGCTGCAGTGTTTTCGCTTCGTTTAGATAGCACTTCATCACAGCAGGATATACTAGTTGGCTCCTCTTAGGAAAAATAAATTAATACTGAAAACAAAAAACAGAGGCTCGCAGACATTTATTTTCAGTAATTAATTTATTTTTCCTCATCGCATCTATGTGTTTAAATAGCAAAAGATAAGTTTTAAAATGTGTTTAAAAAATGAGTTTTAAAAATATCGAGTACCCATCAAGAATGAATAAAATAAAAATCTCTTCAGCATAAAATAACCCAAAAAAGGGTTGACATGCCGTAAAACCCAATCAACCGACAAATCAGCCAGTCAAAAAAAAGCCCATGTTATTGATGCGTTTAAAACCCTACAATGTGTATTATATATCTGTAAGAAATAAAGGTTTACATAGTATATGATGTGGATAATTTGCATACTGGTTTTAACAATACTGGGTTTAATAAATAATCATTTGGTGTTATTAATTTCTAATATTATCATTTTATTCTCAAACGTATTAAAAGCAATTCTATGAATGATTTTTATAGAGAAATCAATTAAAATGAAATAAAAATAGGCGTAATCTTTTTATATGCGTTTCTTATGTAGTTTCCTTAGTTTTTCTATTTTAACATATTTCATAACATTAATACTTAAATATTTGTGCCAGGAGGGCGCATATTTTTGTTAATATATCTTCTTCTATTAATAATGGAGATTGCCTGTATTTCTGTCTGTAACAAAAACTACGTCATAGCTCTACATCACAGATTACGTCACAATATTCTTAGGCTGGTTAGCTCAGTCGGTAGAGCGTTCGGCTAGAAACACAAGGTTCCTAGTTCGATACTGGTCCGCCAACTCAGCGTATGAGTAGCACAGGGAACTGTGCGGTAAAGTAAGGCGCTGATGGTAGGTGTGGCGCTCCACCTCAGATGCTAAAACAATCTCTTTGGTCTAGCGCTATTGAAAAGGGGATAGACTCCCTCGCTGACTGGCTGATACCGACTTTAGGCCGCCCCGTCGGCTTTACTTTTTTATATACACCCAAAATTTGAGTAAGCAATTTTTAAAATTGTTTTTTTACTGTCGTCCTTTTTTAAAATTAACAAGAAGTTAACTAAAAATTCTACAAATAAATAAATACCTACGATTTTGTGGAAAATTGACGTGGAAAATATTCAAAATAATTGTTTGATTATTACATGCACGCAACATTTTATTTGAGAGGGTAGGAGCTCAGTTTTCATTTCAAATTGTTTTTTTGTTGTTGTTGTTTTTTTGTTTTTTACTCCTTTAATAAATATGAGGATTTGTCTTACTTATGATACAAACCCTCTGACATTGAATTTTTAACTCCCACCCTCTCAGGCAATGTCTTTCAAAAATTAATTTTTACGACGCCCGGAGGGTGTTTCCTGTTGCTAGTATAATAAATATAGCAGAGAAAGAAAAAGAAATCTATGGAAAGCTTATATTATTTTATGTAATGGTCTCACTTCCGGATTTTTTTTTTTTTTTTTGGGGGGGGGGGGGGTATTTTATTTCGAGAGTCGAATGAAGGGCGTTAACTTGATCATTATACAGATGACCAGGCAAAGAATTAGGATTTCTGTTTTCGGACTCCCACAGGCGCCAATTTTCTATAGAGCAAATGAGAATGTCCTTTTGTTAGTTATTTTATGAACTTATAAATCACAAAGAACCGTGAATATTCATTGTTGATGACATCAGGCGTAGATTATTATGAGTCGAAGGGTTGGAATCTAACTGAGATTAATAAACTGAAAGAAGGTTAAGTCTTATTGGCTGTAGTCATCAGAGTAGACACCACACACACACACACACACACACCACATTATATAACATATATATATATATATATATATATATAATATATATATTATATATATATATATAATAAGTTAAGAGAAAGGAAATGAATCCGACGGTATGAGTATAGATAAAAGGATATGAAAACAACACAATATGCTGTTAAAGTGAAAACATTTTATATCATATTCATAGCTAATATTGAACAATATTTCGATTTATAAAAATCATCTTCAGAGCTTGTTTTTTTACTCCGGACTTATCGAGAGCGGAGCCGAAAAAAAATGAAGTGTCAAAATATTGCAAACATCTACATCACAATTTTGGCTAAATCTAAATGACGGTGGCTATGTAACGTGGCTGTAATGACAAACGATAACACCGATAGACTTTGGAAAGCTTTATTCTACTTAGAATAAATGGTACACTTACTGAGAGTTTATATAGTCTAGTATTCTTTGCCAAAAGATTCAATATGAAGCAGTGGTGGTGGTGGTGGTGACTACTTTGAAAATTTCTTTGTTCAGCAATAGCAACAACTACAGCAATAAAAACGATTCAGGTCTGAGTACGATTCAGTTGAGGTACTGTAATGACAAGCGATAACACCGATAGATTTGAAAAGCTTTATTCTACTTAGAATGAATGGTACACTTACTGAGAGTTTATATAGTTTAGTATTCTTTGTCATTGTTCAGCAATAGCAACAACTGCAGCAATAAAAACCAGCAAGTTGAGGTACTGTAATGACAAACAATAACACCGATAGACTTTGAAAGCTTTATTCTACTTAGAATGAATGGTACACTTACTGAGAGTTATATAGTTTAGTATTCTTTGTCATTGTTCAGCAATAGCAACACTGCAGCAATAAAAACCAGCAAGTTGAGGTACTGTAATGACAAACAATAACACCGATACACTTTGGAAAGCTTTATTCTACTTAGAATGAATGGTACACTTACTGAGAGTTTATATAGTTTAGTATTTTTGTCATTGTTCAGCAATAGCAACAACTGCAAGCAATAAAACCAGCAAGTTGAGGTACTGTAATGACAAACAATAACACCGATAGACTTTGGAAAGCTTTATTCTACTTAGAATAAATGGTACACTTATTAAGAGTTTGTATGGTCTGGTATTCTCTAGAGAGTTCTCCAAAGAGGAGATGCAGATGGACAAACAGAAAAACGACAAAGACTAGAAAACAAAAATGGGAAGAAAAACAATTATATGGACGCTTCAAACGACAAATAGAAGAGGTTGCACATGAAAAGACTTGGACATGGTTAAGAAAGGGAAACCTCAAAAGAGAAACAGAATCATTAATAATTGCTGCACAAAATAATCCATAAGGACAAACTACATCAAAGCGAAAATTGATAAGACCCAACAAATAGTAAATGTAGACTTTGCGGTGATAGAGATGAGACTGTTAACCATATACTCTGGCGAATGTAGCAAACTAGCACAACGAGAATACAAAACTAGACACGACTGGGTTGGGAAGGTGATCCACTGGGAATTATGCAAAAATTAAATTTTGACCACAACACAAAATGGTATATGTATAAACCAGAATCTGTTCTTGAGAACAAAAACGCACAAAATTCTCTGGGACTTTGAAATAAAAACGGATCACCTTATCCCAGCAAAAAGGCCAGACCTAGTGTTGATAAACAAAAAGAAAGAACTTGTCAACTGGTGGATTTTGCAGTGTCGGCAGATCACAGGGTGAAGTTAAAGGAAAATGAAAAAATGGACAAATATCTGGACCTCTTGCCAGAGAACTGAAAAAGTTATGGAATATGAAGTGAAAGTTGATACCAATTGTAGTTGGTGCACTTGGAACGGTCCCAAAAAGGATTAGAAAAGGGCTTGGAAAGTTTGGAAATCAGAAATCAGAGGAAGGATTGAAACCATTCAGAACACTGCACTGCTGCAATCTGCCAGAATACTCAGAAGAGTCCTGGGGACCTGAGGAGACTTGCTGTCACTCAGACTCCAGTGAAAGACCATCAGCTAACACTGATGTGAAAACTCAAAAGGAGTAAATAATAAAGAAGACCAGACCTAGTGTTGATTAACAAAAAAGAAAGAACTTGTCAACTGGTGGATTTTGCAGTTCGAGCGGATTACAGAAGGATGAAGGAAAACGAAAAGATGGACAAATACCTTGACCTTGCCAGAGAACTGAAAAAGCTGTGGAATATAAAAGTCAAAGTGATACCAATTGTGGTTGGTGCACTTGGAACGGTACCAAAAAGTTTGGAAAAAAGACTGGAAAATCTGGAAATCAGAGGAAGAATTGAGACCATCCAGAATACTGCACTGTTTGCAATCTGCCAGAATACTCAGAAGAGTCCTGGAGACCCGAGGAGACTTGTTGTCACTCAGACTCCAGTGAAATACCATCAGCTAACGCTGATGTGAAAAACTCAAAAGGGGTGAATAATAATAATAATAATAATAATAATAATAATAATAATAAGAAGAAGAAGAAGAAGAAGAAGAAGATGATGATGATGATGATGATGATGATGATGTATATGTTATGAATGACCAAACGATTGTGACAATAGCAAGTGTAATTTTATTGGAGCAGCGGCAATATGACGATCCTGGCCCTATTGCTGCTCAAATGGTTGATTATTAACTGGTAGAATGGAATGCTGTCCCTTTCGAATGAACAGAAAAGAGAACAAAGCCACAGAGAGAGAGAGAGGAGAGAGAGGAGAGAGAGAGAGAGAGAGAGGAGAGGGGGGGGGTTGGAAGAGAATGTGTTTTGTGTTGAAAGTAGCGATGAAAAAAAAACATCGTTGTCGACCTGAACAAGATTTGGGGTTGACATGAATTGATTCGAATGAGGAATGAGTCAGAGACAATATGGCAATATGGCTTCGTTGTCATAGAAACATAAATATATGGGGGAGGGGTTGTTGACTGACGGAAGTTCAAAGGATGCAATGGAAAATGAGAAGAAGAAGAAGAAGAAGAAGAAGAAGAAGAAGAAGAAGAAGAAGAAGAAGAAGAAGAAGAAGAAGAAGAAGAAGAAGAAGAAGAAAGCAAGAAAGAAAAGGGACTGAAGAATTATGAACATATCTAACTATATCTATCTATCTATCTTCTATCTATCCATATATAAAGGGCAGTTGTGTGTATGTGTTTGTCCCGCAGATCCATTATTACTGAATCGTGAGTTGAATCCTCGTGGGGTGCCCCATTTAAATCCTTATGTAAAAAAAAATAGACCTTGCATTGATCCAGCTACTCTGAAAAGAAATGTTAATGTCTACTATCTAAAATATTAAATGAAAAAAAAATTCCATGCTGTTATCATTTAAATATATTTTTTAATTATCTTCACAAATATAAATCAAATCTCTATTAAATTTGCTCAAAAACCAAGCCCTGGTGATATTTAATGCGTATATATGTTTACTTTGTCGTTAATTGTTTTATTTTCGAAGTTTCTCCGGACATACACATACTCACAACTGCCCTTTATATATGTATAGATGACATTCATACACACAACTGCCTTTTATATATGTATAGATGGACATACATACCACAACTGCCCTTTATATATGTATAGATGGACATACATACACACAACTGCCCTTTATATATATGTATAGATGGACATACATACACACATATATGCATACATACACACACTGCCCTTTATATATGTATAGATGGACATACATACACACAACTGCCCTTTATATATGTATAGATGAACATACATACACACAACTGCCCATGCCCTTTATATATGTATAGATAGACATACATACACACAATTGCCTTTATATATATAGATGGACATACAACAACATATATATGTATAGATGGACATATATATGTATAGATAGACACATACACACAACTGCCCTTTATATATGTATAGATGACATACATACACACACTGCCTTTATATATGTATAGATGGACATACATACATACACACAACTGCCTTATATATATGTATAGATGACATACATACACACAACTGCCCTTTATTATATGTATAGATGGACATACATACACAACTGCCCTTTAATATATGTATAGATAGACATACATACACACAATTGCCCTTTATATATGTATAGATGGACATACATACACACAACTGGCCTTTATATATAATGTATAGATGGACATACATACACACAACTGCCTTTATATATATATGTATAGATGGACATACATACACACAACTGCCTTTTATATATGTATAGATGGACATACATACACACAACTGCCCTTTATATATATGTATAGATGGACATACATACACACAACTGCCCTTTATATATGTATAGATGGACATACATCACACAACTGCCCTTTATATATATGTATAGATGGACATACATACACACAACTGCCCTTTATATATGTATAGATGACATACATACACACAACTGCCCTTTATATATATGTATAGATGGACATACATACACACAACTGCCCTTTATATATGTATAGATGGACATACATACACACAACTGCCCTTTATATATATGTATAGATGGACATACATACACACACTGCCCTTTATATATGTATAGATGGCCCTTTTATATATGTATAGATGGACATACATACACACAACTGCCCTTTATATATGTATAGATGGACATACATACACACAACTGCCCTTTATATATGTATAGATGGACATACATACACACAACTGCCCTTTATATATATGTATAGATGGACATACACATACACACAACTGCCCTTTATATATGTATAGATGACATACATACACACAATTGCCCTTTATATATGTATAGATGGACATGCATACACACAACTGCCTTTATATATATGTATAGATGGACATACATACACACAACTGTCCAACTGCCTTTTATATATGTATAGATGGACATACATACACACAACTGCCCTTTTATATATGTATAGATGGACACATACAACAACTGCCTTTATATATATGTATAGATGGACATACATACACACAACTGCCCTTTATATATGTATAGATGGACATACATACACACAAACTGCCCTTTATATATGTATAGATGGACATACATACACACAACTGCCCTTTATATATGTATAGATGGACATACATACACACAACTGCCCTTTTATATATGTATAGATGGACATACATACACACAACTGCCTTTATATATATGTAAGATGGACATACATACACAGACTGCCCTTTATATATATGTATAGATGGACATACATACACACAACTGCCCTTTATATATGTATAGATGGACATACATACACACAACTGCCCTTTATATATGTATAGATGGACATACATACAACAACTGCCCTTTATATATGTATAGATGACATACATACACACAACTGCCCTTTATATATGTATAGATGGACATACATACACACAACTGCCCTTTATATATGTATAGATGGACATACATACACACAACTGCCCTTTATATATGTATAGATAGACATATATACACACAACTGCCCTTTATGTATGTATAGATGGACATACATACACACAACTGCCCTTTATATATGTATAGATGGACATACATACAAACAACTAACTGCCCTTTATATATGTATAGATGGACATACATACACACAACTAACTGCCCTTTATATATGTATAAATGGACATACATACACACAACTGCCCTTATATATGTATAGATGGACATACATACACACAACTGCCCTTTATATATGTATAGATGGACATACATACACACACTGCCCTTTATATATGTATAGATGGACATACATTACACACAACTGGTTAGTGTGTTAGTGTGTTAGTAACTAAAGATGTTTACTTTAAACTCGTTTTGTTCTATTTAACCTATGGAATGGACCCTAACATGTCATACCATTGCAATGAAGGGGTACTCCACATTCTCTGGTGCTCCAGAATTGGAACCTCACCACTAGATGCAATTTAACGTAATATCCAGGATACTTCAAACGACAAATTGGAGAGATTGCACATGAAAAGACCTGAACATGAATAAGAAGAGGAAACCTCAAGAGAGAAAGCAAGTCACTAATAATTGCTGCACGAAACAATGCCATAAGAACAAATTATATCAAAGTAAAAATTGATAAGACACAACAGAACAGCAAGACAAGGTTTTGTAGCTAATTTTAATCTAATGCATAGAAAGTATTTTGAATCAAAACGTGATTTTTTAAAAAATTATTGTTTACTAGGAAGAATAAGACATGCGACAATGCATATATTAAAATGTTTTGTCACCTGTTGAAAATATGTCATGTGATCTAAATTAGTCATGCGATGATCGTATTCTTTTGTTCTCGTTTTTGGATTAGTTCAAATATTTATCACCTGATTTTAACCAGGAAGTAAATTTGAAAGAAAGTGTTTGATTTGCTTTAAGAGTATTTTCTCTCTTTTCAACGATTAGAATTCTTGTAGAGCAACTAGTATGAACATTAGAATAAAGTACTTTACACTACTAAGTATTGTAGGAGAATGAATACAATTACAACTTCCAGCGAGCAATTTTATGACAATTTATCAACGCCTTTAAATAGTAAATTAAATACATGCTTGGTCGTTTTTGATTGGCTAATTCAGTCACCGCTGTTTTGAAATCTATCTATATATATCTATATATATTTATATCTATATCTATATATAAAGGGCAGTTGTGTGTATGTATGTCCATCTATACATATATAAAGGGCAGTTGTTATATGTATGTCCATCTATACATATATAAAGGGCAGATGTGTGTATGTATGTCCATCTATACATATATAAAGGGCAGTTGTGTGTATATGTATGTCCGCGCGTGGTCTAATGGTTAGAGTCGTAGGAAATGGACTCGTCGACCCGAGTTCAATTCTTGGACGAAGCCGTTGGCATTTCATATGGCGCTAATACCCTTGAGAAAGGTATGAATCCAATTATCCCTCCAGCTATGGATAAATAGCAGGGCAGACTGGACTCTTTAACCATGGCTAAGTAACCAGTCTAAGAGAAGGAAAACTCTGAATTCAAACCTGTTAAACTCCGCGTAAGAAATTGACCTTGTGTCGCATCCTGCTCGTGGTTAAATATATATATATATGTATGTCCGCAGGAAATTTCGAAAATAAAACAATTAACGACAAAGTAAATATGTATATGTACAGATTAAATATCACCAGGGCTTGGTTTTTGAGCAAAAATAATAGAGATTTGATTTATATTCGTGAAGATAATTAAAAAATAAAATTTAAATGATAACAGCATGGAATTTTTTTTCATTTAATATTTTAGATAGTAGACATTGACATTTCTTTTCAGAGTAGCTGGATCAATGCAAGGTCTGTTTTTTTATTTATTTATTTTTTTTACATAAGATTTAAATGGGGCATCCCACGAGGTTTCAACTCACGATTAAGTAATAATGGATCTGCGGAACTAACTTTTTAAAAATCCACCTCTACCCATGCGATGCTGGGTAGCCGCTGCTAGTAGTCTATAAATATAAGTTGCGGTCTTTAGCACACCTTATATCCCAAAATACCCTAGCAGTAGACAAGTATAAAAATGAATGTACAATAATAAAAATCCAGTATAAACGTGAATTGTAGTATTCACAGAGATCAAATGATTCAATGTCCAAGATTTAGTTTAGTTAGTTAGATTCAATGTCCAAGATTTAGTTTAGTTAGGTCGGATTCAATGTCCAAGGTTTAGTTTAGTTTAGGTCGGATTCAATGTCAAGATTTAGTTTAGTTAGGTCGGATTCAATGTCCAAGATTTAGTTTAGTTAGGTTTCATGTCCAAGATTTAGTTTAGTTAGGTCGGATTCAATGTCCAAGATTAGTTTAGTTAGGTCGGATTCAATGTCCAAGATTTAGTTTAGTTAGTCAATGTCCAAGATTTAGTTTAGTTAGGTCAATGTCCAAGATTTAGTTTAGTTAGGTTCGGATTCAATGTCCAAGATTTAGTTTAGTTAGGTCGGATTCAATGTCCAAGGTTTAGTTTAGTTAGTCGGATTTAGGTAAGTAGGGTAAAGGGGATTGCAGAAATACTGCATGTGTGAAAAATTAGCTCTGAGTTTCATGATACCTGGTTTTGCTGATCTGGAATCCGTAGTACTTCTCGGGTTGCCGGCTTCCCGCCCCTCGCTGGTGGTCTGCGGGAGAATACACTGCTGATCTATTGGGTTATAGAGATGCGAAGCTGCTACCTCACATGGTACCGTAGGTCCAACCGGGTGTAATGGTCAAAAAGAGAGAGGGCGAAAGACGTTAGGGTTTTGCTTTTATAATTGTGCTCACTTGGTCTCCAGAAGGGCTGTCATTGGCCGATTTGAACCCACATGAGTGTCCCCTAATAAATTACCAACACTTGTGCCGGATAATTATGTAAGACTGATTATCCTAATGACTTCTTCCTGGATGTGCATATAATATGAAATGTTTCTTTTGAATCAGTGCGAAGAAAAGATTGGATATGATTGCGTCGTTTTTTGCATTAGTTTTTTTTTTTGGGGGGGGGGGTAAGTTCTCAAAAATGGACACTACGCCATCGTCTTTAGAAGACAGAAGGATGTTAACACAAAAGACGAGGTAAAGTAAGTAAAGTCATCCGGTTGGCCTAAAGTGGATATCGGCCAAACAGCGAGGAAGTATATCCCCTTTTCACAAGCACTAGACCAAGGATATTATTTTAGCGTCTGAGGTGGATCGCGACACACCTACCCTCAGCTCCTCACTTTACCGCACAGATCCTTGTGTTACTCATACGCTGAGTTGGCGAAAAAAATTATAGATATTTTCTTGTGTTCAGAAGACAACATTGTTTGATGTTGGTTAATTATTTATTGCCAAAATGAACATTCTTGTGGAGGCGCTTTGTGTAATGGTTATCGTTGTAGGAAATGGACTAAGCAAGGGGGGTTCAATCCTGGATGAGGCTGGTTGCATTTCACATAGCGCCTTTGAAAAAGGTATGCATCCAACTATTTTCGCTCCACCTGTGGGTAAATAAGAGGGAAGACTATGGTCTTTAACCTTGGTTAGGCAACCAGTCTAGGAGAAGGACAAGTTCAAATTCAAAACCAAAGATAGAACCCCTAACCCCTGTCCAACTGCCTTGTGGATTACTCATGAAAAACAGAAGCCTAGGGAAGAAGGCCATGAATAAACGCAATTGAGCAACAGACCCAAAAGCTGGAGTCCTTAAAGCACAGTTTTATATTAGGGTTGAGTATGTTACATTTCAATCACTTCAATTTAATAAATGTTCCTTTCATTTGTAGTCAGAGAAGAGAAACATTGGATGAGCACACAATGATAATACTGGCTATACTATGATGTTAAACTGCATCAAATGGTGAAGTTCCAATTTTGGAGCTCTTCATCACCATTACTCCCAGGTCAACTTTGACCCGGAGTGGTTGTACTAAGCTTTGCTTAGGTGTGACACCATGCCAGAAGTATAGAGCCTCCAATGAGAATCGAACTCACTAACAATGGTCTGCGAATCTAGCTTGCTAAACATTACAACACGTCAGGTGCCCTAGTTATTTACTAAGCATAGCTTAGATGTGGCACAAGGCCGAATGTAAGGGGCACCCAGTGTGGCTCGAACTCACTAGTCATGGTTTGCCAGTCTCACTTGCTTAACATTACACCACGAGAGGTGTCCTAAATATTCTGATATATAGTTATTTACTAAGCTAGCTTAGATGTGGCACAAGCCCAGAAGTATGGGGAGCCCAGTGAGAATCGAACTCACTAACAATGGCCTGCGAATCTAGCTTGCTAACCATTGCACCACACGAGGTGCCCTTGTACCGTTAAATAAGTGATGTTGACACCCATGTAGTTATTTATTAAGCATAGATTAGATGCAGCACAAGGCCAGAAGTATGGGGGCACTCAGTGAGAATCGAACTCTTTTACAATGATCTGCTAATCTAGCTTGCTAACCATTACACCTCATGAGGTGCCACACATGTTGAAAATAAGAGGTAGTTTAGTATTATCTGCGTTATTCGGACTATTGTCCCCATCTTCATTGTTATTTGTACAACGTTTCGGCCGATATGCCATCCGGCCTTCTTCAGGTATTTCTTGTCGGACTCGGGAACCTTCTCGGGAACCTTCTCGGACTCGGGAACCTTCTTTTCGAACTCGGGAACCTTCTTTTCGAAGTTCCGAGTTCGAAAAGAAGGTTCCCGAGTCTGACAAGAAGTACCCGAAGAAGGCCGGATGGCATATCGGCCGAAACGTTGTACAAATAACAATGAAGATGGGGACAATAGTCCGAATAATACAGATAATACTAATCTTCAAGCCTCATCTCAAACATTCAAAGAAAGAGGTAGTTTATTTCGGAGAAAGAATATGGTACGTGGTTGAGTACGCCGACAAATTACAATAAACAGTTTATCGTTAAATTGTCCTCCTCAGTATAGAGAGAGTGTTGTTTAAAAGGTCTTAATTCAGTTCATCTTGTTGAGGTTGTTCTTCCAGCAATTCCGTAACAATTGTTACGATTTTATGAACCATCCTTTAGGCTTCAAGCAAGAGCGCTTGACCAGCGGAAATCCTTGGTACAGAATCCTAGGTGCAACTTATTGTATTGTAAGTTCCTTCGTCAATGATTGCAAATGGACGTTTCTCAGTATCAGTGCTTAAGTGGTCAACCAGCCACGTATTATGGCGGAGGAATAAACCACGTGACCTCGCCCAGTCTATAAATTCAGGTGGTGTATTGCAGGACACCTTATATATCAGAATATTTAGGATACCTCTCGTGGTGTAATGGTTGACTCGCAAACCATTATTAGTGAGTTCGATTCTCACTGGGCTCCCCATACTTCTGGCCTTGTGCCACATCTAAGCTATGCTTAGTAAATAACTATATATCAGAATATTTAGGACACCTCTCGTGGTGTAATGTTAAGTAAGTGAGACTGGCAAACCATGACTAGTGAGTTCGAGCCTCACTGTGTGTCCCTTACATTCGGCCTTGTGCCACATCTAAGCGAAGCTTAGTAAATAACTAGGGCACCTGACGTGTTGTAATGGTTAGCAAGCTAAATTCGCAGACCATTGTTAGTGGGTTTGTTTCTCACTGGGTGTCCCTTACTTCTGGTCTTGTGCCACATCTAAGCTAAGCTTAGTAAATAACTATATATCAGAATATTTAGGACACCTCTTGTGGTGTAATGTTAAGCAAGTGTGACTGGCAAACCATGACTAGTGAGTTCGAGCCACACTGGGTGCCCCTTACATTTGGCCTTGTGCCACATCTAAGCGAAGCTTAGTAAATAACTATATTACCAAAATATAGGCACCTCTTGTGGTGTAATGTTAAGCAAGTGAGACTGGCAAACTATGTCTAGTGAGTTCGTGCTCACTGGGCGCCCCATACTTCTGGCCTTGTGCCACATCTCAGCTAATCTTAGTAAATAACTATACATCAGAATATTCCAACAACTATTCCACTCCATGAAGCAATAAATCAATTGAGATATAGCTGATGGTAGGTGTGGCGCTCCACCTGGTACAAAAGAAACAAGTTGAATATATTTGTGAAATGATTTACTCACCAAATGCAAACATTGATGTTTTGTTTTGCTTGTCGGCTTTTTTTAGCAGATCAGTCGTTAAAGGGAGATTCAACAAAACTGGTTGCAAGATTTTTTTTTGTTGTTAAATGTACACACGAAATTGAAAAGAATGATTGAAACGAAAAAAGCAGAAATAGATTTTTTTTTCCTTGGTAAAATTTCGTTTGTTTAACGACAAAACATTCTGAGTTGACCTTGTTGCAGAAAAGAAAGAAATAGAGAAAAATCAAATCAGTGTGGCCTGTTTGCTTTGGTCTGTTGGATTTTACGGCATATCAACTTTTGTTGGGTTATTTTATGCCAAAGACGTTTTTGTTTCATCCATTCTTTTATTCAATTTTTAAAACTCGTTTTTATCTATTGAAATCTACAGATGGGACCTTAAAAGATTGAGACAGAGAAAAATAAGTGTGGCCTGTTTGGTTTGGTCTGGTTTGGTTTGGTCTGTTGGATTTTACGGCATATCAACTTCTTGTTGGGTTATTTTATGCCAAAGACGTTTTATTGTCCTCATCTCTGTTGTTATCTGTACAGCGTTTCGGCCGATGTGCCCTCCGGCCTTCTTCAGGTATTTCTTGTTGGAGTCGGGAGCCTTCTTGAACTTGGGAACCTTCTTGTCGTAATCGGGAGCCATCACAGAACTTTGAACCCAACCCTTTATTCAATCTACAGCGGTATCCTGTTCTCATAGTTCAAGAAGGTTCCCGAGTCCGCCAAGAAATATTTGAAGAATGCTGGAGGACACATCGGCCGAAACGTCGTACATATAACTATAGACAATAGTCCGGATAATCCAAATAATACTAATTATCAAAAATTCATAGAAATTGATAATGGGTGTTGAGTTTTCTGCTAAACGGGTTGACTATAATGCTTTCCTGCAGTCATAAAAACAATATTTATATTTCACTCTCTGAAACAAGGGGAGATAATCACGATTAGTATCGCTACGAAAGAAATAGCGTGTTACAAATTCCATGCGTTTGTACTGAAACTTTTATTTTCCTCTATACAAAGTAAATAATTTCAAACTTGTTTTCAATGAATGTTGGTCATTTTTCATTCTTTTTTATCGTGTTAACCCTGGGTTAGCTCATCGGTAGAGCGTTCGGCTAGAAACCACAAGGTTCCTAATTCGATACCAGCCCTCGCCAACTCAGCGTATGAGTAGTACAGGGATCTGTGCGGTAAAGTAAGGAGCTGATGGTAGGTGTGGCGCTCCAAACGCTAAAACAATCTCCTTGGTCTAGCGCTAGTAAAAAGGGGATAGACTACCTCGCTGATTGGCTGATGCCGACTTTTGCGATCTCGATTCATAAGGACATTTTTTTCATTTACACCGTCAAAATCCGGTTGTTTGTTAACAGACGATTTTAGAGGTTTTTTAAATTATAAAACTAATCCCTACCCCTAACCCCTAACCCTAACCCCTAACAAACAACCGGATGTTGACGGTGTAATGAAAAAAAAATGTCCTTATGAATCGAGATCGCAAAAGAGGTGCCTAGAGGTCATATGGTCCAACTTATGAATTGTCGCCGTGTCCATTTCCTACGTCGATAACCATTACACTGTGCGCACCTTTTTTTGCAAACGGATATATCCGCCTTCAAAATTATGACATTTTAACACACAACACCATTTTTGATGTTTATTATCACTGCACGGATTTTTTTAAAATATAATAATAGGATAATTTATCAATAATTATCTTTATGTATCTTGAAAATGTAATTATATTTAACTATAAATGTATGTAAACAAAATAAACTACTTAAATTCTTGTGATGAGTATCCCAAATTAACCCTTGTCATTTTAAGTGTTTTCCGAACAGTCACACGTAGGGAAACTCTAGTTGGCCTGGGCTTTCAAAAGTTGCCAAATTTGCTTAATTGGAGGCCAATTGGTAATCTGAACATTAGCTACATAAATAAGAGTAACCTACCCTAGTTTGTTTCACTTTGAGGAAGCCGCGTGTTTCGGTCGGCCATTTTCATTTCACCATAAATCTACACTGAAAATACGAATTTGTTCGAATACGAAAATAACATATAATGTGTTCTTAATTGTGCTTGCGCACTCGGATCGACGAGTCCATTTCCTACGACTCTAACCATTAGACCACACGCCTTTATATTGTTGTACCGGCCGTTCCTACAGTGGAGAATATACACCGGTTCTCACTATAAATAGTGAGACACCGAGTGAAAAGGTTGTACTGTTACCGTTTAACGGCAAGCTAGCCGTTCCTGTACCATTATTGTAAATACACATGTCTTATTTTACCCTACCTCGACTTGACTTCTTTTTTACTGTTGAATTAACCACACGCCTTTATATATGTATAGATAGATGGCTGACTTTCGATGCTGCCCAAAAATTCAAACAGTTCATAAATACGAACAATACATGAATCATTCGTGTTTGGTGTTCAGGTTTAAAATATGACAATTATTTGTTATATTTTCAGGGCCTTTTGAGAAGGCATAAATTAATGATAGACTTGGATGTACGACCTAAAGAGACGAACAAAGAAACTATCAGTTATTTTCAGTTACCAATTTGTAAGACCAACTATCAACTGAATACGACTCGCACCAATGATAATCACTGATAATACTACTTTTGTATTATTATTACCTTTCAAAAGGCTCACTGTCTAAAAAAGGTTTTAAACAGTATAGTAGTAATTATCTCGGGTGTGAGGACCATTTCAACTATTTATTATCATACGTATTATATTATAAACTGAATAATATTTAGCTCTTCATTACACCTGATTAATAGCGGCTACATGAGGAGTCTACGAGTTGTTGAATGGGTCTATTATCAAGCCACAAAGGGGGGTAAGGTAGTTGTGGTTTTGTGGGTTTGAGGTCGTTGGTCGGTTTGGGGGCATGTTTATATAACATATTAAATTTTCTGTAAATTTATATTTACTAGAAATATATGCACCCTCCGGGTGCAAGTATTTAAGTTTTAATGAAATAAAATATCGTATTAAATTAGAAAGCTAATGAAACTAAATAAGAATGCAGATAAAATGATTTGAAACAGAGGGAGTATAATCGAAAAAATAGAACAACTGAAACTTACTCTTCCATCACTCCCGTCTTTCATTGTTATTTTTTCTAATTTAAGTATTTAGTTAAAAGAGGAAGTAAAGAATAAAATGACAGTTATTTCTTCTTGTTAATGGATTTCATTTAAGATTCATTGAAGAGATGTTTGCTTATATTCATTAAAATAAAACAAACAGTTAGAAATCAATAATACTAAGCACATATTTATTAAAATCACATTTTTAATATCAATATGCAAATTAGCCTTCCCGTTCACACTGTAAACCGCTATTTTGTTGTATATATAAATATAATTGCATGTTGTTAACATGTCGATATGGTCAACAGTATTAATAATATAAAACAATTTTATTAATAATTGAGGTTTAAATAAAAAAATAAAATCATTGAGAATGTGATGTTAATAACTAAGGGAATTGTAACTTGAGTAGTAATATAGTTTCGGTTACAGACAGAAAAAGACACCATCTCCATTATAATAAGATATGATATAACTTTTATGTCATTTATGTGTAACTTTAAACCATATATGATTTATATGTAAATTCTATGTATACCAGGGAGAGCAACATTTTTGTTGCCGACAGTACACAAACGGAGCAACAATTTTTTTGCTTTTTTTTCACTAGCTCAATGTAAGGCATTTCGCTATTGGCTGCTCATTGACCAATTCAATGTATGTTAATGTATAGAAAAACTACACAAAAAAGAGCAAAGACAGATTACTTATGGCGGCCAACAATAGTAGATGTGACATATGGACAAACAGAAAAACAACAAAAACTAGAAAACAAAAATGGGAAGAAAAACAATTATATGGACACTTCAAACCACAAATCGAAGAGGTTGCACATGAAAAGACTTGGACAGGAAAAGGGAAACCTCAAAAGAGAAACTGAATCACTAATAATTGCTGCACAAAATAATGCCATAAGGACAAACTATATCAAAGCGAAAATTGATAAGACCCAACAAAATAGTAAATGTAGATTATGCGGTAATAGAGATGAGACTGTAAACCATGTACTATGCGAATGTAGCAAACTAGCACAACTGGAGTACAAAACTAGACACGACTGGGTTGGGAAGGTGATCCACTGGGAATTATGCAAAAAATCAAATTTTGACTATACAACAAAATGGTATATGCATAAACCAGAATCTGTTCTTGAGAATGAAACGCATAAAATTCTCTGGAACTTTGAAATAAAAACGGATAACCTTATCCCAGCAAGAATACCAGGCCTAGTGTTGATTAACAAAAAAGAAAGAACTTGTCAACTGGTGGATTTTGCAGTTCCAGCAGATCACAGGGTGAAGCTAAAGGAAAAGGAAAAAATAGACAAATATCTGGACCTTGCCAGAGAACTCAAAAAGTTATGGAATATGAAAGTGAAGGTGATACCAATTGTAGTTGGTGCACTTGGAACGGTCCCTAAAGGATTGGAAAAAGGTTTGGAAAGTCTGGAAATCAGAGGAAGTATTGATACCATCCCGAACACTGCACTGCTGCAATCTGTCAGAATACTCAGAAGAGTCCTGGAGACCTGAGGAGACTTGCTGTCACTCAGATTCCAGTGAAAGACCATCAGCTAACACTGATGTGAAAACTCAAAAGGAGTTAATAATAAATTACTACTTACTAATGGTAACTCTGTAGATGTTTCAGGCCTGTGTGATGATTTGCAAGTTTTCTGTTTTATGCCTACTGAATCAGTCACAGAATGGTGTCTTTTTGAAGCTGTTAGTTGACTATTCCTAGTTAGAGTTTGATTTGCTTCCATGTTAAGTGGAACATGATGCCAAGAGTTTCCATGGTAAAAAGGATCAAATCAAATGTTTCTGCTCATTAACAGACATATTTGAAGGATGAACTTCTTTCCTATGTGCTATATTTTTCTGATGATTACATTGAGGAATACACACTGATATTGAAACAGTAATAATAATATAGTAATACTATGTATGATGAATAATAAGAAGAAATGAATAAAGAAGAAATGATAAAGAAGAAAAAATGTGAATAAAGAAGAAAAGAATGTATGAATAATAAATAGAAATAAAATTCTTTAAACACATCAGATATAGTAATTATATGTAAATTTATATTTATATTTATATTTTTCATATAATAATGTATATTTATATACAAGTTATCATGTTAAATTTGTATTTATTTGTTTTGGGGGCATGTTCAAGGTTGTTTCTTTTAAATCGCCATTAAATTTGGTTCTTCCTTTATATGAGTTGTCTAGCTGAAAAGGAATTAAAGAAAGGGGAAAAGAGACAAAGACAAACGGCATTTTTAAGTTTCAGACTTTTATTCTAGGTTCATAGCTATTTGGTGGGGAGGAAATTTCTTCCTGTCCAATCATAGCGCCTGTTCCCAGTCAACGCCTGAGTTCGGGTGACCGAGCAATCTCATTGGCACAAGAAAGGGGGCCCTTTTTATTGCGCATGCCCAGAGGGTTCTTCCTGTCTGAGGCCTCCTGGGAGATTTTTTATTTATTTCATATAAACAAAAATAGGCTAATAATGGTATACTAACAGGACCTGTGGATATACCACAGTATGATGATTTAAGTATTACAACGTTTAATATGTTTACTTAAGAGCTATTGCTAGATAGTTCAATATATAAAAGAGTATAATAATCTTTATCTCTCTCACTCTTTTTTTCTTTCTTTCCTTCTTTTCCTTTTTTTCATAATGTTCGATTGAAACAGATTAGCGTTATTGCTTCCACGTTCCCCTCCCCCCTCTCCCTCTCCTCTCTCTCTCTCTCTCTCTCTCTCTCTCTCTCTCTTTCTTTCTTGTCATATTGTTCTGTGTAGAATGTCTTTTTCTTCACTTTATTATAAAACGGAATGGTCCATTATTCAGGTGAGGTGAAATTGGCGGATAAAGCACACCAGATAATCGGAATTTAAATGTTTGCATTTAATCTTGGACGGTCTCGTTTTTAACCAGAGGGTGTTGCTAGATGATAACGGTCGTACAATTAAGGAACACGTTTATTGATATATAGATAATAATTTGTATGAAGATGTTCCCTTAGATATCAAAATTATTTCAAGTGTTACACAAGGATAAAAAGGGTTAAGAAACGCTGCCCTATGGTGTTTAAAGCTGTCGGACGACGAAGCCAAAAGAGCATAGTCTACCTGGTTTCGTGTAACCTGTGCATCATCTTGCAAAGAAAAGAAAACAGTACACAGGGTGATAACAAAGAGGTTGCATATACTCTACAAAAAATCGAGGTGTGTCCCACGTGTCGTGACTTCAGTTTCAGTAGTGGTCCCTGTGGGGTTTAACAGAACACACCCAAATCCCAACAGAGCCACCTGTGACAATCTATACATATATAAAGGGCAGTTGTGTGTATATGTATGTCCGTAGGAAACTTCGAAAATAAAACAATTAACGACAAAGTAAATATATGTACACATTAAATATCACCAGGGCTAGGTTTTGTTTTTTTTTTGCATTCAATATTTTAAAAAGGGGCACTGATTTTTTTTTCTTTTCAGATTGTCTATGCACCTCTTTCTGACACCCCACCAGGCCAAATCAACGCAAGGTCTTTTTTACGTAGGGATTTTAATGGGGAATCCTGAAAAGATCCAACTTGGGATTCAGTAATAAAATTTTGCCCCCCTCTCTACCCAGGCGACGCTGGGTAGCCGCTTCTAGTTATAAATAAAGGCTTTAGTTCGAAGTTCCATGAAGGCTCTCAGTTACGACATGAATGTCTCCGAATACGACAAGAAGGTTACGAGTTCGACAAAAAATACCTGAAGAAGACCGGCGGGTTCAAACATTGTGCATATAACAATAAAGATGAGGACAACAGTAAAAAAATTCTAGTTAATACAGAGTATACTGATATCTCTAATTTTCTTTAGGCATTTCAGTTATAATCTTCATAAAATGACGGCTATTTACACAGTAGCATTGCAACCAACAAAGCCTTCATCAAATGATGACTCTGGGTTCAGGCATGGTTTCGGATCCGAAGCATCATTACCACAAACCCAGAGACCCCCCCCCCAGCAGAATCTCACGATACCACCAGACTTTGTTGGTTTGATGTCACAATGTAGGATTGCCATATCCACGCTGATGCGGTTAGAGCTTTATCCTGGATCTTTTTGATGTATTTCCTCTTGTCTGGTGGAGAAGGTCCAAGTTTAGACAAGAATGCCAAGGTTGAGTTGGTAATAAATCCCCGGCATCCGACTTCAATAGGAAATACATCCGTTATCCATCGGTTTCTGACGCATTGTTCTCGTAGATCTTCATATATTTTCAACTTATGCTGATGTGCCCAGTCAAGATTTTCCTCAAATGAAATATATATATTTTAAATCTGTACAATAATATTAGTGTTTGGAAACCTTGCCATAATATAATGTTTAATAAGCTGTTTTCACAGATCATTATTAATGGGTAGACATTTTTGTAGGATGTCTTTCGGGATTCGTCCATCATCCATCCGACGTACATGACCCAACCATCGGAGATGACGTCTCAGTAGAGAGTACAGGCTGGGGAGTTGAGCTCTCTCTAGGACTGCTGTGTTAGTGATCCTGTCCCTCCAGGTGATGCCCAGTACACGTCTAAGGCAGCGAAGGTAGAAGTTATTTAGCCGCCGCTCTTGGTGGGAGTATAAGGTCCATGTTTCACTTCCATACATGTCTGCAAAAATGATCTCAGGTGCTTTGGCATTGTCCCTTCCAGCTAGGAAAATTTGGCTCAAGACCGCCCTCGGTGGCGGCAGAATCTCCATAGAGGACTGTACATGTCAGAAGTCACCCTGATATAACATCATGAAGCTAAGAGGTCCATAAGAAAGCAACGGCAACAAAGCATCGGAACATAATCATCTACAGGGACAACCTACAAATGCAAAATCTGTGGTCGAGAATGTTTCTCAAACATAGGGCTTCATAGTCACAGGAGGCGCTGCAACTTCAGGCGCACACAAAAACTTTTATCATAGTCTTTCGAGACTGAATTGCCAATGAATGATTAATGGGTAGTGATGTCGTTTAGCACTGAGTGCCCTATACTTGTGACCTGCTTCCAAAACTAAGCTATGTTGAACAGTCAACTGTAATATTTGAGTACGTCTGATTTCAGTATTTCTTATGTAGAAAAATAGAAAAACAAAAAATAAGTATTCTAAAAGATGCGTTTTATTCTTTTTGCTGAAGTCGATGTTATAGTTGAATATGAAGAAAGGGGAAGTAATCAATGTCGGTTAAACAACAAGTCTCACTTTTTTTCTTTTTTTTTTTTTTGCAAGTCATCCATTATCACCACACAACATTTCATCTACCTCATGTCCTGATGAAAATTACGAAAACCCAAACGTTATAACATCGACTTCAACATCAAAAATAAAACGCATCTTTTGGAATACTTTCTATTTTTCTACATACTAATGGATTTAATTTTATATTTTACTCCCAATTAAAATAAACCTAAACCCTAACCCTAACCCTAACTCTAACTCTAACCTCGTCTTCTTTTTTCCTAGTAGATCAATAAATAAATAATTTATCAGTCAAGAGTGGTTCCCCATTGTTTATGTTAGACTTATAGGAAATAACTACAAAGATTATTAGGTTATTTCCTATAATTCCAACATAAACAAAGGGGAACTACTCTTGACTGTTGCAATTTGTTATCTCCCTTAGATAATCAGTATGTGCATTATTTTCTGTTTTTATTATTTATTTATTAATGTTTTTATTATCCGTTTATTTATTTGTTTTTATTTACATTTTATTTTAATCTATTTATTTATTTATTTACTTATTTATTTATTCTATCTATTTTGACATGGGATTTTCCTCAGATCTTTCCATAAAATATAATTTCGCGTTCCTTGTTTTTGTCGAGTAATGAAAGCTACAACCTTTCGTTCTGGGTAAACTATAGGAAGAGGCTACTTAGCCGGTTCTGGTCAAATAGACAAACCTACTTTTATGCTTATTTTATTGTCGCTGTAAATATTTTTTATTATGAATGCAAGTAATGTTAAAAATAACAACACAGATTTAACACAAAAGTTTATTTATATTCATGTATATTTATATTTCGTGAAGGATAAAGATATTAATAATTCTTCTAAATGAAAAATATACATACCGTTAATGACTTTGTGATCAAACGTGAATTTTTACAAATTCTAGGACCATATTACATTAAGGCACCCCTTTTCAATTTCGTGTCATTTTTTTTCATTTACACCGTCAATATCCGGTTGTTTGTTGGGGTTAGGGTTAGGCTTAGGGGTTATGGGTTAGGGTTAGAGGTTGTAACCCTAACCTTAACCATAACACTAACCCTTAACAAACAACCGGATATTGACGGTGTAAATGAAAAAAATGGCCTAATGACACAAAATCGAAAAGGGGTGCCTTAATGCAATATGGTCCAATTCTTTTTAAAATTAAAGGAAATGATAAATAGGTAAATATGACTATCATGAATTTTTTCCAAAGTGGAAAATGCCGATTTTCCACTATCAATTGTTAATAGATAAAATTCTAACCCTAACCACAAACCTAACCCTTACATTAACCCCAACTCTAACCCTAACAATGTTGATATTAATTAATCTACCCATTATTTTCCCATTAAACTAACCCTAAACTCTTAACCCTAACCCTAAACCCTAACCTTAACTCTAACCCTAACCCCGTCTTCCATTTTCTTGGTAGATCAATAAATAAATAAATAATCTATTTGTAAATCAGAGTGGTTCCCCTTTTTATGTTGGAGTTATAGGAAAGAACCATGCCCGGATACTAGCTTTTAGAACCGGCTGAATAGCTTATTCGTAATAAAAAATACAATAAACGAGTTTAGATGGGGTGGGGGTCTACCAGACAATAAATAGCCCCTCTGCTAAAAGTGATAGGAACAGCTTTATTGCCTGAGGCCTAATTATCTGATGCACCCTCCATCGTGAGAAATGCCGGTGGAACTAAGCTATTTTTGGCACATACGCCAATAATGAATTCGTGTCTTTCAATATCATCTGCGTTATTGGGACTATTATCTGTACAACGTTTCGGCCGATGTGCCCTCCGGCCTTCTTCAGGTATTTCTTGTCGGACTCGGGAACCTTCTCGGACTCGGGAACCTTCTTTTCGGACTCGGGAACCTTCTTTTCGGACTCGGGAACCTTCTTGTGGGAACCTTCTTGGGGTAGAGGCGTTAAGCTGTGTTAATTACTCCAACTATGATTAGCGGAATGAAAACAGGATGTCCCCGTGGATTGAATAAAGGGTTAGGTTCAATGTTCTGTGATGTCCCCCGATTACGATAACAAGGTTCCCGATTACGACAAGAAGGTTCCCGAGTTCAAAAAGAAATACCTGAAGAAGGCTGGAGAGCACATCGGCCGAAACGTTGTACAGATAACAATGAAGATGGGGACAATAGTCCGAATAATGCAGATAATACTAATCATCAAGCCTCATCTCAAACATTCAGAGAAATTGTCTTTCCTACAACAGATTAGGGGAGGTAAATACGGATGACTTTAACTAGTGATAGATACGGTTTTAGTAGTTTTGCTTCGGTCTACCGAAGAGACCAGATGAATCTCTTTCCGAACGGAGGTGAACATTACACCTGATGAAGGCTTGATAATGTGCCAGTTGAAACGTCATGCGAACAACAAAAATAACTGTCCGTATAATTCTTTGATTGTTAATGAACCCTCTCGAAACCATAATTCCATCGCCAACGCGAAATAAAATTACATTTTTAATCTAAGGGAGACAACTCAATATTATTAAGTAGAAAAGTAATCTCCCTTGAATTTTTTTTTTTTTTTTTGCTAAAATGTTGGTTGTAAAGATTAAAAACAATTATAGATCTGGTTTTCATACGCCTCTCCCACCCAATAAAATTTTTTTCCCATGGAGTCAAAGCGAGGAGTTTTCAAATTTCAAAAGAGGATACCCTAAGCTTTCAAAAAAATACCAAGTTTAACTTGGTAACAATTTTTTTTTTTCCGATCCACCTTATCTACCCAACTATTATTGATATTGTCTGATTAACTAGGTACGCCACAAGGCCAATTCTAAAACGCAGTTCTCTCTACTATCCAATATATATATATATATATATATATATATATATGAGAAGTAAATACACAAGCGCTGTGTTTCTGATATGGCTTATTTTTAGCCGACAATTTTTGGGAGAATATGTGCTTAATTAAAGTCATAACTAATTTTGAGAGTTAATTCTAATTAATTAATTATTAATTAATTAACTTTCAAAATTAGGTACGACTTTAATTAAGCACAAATTCTCCCTCCCCCAAATATATATATATATATATTATATATATATATATATATATATATATATTATATATATATATATAGAATGAATAGAGAATGAATGAGAAAAGTATTAGCATATAAAGGTGCTCAAACCTAAAATAGCAGAGCAGATTTACAATCAATAATATATTATATAATGGATATTATTATCTCGTTACTATTAATTTCATGCTTATGCAATCATCAGACGAAACTCTCAAAAGGTTGAGATTTTTAAAAAAACGGTGGTTTGTTTAGCATTTATATAAACGTGAAACGTGTTCACGCGATGGAATGTTATACCGCTAAAGTTTAAAAAAAATATATATATAATATTATAATTATAATATTATATAGATATAAACGCTAAACAAGCCAGTTTTTTTAACTTTAGCGCTATAACGTTCCATCGCGTGAACACGCTTCACGTTCATATAAACGCTAAACAAACTACCGTTTTTGTTTAAATCTCAACCTTTTGACTCTCGTCTGACGATTGCATAACGAGATATTAATAACCATAATATCTAATATTATTGATTATATATATATATATATATATATATATATATATATATATATATATATATAGGAAAAGAATTCCATATCCTGATGAGAAAAAGTGTTGATCTTACACAATATTTGTTTTAACGATATTATTTCTTTTCAATTCATTTTAATCGTGAATAATGGATATTAATCACATAGATTGAATATTATACAGTGTAAATCTCAGATTAAAATTCGGCTACTAACTTATTGATGCTCTCTCTCTCTCTCCTCTCTCTCTCTCTCTCTCTCTCTCTCTCTCTCTCTCTGGGGCGGTAACCAAAACCATTGAATGTATAGATAATAATAATAATAATAATAATAATAATAATAATAATAATATATTCCCACATACCTGGATTTTAGAATGTTTAAAAATGTACAAAATTTCCAACATCATAAACTTCATTGAAAAAGCCATGGAAAACTGGCAAGTTCAATTAAAAGCTGGAAAACAATCCCTGGCAGAAGTAAAAATCCAAAGAGGTATCTTCCAAGGAGACTCATTATCACCACTACTCTTTATTATTGCAATGATGCCGCTAAACCATATACTGAAAAAATGTACCGGGGGATACAAATTCACTAACTCACAAGAAAAGATAAACCACCTTATGTACATGGATGACATAAAAAGAAATTTGCAAATAATGAAAAAGAATTAGAGAGCCTAATACAAACTATTAGAATATATAGCCAGGATATAGGGATGGAATTTGGAATTGAAAAATGTGCTATGCTCGTAATAAAACGGGGCGAAAGAAAATTAATGGACGGAATACAACTACCAAATCAAGCCATTATAAAATCACTTGACGAAAATGGAAGTTACAAATACTTAGGAATTTTAGAAGCAGACAATATCAAGCAAGCAGAAATGAAAGGAAAAGTTAAAAAAAAGAATATCTCAGGAGAACTAGAAAACTTCTAGAAACCAAACTTAGCTGCAGAAATCTAATCAAAGGAATTAATACTTGGGCTGTCCCCATTATAAGATACTCAAGGACCATTCTTAAAATAGACAAAAGAAGAACTTAGACAGATTGACCAAAGGACGAGAAAATTAATGACCATGCACAAGGCTCTCCACCCTAGAGACGATAGAGATAGATTATATGTGTCAAAAAAAGGAAGGGGGAAGAGGTCTTGGCAACATAGAGGACTGCGTAGAAACCACAATCCAACAACTCGAAGACTACACAAAAAAGAGCAAAGACAGATTACTTATGGCGGCCAACAATAGTAGATGTGACATATGGACAAAAAGAAAAACAACAAAAACTAGAAAACAAAAACGGGAAGAAAAACAATTATATGGACACTTCAAACGACAAATCGCACATGAAGAGACTTGGACATGGTTAAGAAAGGGAAAACTCAAAAGAGAAACTGAATCACTAATAATTGCTGCACAAAATAATGCCATAAGAACAAACTATATCAAAGCGAAAATTGATAAGACCCAACAAATAGTAAATGTAGACTTTGCGGGATGAGACCTTAAACCATGTACACTGCGAATGTAGCAAACTAGCACAACTGGAGTACAAAACTAGACACGACTGGGTTGGGAAGGTGATCCACTGGGAATTATGCAAAAAATTTAATTTTGACCATACAGCAAAATGGTATATGCATAAACCAGAATCTGTTCTTGAGAACGAAACTCATAAAATTCTCTGGGACTTTGAAATAAAAACGGATCACCTTATCCCAGCAAAAAGATCAGGCCTAGTGTTGATTAACAAAAATGAAAGAACTTGTCAACTGGTAGATTTTGCAGTTCCAGCAGATTACAGGGTGAAGCTAAAGGAAAATGAAAAAATGGACAAATATCTGGACCTTGCCAGAGAACTGAAAAAATTATGGAATATGAAAGTCAAAGTGATACCAATTGTAGTTGGTGCACTTGGAACGGTCCCAAAAGGATTGGAAAGGGGTTTGGAAAGTTTGGAAATCAGAGGAAGGATTGAAACCATTCAGAACACTGCACTGCTGCAATCTGCCAGAATACTCAGAAGAATCCTGGAGACCTGAGGAGACTTGCTGGCACTCAGACTCCAGTGAAAGACCATCAGCTAATGCTGATGTGAAAACTCAAAAAGAGCAAATAATAATAATAATAATAATAATAATAATAATAATAATAATAATAATATATGCCGTAGAGTATGGTGCACATCTTTTGGATGCATTGATATATAATCTGGATTGGTCTAATATTTTCCACTCTATATTATATGTTTTGGCATCTGAGGTGGAGCTCCATACCTACCGTCAGCTTCTCACTTTACTGTACAGATCCCTGTGCTACTCATACGCTGAGTTGGCGAGGGCCGGTATCGAACATTTCCGAATCAGCATTTAGGTGTTTGCATGATGAAGCTAGTCCTTGTAGGATTCGGAATTTTTCTGTAGAACATAGTATCTCTTGGATTCATTGATATATCGTCTGGGTTGGTCTAAATCTTCCACTCAATATTATATGGGGTTCCTTGGTCTCGCTGTATACCCCATTGTGGGTATATAAACGAGAGAGAAGAGACTCGGGTGATAGAGAGAGAGATTCGAGACAGAGAGAGAGACAGAGATTCGAGACTTACTTGTCCTTCATTTCTTCCTGCTATCTTATGTGGCTTTACTTCTAAGGGCTTTACTTCTAAGGGCTTATCATTACATATGCAGTTTATTTTTAATACATTTAAAGGGATTTGTTTTGGTCAATTTCGACGCGATCCGCCATTCTGTCTCTTTTTCAAGGGTTTTAAGCGCTTGTTTACAATTTTAATTTAACATTCGCGATTGCAAAAAATTACAAAAAATCAGGTAATTATCCGATTTTAATGAAATTTTCAGTATTGATTTATCAATTAATTAATATTATAATGCATCAGTTATTTTATTTCAAAACTTTAATTTAGTATTTTTGCTATGAAAAATTAATATATAAAATTAATTTAAAATAAAAAATATTCGGATTTAAAGTTTAAAATGTTATATCTTTACATTCTAGAAATAAATATCTATTCAATGCAAACCTTATTTTAGATACATAAAGTAATAAGTTTTGAAGAAAAACTCGATTGAAAATGTACCCCCTCCCCTTTTTAAGCAGAAAAAATATCGATGTATAATTTTTTCTTTTATAAGATAATAGCCAATTAAATAATTATCGAAATGAGTAAAAAAGAAATCTCCAAAAAATTAATTATTTATTATTTTTTACATTATATTTTTCGATTTTCGGTACTTATTTTCTTATAGAAAAGCCACCGTAAAACATTTTTGTTTTTGTTTCTATTCATAACTTCGGTCTTTTTAAAATGAGAAAGTTTTGAAATAAAATAAATCATGCATTATAGAGATCATTCATTGATAAAGAAACACTGAAAATTTCATTAAAATCCAATAATTCCCTGATTTTTGGTAAATTAATTTCTGTAGGGAGGGCTAAAGTCATTTTGTCAAAAACGCATTTTAGGCTCAGTTTGTCAGTCCCTAAATTGTATACGGATGAAATTGTATGGAATGATCAATTCAAGGCAAGGTTATATGAAAAATTAACAAAACGATTTATTGAAAACACCGAGTAGAAATTGCTTCTAACTCGCAGACGATCTATATAGAAACTGATAGAATGCTAGAGTCCTACATTCGAATGTAAACAAAACAAAAGGGGAGCAACTCTATTTTAGTTTAGTCTATTTTCGTTAGATGATCCTAACATATAGATAACAATAAAGATGAGGACAACAGTGTAAAAAATCTGAATAATACAAATTATCAATCCTCATCAACAAAATTCAGACAAATAATGTTGAACTGACAAATTATATCATTGCCTTAATGAAAACTGCTAATTATTAGAAAAATATTTTTCAACTTTGATGAAATTTAATGTGTATTCAATGCATTAAGTGTCATTGTTGAACTGAACAAATGTAAACAAAACAAAAGGGGAGCAACTCTATTTTAGTTTAGTCTATTTTCGTTAGGTGATCCTAACATAGATAACAATAGCTTAATTGCCACTCGATAGGACGGCTTTTAAGCTAGTTAAATAAAGGCGTAATTGAGGATGGAAATGGTGGGCTATTTGAAAGGATTAATATAAATATTAGCTCTCACCTATTATATTTCTTCTGACATTAACAAATCTTTGAAAATGTTAGAGGATGGCCTTCAAGGATCCGAAGACCCCCAAATCTCTAGTAACACCCTTGTCAGGCGCCGCCCTTGCTCACAAGACATGGCTAGTGTAGGGTGTTTGATTTACGACGGCGTTTTATGGGCCAGACTAAACAAAATTTGTGTACAAGGGGAGGTGTGAGGAGCTAAAAGGTACTCGGTCCAATCAAAAAGGGAATCAACTCTTTCTTTCTTTCTTCCTTTCTTTTTTTCTTGTTCTGTTCCTTTCTTTCTTGTTCTCTTTCTTTGTTACCTTGTTACTTTCTTACTTTCTTTCTTTCCTGTTCTGTTCTGTTTTGTTTTCTTTCTTTCTTTCTGTTTTGTTTTGTTTTGTTATTTTTTTCATTCTTTCTTTCTTTCTGTTTTGTTCTTTCTTTCATTCTTTCTTTCTTTCTTTCTTTCTTTCTTTTCCGTTCCGTTCTGTTCTGTTCTTTCTTTCTTTCTGTTTTGTTCTGTTGTGTTCTTTTTTTCCTTCTTTCTTTCTTTCTTTCTTTCTTTCTTTAATTTTCTTTTTGTTTTTATTGTTTCTTTTGGGGTTTTGTTTTTTTGGTTTTTGGTTTTGTTTTGCTCAAGAAACTTGAGGAATAATATATTAAGCACGTTACACAGTCAGATGAATATGTAGAATAAAAAGTACGTTTTCTTGACTGGAGGTCAGTCTTTATTTGGTTAGGTCGCGAACTTTTCAGTACTTCCTCATAAATATTGATTTGCGCACCTGCATTATCTGTCCCAGAGAGTATTGCTAGTTCAGTGAACTTAATTCTCATTCGGTGCCGTCTTTCCGTGAATTTGATATACAGCCCCTACCGACTGCATTCTTTACAGGGGTGTATGACCTGCACCACCACCACTACCACCACCCCAAAAAAGGGGGGGCTGGGTAAATATTTACCCATCCCATTCGCCACGGGTAGGATGTGACACAAGATCGAAAGAATGGATCATACAGCGAGGATTGAACTCGCATTTCAGTAGTAATAGATATGTGAATGACTTGTTAACCAGTTTATACCACAATAGGACGCACCCCCCCCAAAAAAAAGGGGGTTTCTGGGTGTTTACCCAACCTGTTCACTAAGAGTAGGATGTGACACAAGATCGTAAGTATGGGGCATCCAGCGATGACTAACTCGCTATTCAGTAGTAATGGATCTGTGAGAATGGCTTACAAACCATTTTATACCACGATGAGGCGCCCCTAAAGTGGAGTGGGGGGTCCTGGCTATTTAGAATAGGTCATCCAGCGAGGATCGAACTCACTGTTGGTTCAGTAAAGCGAAGTCTAGGTGGACATAAGTCCAAAATGAGTTATTTTCCCTTGCTGTGGTTCGTTCGGTCGATAGGTAGCGTTAGTGTTTGGCCATGAACCGGGAGATCTGAATTCTACCTCTTTTCCACTCAGGCCGGCAACGAGTAAACATGGTCTAGGCACCTGCCACCTCTAAACCTTAGGTGAAGGGGGTCTTTGCCCCCAAACTAGCTACCAGTAAGAGACATTCCCTACGACGGAAATCGTACGCCTATTTCCTCATAATACGTTTATGTATTTGTTCTGTATATCTTTGTCATGTATGTGTATCTCTGTCACTTACGGAATAAATATGTTATCGTTTTCACACCTTTGTCGGAATGTATTATGTATACTCATGTACCCACGTTGGGGTGTTAGTTTAAGCCTTTCAACGTTAATATAACATCCCCACATGTTATAACGCTATTCAATAATAATGGATCTGTGAGGCGAAGTTGAAATATTGAAATAATGTTCTGCTGGGAAGTTCTTGTCGAAAAACTGAGATGAGGTGTTCACATTAAAAGTCAGAGTTGTCAACTGACTTATATGGACAAACAGAGATGGGAGAAGAAAAAAAACCAACTATATAGATACTTCAAGCAACAAATTAGAGAAATGGCTAAGAGAAAACAAAACCACTAGAAAGAAACTAAATCTTTCATAAATGCAGCACAAAACTATACGATAAGGACGAATTCTATCAAAGCAAAAAATAGATAAGACGCAACAGAATAGTAAGTGTAGACTGTGTGGAGACAAAAACGAAACGGTTAATAGCGTCATAAACGAATACAGCAATCTAGCATAAATGGTATATACAAAAACGGAAGCCGTCCAAAAGAATGATTTTGTTTGTTTGTTTTGTTTTACGGCATATCAACTTCAGTGAGTCATTTAATGCCGATAAAATTTTGAAATAAATTCTTAATGGATAATCAATTTTTTTATAAATACATTTTTCTATTTAACCCATAGATGGGACCCTAACAGGTACTAACACTCCGGGTCACAGTGGACCAGGGAGCAATGGGGATGAAGGGATGCTCCATATTCTCCAAAACTGGAACCTCACCATCAGATTGAGTTTAACGTCATTCCTAGGACATGTAGACACTCAGCCACCGCCTTCTAGCACGCATATGATAAAAAGGGTTAGGGCTTGCCATAAAGGCAATAGGGTTGGGGCAATCATATAGGTGCTAGGGCTTGACGTGACCAGCCGATTGATCGGAGGGGACCTCTCCGACCGACCATCTAGTCCAAGAAAGGGCCAAAATGGAGTATTGCAAGTCATGGACTGCCACCAGAGTTCTATCCGGGTTGCCACTCATGACCAACAGGTGGCCCTATTGGGCGAGTCTTACCCCTCTGCAGAGGTGCAGTCTGTACATTCTAAGCCGACAGAGCGGCCTAGAGAATGAGACGAGTGAAATACACTGGGATTTTGAGATACAAACGGACCGCCTAATCTGTATCAGAAGACCAGTTATTTAACATGTACCCTACGTGTACGAGTTAGGCACAAGGCCCTATTAATGTGGGACCACCCACGAACCGAAGCTCATATACCCACCCCCGCCTCTTTAAATCGAGGGAGCAGGTGTTGCCTGGGCGCATGGCCCCCTGGGATCAACGATGTTAATTACTCTGTAGGTCCAGCGGCCGAAGCTTACAGGTCCCCCGGCTTGACCGGAAAGCTAAATAACTAGAAGAAAAGAACTTCTTTTATGGTGGATTTGTGTTCAGGCAGACAACAGAGTAAAAATGAAAGAAAGCGAAAAGATAAATGAATATATGGACCTTGTCTAAGAATTGGGGAAAAAAACTATGGAACATGAGGTTAAAGTAGTTGGTCGCCTTGAAACGGTCTCCAAGGAATTGAAAAAATGAGATGGGGTTCATACCTTTCCCAAGAGTATCAATCTGAAAGTGAACGTAATAGCAAGACTGGAGTTCGATTTCGCTTATGACTATATCACAGCCCAGCACGTTAGCCATTAAACAACAGGGACCCCCCAAGCTAAAATAGATAGAAAACTTCTGGAGACCTGAGGAGACTTGTTGTCACTCAGTCTAGACTGAAAACTACCTGTTAAAACTGATTTGAATAACACCCATAAGAGAACTTGTCAACTGGTAGATTTTGCTATACCAGCAGATCATAGAGTGAAAAATGTGGAATATGAGGGTCAAAGTGATACCAATTGTAGTAGGTGCACTTGGAACGGCCCCCAAAAGTTTAGAAAAGAGACTAGAGGAAGTGCAAATGAGAGGAAGAATTGAGACTATCCAGACAACAGTATTGTTGAAATCAGCTAGAATACTCAGAAGAGTCCTGGAGACCTGAGGAGACTTGTCACTCAAACTCCAGTGAAAGACCATCAGCTTATGCTGGTGTGAAAAACTCACAAGGAGTGAAATAATAATAATAATAATAATAATAATAATAATAATAATAATAATAATAGTAAATGTAGACTTTGTGGTAATAGAGATGAGACTGTAAACCATATACTCTGCGAATGTAGCAAACTTGCACAACGAGAATACAAAACTAGACACGACTGGGTTGGGAAGGTGATCCACTGGGAATTATGCATAAAATTAAATTTTGACCATAGAACAAAATAGTATATGCATAAACCAGAATCTGTTATTGAGAACGAAACGCATAAAATTCTCTGTGACTTTGAAATAAAAACGGATCACCTTATCCCAGCAAGAAGACCAGACCTAGTGTTGATAAACAAAAAAGAAAGAACTTGTCAACTGGTGGATTTTGCAGTTCCAGCAGATCACAGGGTGAAGCTAAAGGAAAATGGAAAAATGGACAAATACTTGAACCTTGCCAGAGAACTGAAAAAGTTATGGAATATGAAAGTGAAAATGATACCAATTGTAGTTGGTGCACTTTGAACAGTCCCAAAAGGATTGGAAAGGGGTCTGGAAAGTTTGGAAATCAGAGGAAGGATTGATACCATTCAGAACACTACACTGCTGCAATCTGCCAGAATACTCAGAAGAGTCCTGGAGACCTGAGGAGACATGCTGTCACTCAGACTCCAGTGAAAGACCATCAGCTAATGCTGATGTGAAAACTCAAAAGGAGTAAATAATAATAATAACAATAATAATAAATTGGTGCCCTTGGAACAATCCCCAAAGTTCTGGAAAAATTGGGAGGAATTGGAAATCATAGGAAGAATCGAAACCATCCAGACAACAGCATTGTTAAGATCGGCTAGAATACTCAGAAGAGTCCTGGAGACCTGATGAAACTTGCTGTCACTCAGACTCCAGTGAAAGACTTTTTCTCTTTCTTTCTCTTTCCCCATTTCTCTCTCTCTCTCTCTCTCTCTCTCTCTCTCTCTCTCTCCTCACTGTATCAAACTAATATTGTTGCGAGATAAAAATGTCCGGTTCTTTAATTAAATATGCAACTAAGAGAGGAAATAGACGAGTTTAAATTTGTCAAAAAGTTTATTGAGGTTCATTTGATTTGCATAATAACTTCAGACAGGATGTATTTAATGGCCAGAAGAGATAAGAACGCGGGAAAATAGCAAATGTAGACGATCGGGCGGGGAGGGGGGGTGGTCTGACACGAGTGGAAGCGATAATGCTAATTCATCAGAGTAGTGAATCCATCTGTTTTAATGGAATGGAAGAGAAAAAAGAAGGAGTGGGAAGAAACGGACGAGAAATAAAACACTTATACAGAGAGAGAGAGAGAGAGAGAGAGAGAGAGAGAAGAGAGAGAGAGAGAGAGAGAGAGAGAGTTACGCAATTTTAGGCGTTAAGGTTTCCTATTGGTAAAACCAATGGTAGTAAAGGGTGTAGTCTCAATAGCAGTAGGTCTGTTGTATTCCTTGAAACCAGAAAGAGAGAGAGAGAGATGGGGGGTGGGGAGAGATTATTATATTTTTACTTATTGAACTATTTTGCAATACCTCTTAAGTATACATATCAAACGTTGTAATAGATAAATTATCCCAATAATAATAATAATAATAATAATAATGATAATAATAATAATTGTAGTCGGTGCACTTGGAACGGTCCCAATAAACTTTTAATAAGACTGGAGGATCTTGAAATCAGAGGAAGAATTGAGACCATCCAGACTATCCGATTGCACTGCTGCAATCGGTTAGAATACTCAGAAGAGTCCTGGAGACCTAAGGAGACTTGTTGTCACTCAGCCTCCAGTGAAATACCATCAGCTAACGTTGATGTGAAAAACTCACAAGGAGTGATAATAATAATAATAATAATAATAATAATAATAAGAAGAAGAAGAAGAAGAAGAAGAAGAAGAAGAAGAAGATTCGCACCCTAAAGGGGTTTTTTCCGGGGACATCATCTGAGAGATCAAAGTTCGTAGTTGATGCCAAAAGTTGACCCAACGTGACCCACGTTTCACCCACTTAAGATAAAACTTCAATCGGTTTATCTAAGAAATTAAAAGTAAATGTCAGTTTTGTAGAGAGAAGAAAAAGAAAAGTAAAGACACCACAATCGTAATACGATGGGGACGGTAATCATCATCATCATCATCATCATCATCATCATCATGTCGCGCAAGCAGCACGGATATCCATGACAATCTCTCACCATCATTCCCTATCATTCATTGCCCCTGGGAGGTCTTCTGCACAGCATTCAGCATCCTCGCATAGTTGGTCAATGTAGGTCCTTGCCGGGCGCCCCACTTGCATGTCCATGTGTTGGCTTCCACAGGAGAACGTCGCTTATGAGCTCGTCCTTGCTTCTCTATCATTGTCCTGCATGCCTAGTCCGTCTCACTCGGATGGTTTGTGAGATAGTGGGCAGGTGGCCATACAGCTGCTTCCTTGTGGGGTGCTGTTTCCACGACTTGTTCAAGACTACACGCAGCATTCTTGTGCAGCTCCCATCCAGCTTATTCTCAAGGCGCCTCGTTAGGGTCCAAGTGGTGCAGCCATACAGCAGTACAAATATAACCACGGCCTGGAAGAATTGTCTTACCCCTCAGCAGAGGTGCAGTCGGTGCATTCCAGCGCCTCAGCCGACAGGGCGGAATAAATGTCAATTTTCTAGAGAGAAGAAAAAGACAAGTAAAGGCACCACAATTGTAATGGGGATGGTAAAGCAGGTCTTAATTGAAGACAGCAAAATTAGATCAAAAATAATTTTAAAATAGACATGACAGAGTAGAAATAGTCATACACTGGGAATTGTGCAAACTGCTCGAGTTCGATTATGTACACTAAGGTGTTATAGGTGATATACCCTATTGGCCAATGGAATGCGCCGACGGGTTACTATAAGTAACAGGGATAATTGTGGCTTGGCAGTAAGCCAATGTGAGTTAGCCAATAACTCTATTTGTCGGACGTAATTTCCACTTCTCTGTATTGTATGTGTCTACTTTCTGTTAATACATTTTCCTACATTTGTTGCCCGTCGTTTTGTTCTTATTTGACCCCTTAAAACCTCACAACAGAAGGATATCCGTGGGGATTAAAATAAAACTAAATTGAAATTAGAATTTTAAAAAACAAACAACAAACTCCCATGGGCCTTCACCGGAAGAACCCTCCGCGCATGTGCGATAAAAAAGACCGTCATCCAACCCCAAAAGAATCTCTTGGCCATTTCGAGTTTAGGCCTTAACTGGGTCTGGTCGCTCCTAATAGCCAGGGAGATATCCCGTTGTCACGGGCGACTTATGACCCAGTCAATAAAGCCCAAATCATAAAACACCTTCTGTCTCTGTCTCTTTCCTTTTCGGTCCTTAAATTCCTTCCGTTTCAGCGCGACCACCAAATAAGATGGGGTACAAAGCAAAAAAGCCCTAAGAACCCGCTACCAGAATATCCAGCTACTTTTAAAACCATAAAACACCCAAACTTCTTCCTACCCCATGTATCAACACAAACCAGAATAAAAATACTCTGCGAGTTTGGGATCCAGACCGATGAAATCTAAGTAAGAAAACTGGATGCATTTTTTATGAACAAAGAAAATATATTCTTTTAAATCTTAAACATGGATGTGTCATCAAGTCTCACGTTTAAGAGACAAGATGAAAATAAATAGAAAAATATCAAGACTTGATAATCAAGTAACATTAAAGGGTTAAACTTGCAAATCGTCGTCAAAATTAAAACGGAAACTTATTTGCTGGTGATCCATGACAGTTTAACTACAGTGTATGAATGAACTTTTTTGCGAATTGGGTTTAGGGGTTTGGAGATTAGAGTTGTTTGTGTTAGTATTGCAATGTATAATTTCAATTAAACATGGCTTTAAAAAACATTTTTCAACATTAAATGTATAGTAATTTGTGGTTTTTTGTTGTATTCAGGTGTTTCTTATTTACCTTAGACTACGGTCATTATCAGATGATAACCCTGAATTGAAATGTGGTTTCGGAGCTTTATATCATTACCACTAGTTCAAGGCAGTTCTAACAGCATAAAATGCCACCAGACTTATTGACTCATGGTTATCATCTGAGGATGACTTTATTTTCAGGTAAATAAGAAACACCTGAATAAGGCCCGACGATACATCAGCTTGAACGTTGTGTGTATACATACCACAATAAAGATGAGGACAACAGTCCGAAATATCAAAATTATTCATGAATAAATTTTTTTGCAAATATGGGCTGTACTTGTTAATACTGTTCTCCAAAATCTCTTCACAGACTTGGGGGTCCGTTGATTCTTTTGTTATGTAATTGGATGGCAGCTGGGTCACTGCGTGCAAAGACGCCAGTGGATATGTGACCCCCAGAGGTCAAGAAGATATATCACCCACCTGCACGGAACATCCATTGTAGACTTATCGTGAGAAAGAACGATTAGTGGGTGCAGTGTCGTGTGAAAGAGGACAGAGATGAGATGAATATTTGTAAAATAGACGGATGCATGCTTATATATGTACTAGCAGCGGCTACCCGGCGTCACCTGGGTAGAGGGGGATTTTTTTAAAGTTAGTCCGGCAGATCCATTATTTGCATTGATCCAGCCACTCTGAAAAGAAATGTTAATGTCTACTATCTAAAATATTAAATGAAAAAACAAATCCATACTGTTATCATTTAAGTTTTATTTTTTAATTATCTTCACGAATATAAATCAAATGTCTATTATTTTTGCTCAAAAACCAAGCCCTGGTGATATTTAATGTATATATATATTTACTTTGTCGTTAATTGTTTTATTTTCGAAGTTTCCTCCGGACATATCAAACGTTGTAATAATTGAATTATCATACTGTGGTATATCCACAGGTCCTGCTAGTAAATCACCCCATCCCCCTTATAATAATTCATACTCTCTCTCTCTCTCTCTCTCTTCTCTCTCTCTCATAAAAATTATTCATACCCCCTCTATCATTCTATCTCCCCCTTACAATTATTCATACCCCCTCTCTCTCTCTTTCTCTCTCTCTCTCTCTCTCTCTCTTCTTATAATTATTAATACCCCCTCTCTACCCTTATAATTATTCATACTCCCCCTCTCTCCCCTCTTATAATTATTCATATTCCCCTCTCTCTCTCTCTCTCCCTCATAATTATTCATACCCCTTCCCCCCTTCTTATAATTATTCATACTCCCCCTCTCTCTCCCTCTTATAATTATTCATACACCCTCTCTCTCTCCCTTCTTATAATTATTCATATTCCCCCTCTCCTCTCCCCTCTTATAATTATCATACCCCCCTCTCTCCCCCTTCTTATAATTATTCATACCCCCCTCTCCCCCCCTCCCAATAATTATTCATACCCCCCCTCTCTCTCTCTCTCACACACTCTCTCTCTCTCTCTTCTTATAATTATTCATACCCCCTCTCTCCATTTATAATTATTCATACCCCCTCTCTCTCCCCTCTTATAATTATTCCTACTCTCTCTCTCTCTCTCTCTCTCTCTCTCTCTCTCTCTCTCTCTCTCTCTCTCTCTCTCTCTCGTCTTATTATCCACCTGTTCATTAGCTGATTACCACTGATCCAACTCTGACCTTTTCTTCTCCATTATTCTTTTCAGATGTTTGCCTTTTCGATCACTGACTTGTTTACTTGACTCCTCCTCCTTATCCTCCCCTCCCTCTCACATCCTCCTGCTGCTGCTGCTGCTGCTGCTGCTGCTGCAACTTCAGGATCGGTCAACGAACACGCAAAGCGAGATATTATCTCGCTCACTCTCCATGGATACAGACATGCAGGAATGCAGTACGGTGTATTGCTCATCTAATAAGAACTTTGGTTATTCTATCTTCTTTCCACCATGTATCCCCTGTGGAGGTGTATTGTGTAATGGTTATCATCGTAGGAAATGGACTCGTAGACCAGAGTTCAAATCCTAGACGAGGTCGTTTGCATTTCACTTAGCGCTAATACCCTTGGGAAAGGTATGTATCCATCAACTCTCCCTCCAGTCATGGGTAAATAGTAGGGCAGACTAGGCTCTTTAACCTTGGTTAGGTAATCAGCCTAGCAGAAGGATAACTGAATTCAAACCTGTTAAACTCCGCTTAAGAAATTGACCTTGTGTCACATCCTGCTCGTGCGGAGAGGTTGGTAAACATGTATATCCCTTGTAGAACCCTTCCCGACCCAAACACTAAACTGCATCAGATAGTGTGGCTCCAATTCTGGTGATCTGGGGTGTGTGGAGTACCCCTTCATTGCCATTATTCCCAGGTACACTCTAAGAGATATTTCGGGACTCTTAAAATTTTCCGGTGGTAAGCAAGTCATTTCTGATGAAAGAAGATGAGAACAACAATTGAAGATAAAGAAACATATATTCAAAAGGTACAAAAAGGGTTGCAAATTTGTGGCATTTGCTAGCCAGACTTATCTTGCTGAGGGCGGGGTAAAGGTAGCGCTGGATATAACCACTCGCTGGTTGACAAGGTAATGGGAACGCTTGAAAATCGTGTCTCGTTGGTTGAAGGGTCCCGTGATAAGTGAATTTCGGCAAGGCGTTTAATTTTGGCGCCAATATCGTATATTGGTGATTCGCCCTCTGGTGTCAGGGGGAGATAATTCAACTATAATTTTTCCGATAACTCTGACTCGGATTTTGTGTTAGGGTCCCATCTATGGGTCAAATAAATCCGTTTAAAAATTATTTGTATTCGATAGGACCGTGTGCCGAACTTGATTTGATTTGATTGGTTTGATTTTATGGCATGTCAACCCTTGTTGGGTTATTTTATACCGAAGACGTTTTTATTTTATTCATTCTTGATGCGTATTGATTTTTTTATACAGAGTTTTTTAAACACTTTTTAAAACTAATTTTTTTTCTATTTAACCCATAGATGGGACCCTAACAGGTACTACCACTCTGTGTCAGTCGACCTGGGACTAATGGCGATGAAAGAGTACTCCATACTCTCCAGAGCTCTAGAATTGGAACCTCACCACTAGATACAGTTTAACGTCATACCTAGGATACGATATCAAAATTACTTGATTCGGCATTGAATGAGCTGAAAGGGTTAATATGCCATAAAACCAACCAACCTTTCTTCCTAAGCTTAGCTTAGATGTGCACAAAGGTTATGAAGGAGCGCGCCAATGAGAATCGAACATTCCATGAGTACAACAGGTGTCTGCGGCACTCCACTGTAGAGCTAGACGTAGATGTTACTATCCCGGAGCGTGAGGCGCGCGTACCCCTGTGGCAGCTTACTTTACTACTAAGATATACTTTCGCTCGTAGGATTGTTGGCACAAGGCCGAATATGGAATGGGGCACACGTCGAGCTCTGACACTTCACAAGCGAACGACGGTTTTTGACCAGTCTTTAAAAATGACCTATGCTGCGGGTTACCATTACAATACTCCATGTCGAGGGGGACAGTATTATAGATATTTCACTATGCTTTAAGGCTATGATGAATGTGCGTTAGCAGCACGGCCGGAAGGAATTAGGGGTGCGAGCCGACAATGATTTGTTAGTGGGAAGGATTATCGTCGATTATATCACTTCTAAAACTGGATCTCTGCAATCTCGACTGCTTGCTACTTGCATACACTCTACGAGTGGGATTACTAATGCTACATCTCTAGCTTTATGGTAGTACCAACGAGCACGGTTGTTCCGCGACAGAGTTCTAGAATGCTGTACACTATAAGTCAATTGGGCTTATAAGCGGGGTCTTATCAGGTTTTTGTAATCACGCAGTTGGTTCTTTTCATAGATCGGTTTGCCTAACCTAAGGCGTTATACCAAGATTGCCTACACCAAAGAGAGTTGTTAACCAAGTGTTGGCCTAACTCAAGGTTAACCAAGAGTCCTGCAGTGCGGGCTCCATCTCATTTAGTCCCTATAGTCTGGAGGAGAGTAGGTAATTCAAATAACTTTCTGCCAAAGTGGTATTTACGGCTAAGTGAGTGTCAATTACCAAGATCGCAGGATTTGACTCGGGCGCGACGACGTCCGATTTCCCATGACTTTTAACCGATGGTACAAGTCCACGGCTTCCTGATTATCGTGACACAAGTGGGTGTATGTTGGTCATTCTATGTTATGAATTGTTTGTGTTCTGTAAATTACGCATCGATGATAATAACGTCTCGGTATATAACACAGGGTTTGACATGATATCACATCAATTCAATCCAGTTCCGGCCGGGTCCTATCGATACATAATTTTAAAACGTGATTTTTTTGACCATGAGGGACAACACAAAATCCCGAGTCAGAGTTTCGGAAAAATTATAGTTTGAATTATCTCCCCTAGTACACCAGAGGGCGAATCACATATACGATATTGGCGCCAAATTAACGCCTTGCCGAAATTCACTTATCACGGCCTCACAACGGACACGAATTTTTTCCAGCGTTCCATAACCTTGTCAAACCAGCCGATGGGTTTATCACGCTACCTTTACCGCCTCACAAAGATAAGATCTGGCTGAAATGCACAAAATTTGGCCACCCTTTTTGTACCTTTGAATATATGTTCTTTTATCTTCAATTGTTGTTCTCATCTCTTCATCAGAAAGACTGCTTACCACCGAAATTTAGAGTCGAATATCTCTTAGAGTGTACTGGATAGCAATGAAGGGGTACCCCACACACCCCAGAACCAGAATTGGAGCTACATATCTGATGCCAGTTAAGTTGTTTGGGTCGGCAATGAGGAGGTATACAAGGTGTGGCTGAAGAACCACTTGAAGAGTATTATATAGACACTTCAAGGCTGCGTGGACTTGATATCAGGCCATCCAAAATGCACTCCGAATATGTGGTTGTGTTCTGCAAACTATTGTAAGCACGAGTGGGTGAGATTGGGCCTAGCATCCACATTGCTCTGCTTAACAGGACAAACACATTGTGGCATTCTTATTATGGATTCTAGGATCCATGGGGATGAACGGACTAAACACAGGGATCATTTAGGAAATCTGATACATGAAGATGACGCCCAACACAGGGAATACATAGCCGCATTCTGGATACATGGCATGAACGGACAAACACAGCAGGGATCATTAGGATTCTGGATACATGGATGACGGACAAACACAGGGATCATAGATTCTTTGATATCATGGAATAGAAACGGGACAACACAGTGTGATCAATAGATTCTGGAAATACATGGAATGAACGTTGACAAACATCAAGCCGGTATCATAGGACTTTCTGGAGTACACTGTGATGAACGGACAAATTCGACATGGGATTCATAGATATTGCTGATATCATGGTATGAAGCACAACAACACTACAGGTATTGCATAGGATTCTTGGATACATGGACTGAACGGTACAACACACAGGATCATAGATTCATAGTGATTAGCAGTAGGGTTGAAGCAGGATCGAAACACAAGGGATCATAGGATCTGGATACAATCGAGCATGAACGGACCAAACACAGGGACTCTAATTGGATTCTTGGATACCACTGAGATGAGACGGACGAAACACAGGGGATCATATGGATTCTGGATAGCATGGTTTGAGACGGACAACAACAGCGTATCATAGGATGTCCTGGAATACATGGATGAACGGGACTAAACAAGGATTCAGTAGGATTACGTAGCGTATCAGCGTCTGAGTATGAGACAAGGTATCACACGAGGGCATCATAGCTGAGTCTGCGATACGAGGAGTCAGAATTACGGACAACATCAGGGAGAGTACTATAGAGTACACAATACTGCGAACATGGATGACCACTCCGGAGACGAGAGACACATCAGAGATCATGAGATTGGTCTGGAGACGGATGAGACAGGAGACAACACGAGGACCTCAGTAGGATTCTCTTGTATGATATAAGCAATTGGTGTAGAGACGACAATATCACACGCCGAGCATCGAGGTTAGGATCTGCTAGGATACTGTGATCAAGGCGATGTCCACTATCACAGGGAATCCATAGCGATATTCGGTGGAGTACATGGATGAAGCGGAGAGTACAAGACAAGGGGCGAGTACATAGAGTTATGTGAGAATACATGGATATTGAAATCCGGACACACCTAGGGTATCATATGGGCGTTGTTTCGTTGTCTCGGTTCTCTGATATGCGTTGGACTATACATAGATGCGCGGACCAACAGCGCGATCGATAGATATATCTGGATACATGCGAAGTGCTAGAGAACCGGAAACACAGAGGACAGGAAGTCAGTAGGAATTCTGGTATATCAGTAGGATATGACGGACAAGACGACAGGGAGCGATAGGATATCTGGATGACATGGATGAACGGCAATCAGGGATATCATAGAGGTTCGGGATACATGGATGAACGGCCGAAACACAGGAATCATAGGATTCTGAGATACGAGGGAAACGGACGGATCCCAAAGTACAAGTCAGTGAAATTGGGGAAAGGCAAACATCTGAAAAAAGAATATGGAAGAAGAAAAAGTCAGAGTTGAATCAGTGGTAAATCCAGCTAATGAACAGGTGATAATAAGACGAGGTAGAGAGAGAGAGAGAGAGAGAGGATGAGTAGGAGAAGAAGAGAGAGAGAGAGAGAGAGGTAGAATATTATAAGAGGGAGAGAGAAGGGGGGTTGAATATTATAAATGAGAGAGGGGGTATGAAATAATTATAAGAGAGAGAGAGAAGAGTGTGTGAGAGAGAGAGAGAAGGGGGGGTTGAATTAATTATTGGGGAGGGGAGGGGTATGATATTATAAGGGGGGAGAGAGGGGGTATGAATATTATAAGAGGGGAGAGAGAGGGGGGAATATGAAATATTATAAGAAGGAGAGAGATGAAGGTGTATGAATAATTATAAGAAGGAAAACACAGGGATCATAGATTCTGGATAGACAGTAGGATGAACGGGACAAACACAGGAGTCATGGGATTACTGGGATACAGTGGAGTGAGACAGGACAAACACAGGATCATGAGGATTTCATGGAATACATGGTTGAACGGACAAACACAGAAATGCATAGGAAATGCTGGATAACAATGGAATGAACGTGACAAACACAGAGGATCATAAGGATTCTGAGATACATGGATGGAACGGACAAACGCACGGAGGTCATGAAGGATTCTGATTATTGAGAGAGTGAACGACGAAAGCACAGGGGATCATAGAATTTGGATACATGGAATGAACGGACAAAACCACAGGGTCATAGGATTCTGGGAATACATGGATGAACGGACAAACACAGGGATCATGATTCTGGATACATGGAGGAACGACAAACCACAGGGATCATAGAGTTACTGGATACATGGATGAACGGACAACCACATGGATCATATGGATTAACTGGAAATACATGTTGAACGGACAACACTATGGAAATCATTATAGAGGATTCTGGATCATGGTAGTGAACGGACAACCATTATAGGATTAAGCAGTTAACACGGACCAACGGACAGGATTCTGCTTAACACGGACCAAGACTTAATACCACTAGGGATGCTCTCCGACGCCAATAGTAAAAACTGAGGTATCAACCTACAGCCTAAAATAGGGGTCAACACGAATAACTTAAGCACAAGTCTCTGGACCAACATGGCTATAATATGAGCGGCACTGATTCAGAGAGAGAAGATGAACGACAAATTAGAAATGAATAATAAATCATTTGTTTCACCGATGTAAAGCTAGAAATATTTGAGTGGCTGGATAGCCTATGGGAGTGAGACCGGTAAGTTAACCTATTTGAGAGAAGCGAGAAATGAGAGGAACGAAAAATGAGAATGCATGTGGCGGCGAGAGTGATTGACGGCAGTCCAGTCTATGTAGAGAAAAATAAGAAATATTAAAAAATGATAATTTTCAATTAATCAGATGCGTAATATTTCGAGCGAGGCCTAAAAAGAAGTTTTTCAAAAAAAGATCGATTTGGAGCCGAAGGTAATTGCTATAAATAACAGACTTTTTCGATGAAAAAGGCCAGAGAAAAGAACCATGCCTGAATAGTCATGCTTCTCGTTTAAGAAATATTCGCCTACTACTGAAGTATAATAAAAGTCAAAGTCCTGCTCTCTAATGCTCATCTCAATCCTCGACTCTGACCTCTCTGACTGAGCGTCACATGAGCGCACACTCACTCTGTACTCTCTCTCTCGTCATCTGACGAGCAATGAATGAGACCTGTGTAGGTATGGCACAAATTACATTGTAAGGGGCCTTTATGCTTTGAGCTTAGATTGCGATAAAGTCAATGGATAGATTGGTTTTGTGTTTGGTTATTTTTTTGTATTTTATTTTTTTTTATTGAGGAAGACAGAGTTAAAGTATTTTGATGATTTATGTGTTTTTAAGTATGATTGTAGTTATATTTTTATTTTAATTATATTGTGTTGGTTGATTTGTTGGGTGTATTTTTTTTTTATTTATTTTTAGCTATTGCCTGTGTTGTTATTTTTCATTTACACACCTAATAGCACTCAACATCGTGAGAAGTTATGTATTGTTTAACTACGCAGCAATATTTAAATATGTTTATTTAAATTAATTATCAAAACAAACCCCCGTAACCTCTATTAGCGATCATCCTTCCAAAGCGAGGCAACAATTCGAAAATAAAAAACCAATTAAAACTCTACAAAACACAACTGGAATTAATGGAGGTATTAATTGAATAATAATAAAATCGTAACATTTTATATAATATGTAACAACCAGCGAAAGCAATAGGGGTGCCTAAACGTCATATGGTCTCTCTCTCTCTTCTCTCTCCTCTCTCTCTCTCTCTTCCTCTCTCTCTTCTCTCTCTCTCTCTTCTCTTCTCTAATTGACTGCTGATTTGAATTTTGAACATTACCCTTCTTTCTCATTTAGAATCAACTCAACACCTTCTTATTATCTTATTACATGAACATTTAAAAAAGCATTTTCTGCAGGACTTTGATCAGTATTCTTGATTATTGTAATTTTTTGTTTTAATACAAATATTACTTGTTGAATTTATGAGTTCTTTGTTTTTCTGTCTTAATATATGTGACCTTATGGTGTGTTGATTGGAATTACCCATATATATCTATACATCCCATCAACCCTTACACCATAGCCTTAAGCACACTCCAGCCACAGAAGCTCTGACATTTAAGTCGAGTATGAATGTAAACACTCCTATCTAGCTTGTCATCTTGAATTCTACATCATCTTTGTTTCAAATAACAGTAGATTTATCATCATTGTTTTCACATCAGTGTGTTGGATTCTTGTCCACAAAATGTGGGTCCTCGGTTTGGTCCGATGGTGCGTCAATTATGTTATGAAATTGTTAAATATCCATGGAACTTTGTCTCCCATATTTCATAACTTGATTCTTCGCCAATGAAGAAAATCTTTGCGTTTCTGGGCCCATAACCTGTTAAGTTTTTAAGGGCCATCGTTGGCCAGTTGATTCTCGGTAGAGAGTCCTCCAATTTGGTTCCTTTGGTAATTTCTCTCAGGTAGAGATTCCTAGGTTCCTTCGTAGAAGGTTGCCAGTATACTGAGAAAGAATCAGCGCTTAAGTAATATATCAGCCACGCAGTATGGCCAGCGATTGGCTAAGGAACAGACCACATGATCTCGGCTAGTCTATAAGTATAGGCAGACAACTAGCACACACCTTTTATCTAAAAAAAAAAATGCAACACAGTGGAGACTGCAGTCTTTCACCGGAAATCAAGTGACAACAAGCCTCCTCAATACTCCAGGACTCTCCTCAGTACTCTAACTGATTTTAATGATACCATCATATGGATGGATTCTATTCATCCTCGGATCTCTATTTCTTTCAGTCTTTTTGAAAGGTTAGGTATTCACCGAATCCGTCCACCACGGGGAATGGGTGTGTCACAAGGATGGCAAATATGAGAATCGCAAGTATGGGGATCGAACCCGCTATTCAGTAATAATAGATCTGCGAGTCTAGCTATTCGACAGGCTATTCGACAGGCTATTCGAGACTGTTCCTAGTGCTCTAACAATTATTGGCACGTCTGCCGTTTTCATGTTCCAAAACATTTTTTTTTAATTTCTCTTACAAGGTCTAGATTTTTGTTAAACATTTCATTATTCTTTGGTTATTTTTGTCTTTTTTATCATTTTACTCTGCGGTCTACTGGAATAGCAACAGGTACTGTTCTTCTTGTTGGCAGTAACCAGATCCGACATTCGAATCTTGTGGGGACTAAAATAAAATAGAATAAAACAAAATAAATATGAGCCCTCAGGCAGGAAAAACCCTCTGGGCATGCGCATTAAAAAGGACCCACTTTTATTCTAGTTTAATTAAATACACTCAGCATATAGGAACCCTTACCCAGGACTAGTGCTGTGGTCTGTGTGGATTAAAATTAAATTAAAATAAAACAAAAAAATAACAGTCTCCCATGAGCCCTCAGACAGGAAGAACCCTTTGGGCATGTGCAGTAAAAAGGACCCACCTCTTACCACCAAGAAAATCCCTCAGCTATTCAAACTCAGGCCTTAACTGTGATTAGACACTACTACTGGACAGGAAGAATTTCCTCTCCAGGGGTAGCTATGACCCGCGAATAAAGTCTATAACCTAAAACCACCTTTTGTCTATGTCTCTTCCTTTGATTCCTTCTCAGCCGAACAACCCAAAAGAAGAAAGAACCACTTATATAATGGAAGCGCGTGGTGTAATGGTTAAAGTCATGGGAAATGGACTCGTCGCCCCGAGTTCAAATCCTGGATGTGATAATTGCATTTCACTTAGCGCTAATACCCTTGGGAAAGGTATGAATCCTACTCTCCCTCCAGCTATGGATAAATAGTAGGGAAGACTGGGCTCTTTAACCTTGGTTAGGCAACCGATCTAGTAGTAGGAAAACTCTGAATTCAAACCTGTTAAACTCCGCTTAAGAAATTGGACTTGTGTCACATCCCTCTTTTCGTATGAACATTGCAAAAACCGAAACGTTATAACAATGACTTCACCATCTTCTATAGATATATAAAGGATAGTTGTGCGTATATGTATGTTTATTTTATAAAATACCTGAAGAAGGCCAGAGGGCATATCGGCCGAAACGTTGTACGGATAACAATGAAGATGAGGACAATAGTCCGAATAACGCAGATAATAGCAAAGGTCAATTTCTTAAGCGGAGTTTAATAGGTTTCAATTTCAGAGTGTTCCTTCTCCTTGAGTGGTTGCCATACTAAGTTTAAATGCCCAGTGTGTCCTACTATTTACCCATAGCTGGAGGGAGAATAGTTGGGTGTATAATTTTCCCGAGGATTAGTACACTAAGTAGGACAACCCCATCAAGCTGTGATTAATTGGTCGGGCAGTTTTTGTTAATACATACTTTTTAAAACGTATTTAAATTTTATTGAATTTTTACTCATAAAAGCAATTATTGTTGTCATTTTCGCTCATTTGATCGACTTACAGGAGACAAAAAGATTAAAAAATGTGCATCAGATTGATAATAAGCAGATTATAATTTAAAAACAAACAGTACTTGCGCACCTCGTCATGGTTAATGGTTAGGCAAGTTAGTCACCAGACCGCCATTATTGACTGCAAAGAGTTTGATTTCCTCACTGCATGCCGCCATGTTTGACGTTTCGCTGCAAAGATTAATAATTTTCGTGCCAAAGATTTATAATTTAAAACAAACAGTACTTGCGCACGCTCGTCATGGTTAATGGTTAGCAAGTTAGTCACGCAGACCACTTACTACTGCAGAAAAGAGTTTGATCCTCACTGCATGCCCCATGTTTGACGTTTCGTGCCAAAAAGATTAATAATTTTTTCGTGCCAAAGATTATAATTTAAAAAACAAACAGTACTTGCGCACCTCGTCATGGTTTAATGGTTAGCAAGTTAGTCACGCAGCGACCACTTATCTGCAGAAAAGAGTTTGTGATCCTCACTGCATGCCCCATTGTTTTGACGTTTTCGTGCCAAAGATTAATATTTTCGTGCCAAAGATTATAAATTAAAAGCAAACAGTACTTGCGCAACCTGCGTCATGGTTTAATGGTTAGCAGTTAGTCACGCAGACCACTTACTACTGCAGAAAAGAGTTGATCCTCACTGCATGCCCCATGTTTGACGCTTTCGTGCCAAAATTAATATTTTCGAGCCAAAGATTAATAATTTAAAACAAACAGTACTTGCGCACCTCGTCATGGTTTAATGGTTAGCAAGTTAGTCACGCAGACCACTTACTACTGCAGAAAAGAGTTTGATCCTCACTGCATGCCCCATGTTTGACGTTTCGTGCCAAAGATTAATAATTTTCGTCCAAAGATTATAATTAAAACAAACAGTACTTGCGCACCTCGTCATGTTTAATGTTTAGCAAGTTAGTCACGCAGACCACTTACTACTGCAGAAAAGAGTTTGATCCTCACTGCATGCCCCATGTTTGACGTTTCGTGCCAAAGATTAATAATTTTCGTGCCAAAGATTATAATTTAAAACAAACAGTACTTGCGCACCTCGTCATGGTTTAATGGTTAGCAAGTTAGTCACGCAGACCACTTACTACTGCAGAAAAGAGTTTGATCCTCACTGCATGCCCCATGTTTGACGCTTCGTGCCAAAGATTAATAATTTTCGTGCCAAAGATTATAATTTAAAACAAACAGTACTTGCGCACCTCGTCATGGTTTAATGGTTAGCAAGTTAGTCACGCAGACCACTTACTACTGCAGAAAAGAGTTTGATCCTCACTGCATGCCCCATGTTTGACGCTTCGTGCCCAAAGATTAATAATTTTCGTGCCAAAGATTATAATTTAAAACAAACAGTACTTGCGCACCTCGTCATGGTTTAATGGTTAGCAAGTTAGTCACGCGCAGACCACTTACTACTGCAGAAAAGAGTTTGATCCTCACTGCATGCCCCATGTTTGACGTTTCGTGCCAAAGATTAATAATTTTCGTGCCAAAGATTATAATTTAAAACAAACAGTACTTGCGCACCTCGTCATGGTTTAATGGTTAGCAAGTTAGTCACGCAGACCACTTACTACTGCAGAAAAGAGTTTGATCCTCACTGCATGCCCATGTTTGACGCTTCGTGCCAAAGATTAATAATTTTCGTGCCAAAGATTATAATTTAAACAAACAGTACTTGCGCACCTCGTCATGGTTTAATGGTTAGCAAGTTAGTCACGCAGACCACTTACTACTGCAGAAAAGAGTTTGATCCTCACTGCATGCCCATGTTTGACGCTTCGTGCCAAAGATTAATAATTTTCGTGCCAAAGATTATAATTTAAAACAAACAGTACTTGCGCACCTCGTCATGGTTTAATGGTTAGCAAGTTAGTCACGCAGACCACTTACTACTGCCAGAAAAAGAGTTTGATCCTCACTGCATGCCCATGTTTGACGTTTCGTGCCAAAGATTAAATAATTCGTGCCAAAGATTAAATTTAAAACAACAGTACTTGCGCACCTCGTCATGGTTTAATGGTAGCAAGTTAGTCACGCAGACCACTTACTACTGCAGAAAAGAGTTTGACCTCACTGCATGCCCCATGTTTGACGCTTCGTGCCAAAGATTAATAATTTTCGTGCCAAAGATTATAATTTAAAAACAAACAGTACTTGCGCACCTCGTCATGGTTTAATGGTTAGCAAGTTAGTCACGCAGACCACTTACTACTGCAGAAAAGAGTTTGATCCTCACTGCATGCCCCATGTTTGACGTTTCGTGCCAAAGATTAATAATTTTTCGTGCCAAAGATTATAATTTAAAACAAACAGTACTTGCGCACCTCGTCATGGTTTAATGGTTAGCAAGTTAGTCACGCCAGACCACTTACTCTGCAGAAAAGAGTTTTGATCCTCACTGCATGCCCATGTTTGACGCTTCGTGCCAAAGATTAATAATTTTCGTGCCAAAGATTATAATTTTAAAACAAACAGTACTTGCGCACCTCGTCATGGTTTAATGGTTAGCAAGTTAGTCACGCCAGACCACTTACTACTGCAGAAAAGAGTTTGATCCTCACTGCATGCCCCATGTTTGACGTTTCGTGCAAAGATTAATAATTTTCGTGCCAAAGATTATAATTTAAAACAAACAGTACTTGCGCACCTCATCATGGTTTAATGGTTAGCAAGTTAGTCACCAGACCACTTACTACTGCAGAAAAGAGTTTGATCCTCACTGCATGCCCATGTTTGACGTTTTGTGCCAAAGCTAAGGTATACTTAGTTTATAAAAGTCACACTTTAGAATACAGTGTAGGCAATCAAATAAATTATTAACTCGCTTATGGAATTGGCATGTTCGTAGGGCAGTGGTTCCCAACCTATGGCCTCATGACCAAAATGGGCCACAGCAAATTTCAGTTGGGCCAAGGAAATATTATAATTCTATATGATATTTTTTTTTTGCGAAAGCTTAGTTGTTTTTTTGCACATACGTCTATATAGGAAAATTGCAAAATTAAATATTGATAATAAATAGTCGTTAAATTGGAACCGAAAAAGTACATGTAGTTTAGATACTTAAGATAAAGTGTGTGCGTCAATATGGTTGTATCTTGATTGAATAAATATCTTATGTAAAATGAAATTATTTTTTCTGTTGTAATAATTTCAGAGGCCACAAAGAAATTCTGGTTTCAAAGTGAACCATGAGCTGAAAAAGGTTGGGAACCCCTGCGTTAGGGGACTCGTAGGGTGTCAAATGACAGTCCATAAACCCATACTCGACCTATTTTGTCTCTATTATTTCAACAGTATAGACGTTGTCTCTTACCCTACAAAAGAACGGTAAAAATGCGTGTCTATATTACCCACACTAGTCGAGTAAGCTTTTTTTTCCATTTTGTCCCCCTTCCACATACTGCTTGCTCATGAAACTATGTATATAATTATAACTATTGGGATACGTTTGTCTATCTTTTCTTTTAATACTATTTGTATGCATAAGTTGATGGGGTTGCCTAATATCAGTATCAGACAGACAGCGAGGGAATTATCCTCTTTTCACTGGCGCTATACCAAGGAGATTGTTCTGCGTCTGCGGTGGAGTGCCACACATACCATCAGCTCCTCACTTTACTGCACAGATCCCTCTGCTACTCATACGCTGAGTTGGCGAGGGCCGCTATCGAACCAGGAACCTTGCGATTCGTAGGCAAATGCTCTACCGACTGAGCTAAACAGACACACATATCTGTCTCTGTCTGTCTGTCTGTCTGTCTCTGTCTCTGTCTCTGTGTCTCTCTCTCTCTCTCTCTCTCTCTTCTCTCTATATATATTATATTATATAATATATTAATATATATATAATGTTCCCATCATTTTAAACAGGTAGACATTCCATTCCAGAATAATAATTATCTTCTTCCAATATTGTCCGACTCAAAAGAGAATTGGTGTTTCTAGAAAGAAGAGATTAGATCCGTCAATCTAAGACCCTTCTCGGAAACCCTAAAATTACACTTAGGCGAGGAATTCCCCTACACTGGATTGAAAACTTCTTTTTTTTTTAGAGAGAGAGAGAGAGAGAATCTCTAGTGATTGGCTAGACTTTTGAGTGCCTATAACAGAAAATAATTAAAAAAAAGAAAATCCCTGAACTTTACTTCCCAATTTTCATTTCTGTCAGTCTACAATGACCTCTTATGACCTTGCCATCCAAAAACAATGATGATGACAAATATTGAAGACTAGCAGTGGATATCCGGCGTCACGTGGGTAGAGGGTATTTTTTAAAGTTAGTTCTGCAGATCCATTATTACTGAATCGTGAGTTGAATCCTCATGGGATTCCCCATTTAAATCCCTATGTAATAAAAAAATAGACCTTGCATTGATCCAGCTATTCTGAAAAGAAATGTTAATGTCTACTATCTAAAATATTAAAGGAAAAAAATTCCATGCTGTTATCATTTGAATTTTATTTTTTAATTATCTTCACGAATATAAATCAAATCTCTATTATTCTTACTCAAAAAACCAAGCTCTGGTGATATTTAATGTGTATATATATTTACTTTGTCGTTAATTATTTTATTTTCGAAGTTTCCCCCGGACATCCATATACACAACTTCCCTTTATATATGTATATATTTCCTCTGGACATACATACACACAACTTCCCTTTATATATGTATATATTTCCTCTGGACATACATACACACAATCCCTTTATATATGTATATATTTCCTCTGGACATACATACACACAACTCCCTTTATATATGTATATATTCCTCTGGACATACATACACACAACTTCCCTTTATATATGTATATATTTCCTCTGACATACATACACACAACTTCCTTTATATATGTATATATTTCCTCTGGACATACATACACACAACTTCCCTTTATATATGTACATAGTATAGATTGATTCTTTTTACGACAATTTATCAAGAGAAAAAGTGGGTATTTTTATGGGGGGGGGTGATTCGAAAAGAAGACAAGATAAATGAAATCCTGAACAGAGGATTGTTAGATGAAATGAATGGTAAAACGTTTAAGGTGTTGTTGGTTGGTTGGTTGGTTGGTTGGTTGGTTTTACGGCATATCAACCCTTTTTGGGTCATTTAATGTCGAATTAAGTCATTTTTGATAAACAAAGGACTCAGATTGATAACAGTTTTAAGATCGAATGAAGAGTCGGATTTCTTCATTGTAACAAAATCTGTTTTGTTGTTTCTCGTGTCTATTTTTCTAAGCACGTTCATCTCTCTCTCTCTCTCTCTCTCTCTCTCTCTCTCTCTCTCTCTCTCTCTCTCTCTCTCTCTCTCTCTCTCTCTCTCTCTCAATTTGTTCCTATTTATTTCAAATTGTTCATATCTGAATTTGTTCCTACCTATCTATCTGAATTTGTTCATATCTGTATATCTATTTATCTATTTGTTCCTATCTATCTATCTATCTATCTATCTATCTTAATTTGTTCCTATCTATCAATCTATCTATCTCAATTTATTCATATCAATCTAACCATCTATCTATCTCAATTTGTTCCTATCTATCTATCTATCTCAATTTGTTCTATCTATCTATCTATCTATCTATCTATCTATCTATTCTCTATTATCTATCTATCTATCTATCTATCTATCTATCTCAATTTGTTCTATCTATCTATCTATCCTATCTATCTCAATTTCTTTCCTATCTATCTATTTCTAATCTATCTACCTATCTATCTATCAATTTGTTCCTATCTATCTATCTATCTATCTATCTATCTATCTCAATGTGTTTCGTATCTATCTATCTATCTATCTCAATTTGTTCCTATCTATCTATCTATCTATCTCAATTTTTTCCTATCTATCTACCTATCTATCTCAATTTGTTCCTATCTATCTATCTATCTATCTATCTATCTATCTCAATTTGTCCCTATCTATCTATATATCTATCTATATATATATATATCTCAATGTGTTCCTATCTATCTATCTATCTATCTATCTCAATTTGTCCCTATCTATCTATCTATCTATCTATCTATCTATCTATCTATCTATCTATCTATTATCTCTATCTATCTATCTATCTATCTCAATTTGTCCCTATATCTCTATCTATCTATCCAATTTTTCCTATCTATCTATCTATCTATCTCAATTTGTTCCTATCTATCTATCTATCTATCTATCTATCTATCAATATCTATCTATCTATCTATGTTCCTATCTATCTATCTATCTATCTCAATTGTTCCTATCTATCTATCTATCTATCTATCTCAATTTTCTATCTATCTATCTATCTATCTATCTCAATTTGTTCCTATCTATCTATCTATCTATCTATCTCAAATTTGTTCCTATTATCCTATCTATCTATCTATCTATCTCAATCTATGTTCCTATCTATCTATCTATCTAATCTCAATTCTACTATCTATCTATCTCAATTTTTCCTATTCTATCTATCTATCATATCTCAATCTATCTATCATTCTATCTCTCAATTGTTCCTATCTATCTATCTTATATCTCAATTTGGTATTCTATCTATCATCTACCTATTTATCTCAATTTGTTCATATTTATCTATTCATTTGTTCGTATCTATCTATCTATCTCAATCTATCTCAATTTGTTCATTTTTTATCTATCTATCTATCTCAATTTGTTCCTATCTCTTCATAAAAAAAATGAAATAAATAAAACAAATAAATAACAACTAAAATGACATTATCAACTTAGCAATTAATTTCCCATCTCCCCAACGGTGGTGTGTGTGGTGGGGTGAGTAATTAATCGTCACCCTCAACCCGAAACGAAAGTGTCATTCTTTAACGTTTCTATCATCCGTATTGGATTTTAATGTTTCAGTGCGCGTAAAATAATATTTGTAAAACTATGAATGAATTATCACTATTCACGTTGCAATAGGTACACACCAATTTGCCCTGTAAATTAACCCCCCCCCCCCCCCCCCCCCCCCCCCATGTATATATGAAACTTGCATAAAGGTTAATATTATCTTGAAAGATTTTCGTCCATTCGAAAGTAGAAACATTAAACAAACTAATGATGATTTTTTTTTTAAATTCAGCTCACGGAAATAATGAAAATTTGAATATTTTTTCTAAGAGAAAAACTGATAAAATAATAAAGAAATTAATTACTTTTCTTGGCCGAGGTGGCTGAAACTGAATATTTTACGCGAAAAACGCGTCTCGTCTCGTTTGTATTTTGTGAAGAACATACAAGAAACACAACTGTGTTTTCGTCAGTTTTGCTCTTCCGTATATCATAAGAATCAAACATTACTATTCAACAATATAGGGACTGGCAAACAGAGCCTCAAAGTCATTTTTGACCAAATGACTTTAGAATCGGATAATTACCTGATTTTTGGTAAAAAAATTTTTCATCCCAAATGTTACGTTAAAATTGTAAACAAGCGCCTAAAACCATTGAAAAACAGCCAAAATGGCGTCGGCGAACAAAATTGACCCAAAACAATACTTTTAAATCTTTTAAAAATAAACTGCATATGTATTGATATTTTTCTTTTTTAATGATGGTTATTATGTAACTACTTATCGATTTAGACAAAGTTTAACCATAAATAATAAATTTCATTATTCTTAATTCGCTTTTAAAACTCGTAGTATCCGATTTTTTTGCTACTCCCTACAACAATAAAAATTACAAATTCTCTTAAAAATATTAATATATCGTGAATCGTACAAATTTTTAGTTAACCTGAATTCTAAAATTCAGCGTTTTATTATAATTAGATATTAGTGAAAAGTTCTATTTGTACACACAAAAAAAATTATTTAAGCACACAAAAGATTTAAAATCTCTTAAAAACTAATTTCTTTAAAAAAAATTTTTCTTGACAATTTAATAGAATATAGTACATATCAATTAAAAAAGCAAAAAAAAAAGTTTTCAAATAATAATATCATGACATTTTTTAGCACTTTTTATTTAAGAATTCATGATTTTTTTTCTATAAAAACTACCGCCACGAATTTTATAAAAAATTTTTTGATATAATTATTCAGACTTTTATCTTTATAGAAAAAAAAGTCAAAATCGTTTTCTTTTCCGGTTCATTTTTCAAATTTCATAAAATAAAATAGGGGGTAGACCTCGTAAAAAATATTTCCCCAATATATTTTAGGAAAAACTATTTCAGCCATATTTTCATCAAAAGATAAGCAATTCTGGAAATTTTCGAGAAAATCGGACCATCGATTGATTTTTCATAGAATTTTTTTAAAATCCTCTTGTCGTAATTGTTTTTGGCTACGTTAAATTTCAGTTGATTTAACGGTGCAAAAATGAAAACATTGTTTTTCAATCATAATTTTTATTTATTTCCGTAAGCTGAAAAAAAATCACCAGGAGTTTTCTTTTTTAATGTTTCTTCTTCGAATGGAAAAAATCTTACAAGTGTACCAAAAATAAGAATGTACTTATTTGGTTACACTTGATCAACAGATGTTGAAATTTTATTTTATTTTTGATTATTGAGTCTTAATGCTGAGAGTTTGGTAATAAATAATAACTACCAATATCCGTTTTGAATGTATAAGAATAAATCACAAATCGTATCTTTGCTTCAGAAAAAAAATAACTTAATTTTTTTTACGGATTCACTTATGGTTTAAACTTGTAATAAATCGTCGTCAAAGATTAACACGAAAACTTATTTGGTGATCCATGACAGTTTAACTACAGTGTATGAATGAACTTTTTTGCGAATTGGTTTAGGGGTTTGGGGATTAACGTTGTTTTTAATTACGTATTGCTTAAAGAAAAAAAACAAACAAACTATACATTTAATGTTGAAAAATATTTTTTAAATCCAAGTTTAATTGAAATTATACATTGCAATACTTACACAAACAACTGAGACAAATGTGTCTACCGTTGGATTCAATAATTAATTTCAATGTATAGTAATTTTGGGGTTTTGTTGTTATTGTTTTGTTTTTTTAAGCAATACGTAATTAAAAACAACCTCAATCCCCAAACTCCTAAACCGTAACCCAATTCGCAAAAAAGTTCATCTCTCATGGATTACCAAATAAGTTTCCGTTTTAAGTTTGAGAACGATTTGCAAGTTTAACCCACTTATGTATGTCCCATGGTGTTTATTAAACTTGACCGACGACATCATGTCTGACACAAGGTTATGTTTCTATGCATTCCAGTGAGTTCTCAACAAAAGTATGTTAACAGTTGCCAGACAAGTGGTTTTCTATGTGCTGTGCACTTTACGTCAGTTTTTACAACACAATTCTCCATTCTCCACTTAAAAAGAAACGATGCCTATGTCTGGCTGGTAATCTATCACATACAAACAACATATATATATCAAACACACACACACACACACCACAATATATCGCTGTCTCTCCACACACATCAACACACACGAATAAACAATATGAATACGAATGGTTTAACATGCGCTTCTATACGCGTTGGCGTTCGAGACGAGTGCGTACCTGTGTGTGGCGTGTGTGCATGTATGCGTGTGTGTGCGTGCGTGTGCGCTCATGATGTAGGTGGGTAAGATGGAGGGCGGTACGTATGTCTGAAAATATGTCTGTATTAGACTGTGAGTAGAGTAATATCTGATTCCTTCTAACAAAAAAAAAGGAAAAGAAAAAAAAGGGTCATTGTGGGTCTCCCACATCTTGATTCCCTTCCATGTCACCGCCCCCCCCCCCTATTTTCCCTTCCATGCACCCCCCCCTTCATTTTCCCACTGTTTGCTCCTCTTCGGAGAATAACAATAAATCACTCCACTCCAAGCAAGACACTTTCCTGTCTGCTTCCCAGTTTCCCATTTCCCAAGAAATTGCATTTGTCGTCTCCACCGAATATTAGATTGTCTTTTTACATTGAAAAATGAAACCTGCTAGTTAATTTATTTGATTTTTTTCTTCTTCTTCTCTCCGTCTCTCTTCTTTCTTTCTTCTCTTTCTTTTTTTCTTTCTTTCTTCCCATGTTCTCTTTATTTATTTATTTATTTTATTTATTTCGTCATATCTTTTTTCTTTCTTCATTCATCATTTTCTTCTTTTCTCTTTCTTCTTTCTTTCTTCCTTGTTTCTTTCTTTATATTTATTTATTTCTCATATCTTTTTCTTCTTCATTCATGCATTTTCTTTCTTTCTTTCTTTCTTTCTTTCTTTCTTTCTTCTTCTTCCCTTGTTCTCTTTATTTATTTATTTACTTATTTATTTATTTATTCATATCTTTTTTCCATTCATCATTTTTTTCTTTCTTTCTTTCTTTCTTGTTCTCCTTTGTTCTCTTTATTTATTTATTTATCATATCTTTTTTCTTTTTTCTTCATTTCATTTTCTTTTTTCTTTCTTTCTTTCTTTCTTTCTTTCTTCATCTCTTCTTTTTGCGTTCTTTCTTCATCTCTTTCTTTTTGCGTTCTTTCTTCATCTCTTTCTACCTTCCCTTGTATTCTTTCTATCTTTCTTTCTTTCATATCTTTTTTCTTTCTTCATTCATCCCATTTCTTCTTTCTTTCTTCTTTCTTCATCGCTTCTTTCTGTTTTGTGTTCGTTCTCTTTTACTCCCTGTTCTGCTTTCTTTCTTTCTCTCATCTATTTCTTTCTTCTTTCTTTTTCCTTGTTCTCTTTATTATAATTCTTCATATCTTTTCTTTCTTCATTCATTCATTTTCTTTCTTTCTTTCTTTCTTTCTTTTTCATCTCTTTCTTTTTTTCGTTCTTTCTTTCATCTTTTCTACCTTCCCTTGTATTCTGTCTATCTTTCTTCTCATATCTTTTTTCTTTCTTCATTCATCCTTTCTTTCTTTCTTTCTTTTTCTCTTTCTTCATCGCTTTCTTTCTTTTCGTTCGTTCTTCATCTCTTTCTACCTTCCCTTGTTCTCTTCTTTCTTTCTTCATCTATTTCTTTCTTTCTTTCTTTCTTATCTCTTCTCTATNAGGAGAGGAGATCCACCAGACTATTGTGTCGGTTGATTGTTGTCACATTGTGGATGTGCCATATCGCACGGCTGATTGCGTGTTAGAGCTTTCTCCTGGATCTTTTTTATGTATTCCTTTTGTAGATCTGGTGGAGAAGGTTAATTTAGTAACAAAATTGCCGAAGGGTTAGGTTGGGTACTATCCGGTGATATCCGTACTTCCGATAGATACATCCGTAGTATGTCCAGTCGTGTCTTAGCTTCTGAGAGACGCATTGTTCCACGAGTAGATTTCATTTTCTTTTCATAACTTACGGCTGATGTGTGCCGCGAGTAAGATTTCCTCAAAGGAATATATATATCAAATATTTGGATGGTATATTGTGGTTAAGACGTGGCTCGTACAAATTTTTGAAAAATTCAATTTAATTAAATAATTAGCATGAATTTAGGACGGGCATATATGTTCAAAGATGTAAGGCCTTAAACGAATCGAAGAAATTGTAATGCACTGAAGTACATTTCTCTGACCTATTAGGTCTATCAGCAAGGTTAGTAGAGATGGGAGAGACTGCTCCGTGTGTGACTCGAAAAATTGATCGGCTTAAAGCCATATAAAAAATAAACATATTTGTTTATTTACTTAACCTCATATTCAAATATGTACAATAATATTAGTGTTTGGCACCTTGCCATAATGTAATGTTTAATAAGCTGTTTTCACAGATCATTATTAACGGGTAGTGATGTCGGTTAGCACTGAGTGCCCTATACTTGTGACCTGCTTCCAAAACTAAGCTATGTTGAACAGGCAACTGTAATATTTGAGTGCGTCTGATTTCAGTATTTCTTATGTAGAAAAATAGAAAAACAAAAAATAAGTATTCTAAAAGATGCGTTTTATTCTTTTTGCTGAAGTCGATGTTATAGTTGAATATGAAGAAAGGGGAAGTAATCAATGTCGGTTAACTAACAAGTCTCACATTTTCTTTCGCTTGTCATCCATTATCACCACACAACATTTCATCTACCTCATGTCCTGATGAAAGTTACGAAAACCCAAACGTTATAACATCGACTTCAACATCAAAAATAAAACGCATCTTTTGGAATACTTTCTATTTTTCTACATACTAATGGATTTAATTTTATATTTTACTCCCAATTAAAATAAACCTAAACCCTAACCCTAACCCTAACCCTAACCCTAACCCTAACTCTAACCCAGTCTTCTTTTTTCCTAGTAGATCAATAAATAAATAATTCATTAGTCAAGAGTGGTTCCCCTTTGTTTATGTTAGACTTATAGGAAATAACCACAAAGATTATTAGGTTATTTCCTATAATTCCAACATAAACAAAGGGGAACTACTCTTGACTGTTGCAATTTGTTATCTCCCTTAGATAATCAGTATGTCCATTATTTTCTGTTTTTATTATTTATTTATTAATGTTTTTATTATCTGTTTATTTATTTGTTTTTATTTACATTTTATTTTAATCTAATTATTTATTTATTTATTTACTTACTTATTTATTCTATCTATTTTGACATGGGATTTTCCTCAGATCTTTCCACAAAATATAATTTCGCGTTCCTTGTTTTTGTCGAGTAGTGAAAACTAAAACCTTTCGTTCTGGGTAAAATATAGGAAGAGGTTACTTAGCCGGTTCTGGTCAAATAGACAAACCTACTTTTATGCTTATTTTATTGTCGCTGTAAATATTTTTATTATGAATGCAAGTAATGTTAAAAATAACAACACAGATTTACACCAAAACGTTTATTTATATTCATGTATATTTATATTTCGTGAAGGATAAAGATATTAATAATTCTTCTAAATGAAAAATATACATACCGTTAATGACTTTGTGATCAAACGTGAATTTTTACAAATTCTAGGACCATATTACATTAAGGCACCCCTTTTCAATTTCGTGTCATTTTTTTCATTTACACCGTCAATATCCGGTTGTTTGTTGGGGTTAGGGTTAGGCTTAGGGGTTATGGGTTAGAGTTAGAGGTTGTAACCCTAACCCTGACACTAACCCTTAACAAACAACCGGATATTGACGGTGTAAATGAAAAAAATGGCCTAATGACACAAAATCGAAAAGGGGGTGCCTTAATGCAATATGGTCCAATTCTTTTTAAAATTAAAGGAAATGATAAAGGTAAATATGACTATCATGAATTTTTTCCAAAGTGGAAAATGCCGATTTTCCACTATCAATTGTTAAAAGATAAAATTCTAACCCTAACCACAAACCTAACCCTTACCTTAACCCCAACCCTAACCCTAACAATGTTGATATTAATTAATCTACCCATTATTTTCCCATTAAACTAACCCTAAACTCTTAACCCTAACCCTAAACCCTAACCTTAACTCTAACCCTAACCCCGTCTTCCATTTTTCCTGGTAGATCAATAAATACATAATAATCTATTTGAAATCAGAGTGGTTCCCCTTTTTTATGTTGGAGTTATAGGAAAGAACCATGCCCGGATACTAGCTTTTAGAACCGGCTGAATAGCTTATTCGTAATAAAAAAATACAATAAACGAGTTTAGATGGTGGGGGCCTACCAGACAATAAATAGCCCCTCTGCTAAAAGTGATAGGAACAGCTTTATTGCCTGAGGCCTAATTATCTGATGCACCCTCCATCGTGAGAAATGCCGGTGGAACTAAGCTATTTTTGGCACATACGCCAATAATGAATTCGTGTCTTTCAATATCATCTGCGTTATTCGGACTATTATCTGTACAACATTTCGGCCGATGTGCCCTCCGGTCTTCTTCAGGTATTTCTTGTCGGACTCGGGAACCTTCTTTTCGAACTCGGGAACCTTCTTGTAGGAATCTTCTTGGGGTAGAGGCGTTAAGCTGTGTCAATTACTCCAGCTATGGTTAGCGGAATGAGAACAGGATACCCCCGTGGATTGAATGGAGGGTTAGGTTCAAAGTTCCGTGATGGCTCTTGATTACGACAAGAAGATTCCTGATTTCGAAAAGAAGGTTCCCGAGTCCAGAAAAGAAATACCTGAAGAAGGCTGGAGGGCACATCGGCCGAAACGTTGTACAGATAACAATGAAGATGAGGACAATAGTCCCAATAATGCAGATAATACTATTCATCAAGCCTCATCTCAAACATTCAGAGAAATAGTATTTCCTACAGCAGATTAGGGGAGGTAAATCCCGATGACTTTAACTAGTGATAGATACTGTTTTAGTAGTTTTGCATCGGTCTACCGAAGAGACCAGAAGAATCTCTTTCCTTACGGAGGTGAACATTACAGCTGATGAAGGCTGGATAATGTGCCAGTTGAAACGTTGTGCGAACAACAAAAACAACTGTCCGTATAATTCTTTGATTGTTAATGAACCCTCTCGAAACCATAATTCCATCGCCAACACGAAATATAATTACATTTTTAATCTAAGGGAGACAACTCAATATTATTAAGTAGAAAAGTAATCTCCCTTGAAAATTATTTTTTTTTTTTGTTGGCAAAAAAGTTGGTTGTAAAAATTAAATACAATTACAGATCTTGTTTTCATACGCCTCTCCCACCCAATAAATTTTTTTCCCAAGGAGTCAAAACGAGGAGTTTTCAAATTTCTAAAGAGGATACCCTAAGCTTTCAAAAAATACCAAGTTTAACTTGGTAACAATTTTTTCCCGGTCCACCTTATATACCAGACTATCATTGATATTGTCTCATTAACTAGGTACGCCACAAGGCCAATTCTAAAACGCACTTCTCTCTACTATACAATATATATATATATATATATATATATATATATATATATATATCAGAAGTAAATACACAAGCGCTGTGTTTCTGATATGGCTTATTTTTAGCCGACAATTTTTGGGAGAATATGTGCTTAATTAAAGTCGTACCTAATTTTGAAAGTTAATTCTAATTAATTAATTATTAATTAATTAACTTTCAAAATTAGGTACGACTTTAATTAAGCAAATATTCTCCCTCCCCCAAATATTATATATATATTATATAATATATATATATATATAGAGAGAGAGAGAGAGAGAGAGAGAGAGAGAGAGAGAGAGAGAGAATGAATAGAGAATAAATGAGAAAAGTATTAGCATATAAAGGTACTCAATCCTAAAATAGCAGAGCAGATTTACAATCAATAAATATATTATATAATGGATATTATTATCTCGTTACTATTAGTTTCATGCTTATGCAATCATCAGACGAGACTCTCAAAAGGTTGAGATTTTAAAAAACGGTGGTTTGTTTAGCATTTATATAAACGTGTTCACGCGATGGAATGTTATACCGCTAAAGTTTTAAAAATATATATATATACATAATATTATAATTATGATATTATATAGATATAAACGCTAAACAAGCCACAGTTTTTTTTAAACTTTAGCGCTATAACATTCCATAGCGTGAACACGCTTCACGTTCATATAAACGCTAAACCAACTACCGTTTTTTTTTAATCTCAACCTTTTGACTCTTGTCTAACGATTGCATAACGAGATATTAATAACCATAATATCTAATATTATTGATTTTATTATATATATATATATATATATATTATATATATACGTGGGAAAATCAGAAGTCCATATCCTGATGAGAAAAAGTGTTGATCTTACACAATATTTTGTTTTTAACGATATTATTTCTTTTCAATTCATTTTAATCGTGAATAATGAATAATGAATTAATCACATAGATTGAATATTATACAGTGTAATCTCAGAATTAAATTCGGCTACTAACTTATTGATGCTCTCTCTCTCTCTCTCTCTCTCTCTCTCTCTCTCTCTCTCTCTCTCTCTCTCTCTCTCTCTCTCTCTCTCTCTCTCTCAGCGGTAACCAAAACCATTGAATGTATAGATAATAATAATAATAATAATAATAATAATAATAATAATATCTCAGGAGAACTAGAAAACTTCTAGATACCAAACTTAACAGCAGAAATCTGATCAAATGAATCAATACCTGGGCCGTCCCCATTATAAGATACTCAGCACCATTCTTAAAATGGACAAAAGAAGAACTCAGACAGATTGACCAAAGGACGAGAAAGTTAATGACCATGCACAAGGCTCTCCACCCTAGAGACCATAGAGACAGATTATATGTGTCAAGAAAGGAAGGGGGAAGAGGTCTTGCCAACATAGAGGACTACGTAGAAACCACAATCCAGCAACTCGAAGACTACACAAAAAGAGCAAAGACAAACTACTTATGGCGGCCAACAATAGTAGAAACGGCAGATGGACAAACAGAAAAACGACAAAGACTAGAAAACAAAAATGGGAAGAAAAACAATTATATGGACGCTTCAAACGACAAATAGAAGAGGTTGCACATGAAAAGACTTGGACATGGTTAAGAAAGGGGAACCTCAAAAGAGAAACAGAATCACTTATAATTGCTGCACAAAATAATGCCATAAGGACAAACTACATCAAAGCGAAAATTGATAAGACCCAACAAAATAGTAAATGTAGACTTTGCGGTAATAGAGATGAGACTGTAAACCATGTACTCTGCGAATGTAGCAAACTAGCACAACTGGAGTACAAAACTAGACACGACTGGGTTGGGAAGGTGATCCACTGGGAATTATGAAAAAAAAAAAAATTCTGACCATACAACAAAATAGTATATGCATAAACCAGAATCTGTTCTTGAGAACGAAACGCATAAAATTCTCTGGGACTTTGAAATAAAAACGGATCACCTTATCCCAGCAAGAAGACCAGACCTAGTGTTGATAAACAAAAAAGAAAGAACTTGTCAACTGGTAGATTTTGCAGTTCCAGCAGATCACAGGGTGAAGCTAAAGGAAAATGAAAAAATGGACAAATACTTGGACCTTGCCAGAGAACTAAAAAAGTTATGGTATATGAAAGTGAAAGTGACACCAATTGTAGTTGGTGCACTTGGAACGGTTTCAAAAGGATTGGAAAAGGGTTTGGAAAGTTTGGAAATCAGAGGAAGTCTTGATACCATCCAGAACACTGCACTGCTGCAATCTGCCAGAAAACTCAAAAGAGTCCTGGAGACCTGAGGAGACTTGTTGTCACCCAGACTCCAGTGAAAGACCATCAGCTAATGCTGATGTGAAAACTCAATAATAATAATAATAATAATAATATATATAATATATATATATATATATATATATATATATATATATCCCATTGATATATGATCTGGATTGGTCTAATGTTTTCCACTTTATATCATAGGTTATATATTTGTTACCGGGTAGAAACGCATACGAATAAAGCGAGAACAGCTCAATGCTATACATAACGGACATTTATCTAGACGTCATATCCATGACAATTTGTCTGATGAGAAGCGTCTAATGCTTTGAAACCAGCGGTAGCAAAAATCTATTGGATGTACAGATAATAATAATAATAATAATAATAATAATAATAATAATAATAATATATGCCGTAGAGCATGGTGCACATCTTTTGGATCCATTGATATATAATATGGATTGGTCTAGTATTTTCCACTCTATTTTATATGTTTTGGCATCTGGGGTGGAGCTCTATACCTACCGTCAGGTCCTCACTTTACTGTACAGATCCCTGTGCTACTCATACGCTGAGTTGGCGAGGGCCGGTATCGAACATTTCCGAATCAGCATTTAGGTGTTTGCAGGATGAAGCTAGTCCTTATAGGATTCGGAATTTTTCTGTAGAGCATAGTATCTCTTGGATCCATTGATATATCGTCTGGGTTGGTCTAAATCTTCCACTCTATATCATATGGGGTTCCTTGGTCTCGTTGTATACCCCATTGCGGGTATATAAACGAGAGAGGAGACTCGGGTGATAGAGAGACAGAGACAGAGACAGAGACAGAGATTCGAGACTTACTTGTCCTTCATTTCTTCCTGCTATCTTGTGTGGCTTTACTTCTAAGGGCTTCTTCTGGTCTAATTTTTAGTCATGCAATTAATTAACTCACAAGATTTTTATTTCTTGATCAAGATTTATTTTTCTTGCCCATGTCCTTCGCACGGGGAGTTAACAACCTCAGCAGAGAGATAGGCATCATCTCTGTTCAACGTCAGGTTGAAAACTAAATTTAACTAGTGACGTTTTTCTCATTCATTTCTATATATATATATATATATATATATAATATATATATATATATATGTTTTTAAAAAAAATTTTTTTTAAATTTGGCGTTATTATGAAGCATTAAAAATGTATAAATGAATGAACTCGATATTATGGAGTATTGGATTCACTTATTTTTTAATTATTTTTTGTCATAAATTTTCAGGTTCGTTAGATACCCTATGTCAAATGTTATTACTGTTTAACGGCTTCTTTGTCTCTGTTGTTATCGACAGTGGCAGCGTCTGTGAAATATTTATAATAACGGAGAATTCCGATGTCTGCGTTTAATCCCTTCACGTGCGTTTGTAATTTTAGAATCCATTTAGTTTCTGATTGTTCTAATAAGTAAACTAAACTTCATATATATATATATATATATATATATATATATATATATATATATATATATGAAGTTAGTTTACTGGCAATCTGGCAATCTGGCAATTCTCAGCATTACTTGATTTCTAATTGCAAACCAGTCATTTTCTCGGTGGACTTTTCAGATGTTAGAATGTGCTTATAAAGTTCTTCAATATGTTTAGTGTATTTAATATAATTAAATATAATTGTTTTGTATTGAAAGTATGGACCTACATACATCAAATTGTCTTTAAATTAAGTAGCAACAGAAAAATGATTGAACTTTTAAAGGGTAAGCTTAAATATTGATGCAATACTTAAATAGATTATTTGTATTGTTTAGATTTTTCGACGAGAAACACCTGAAGAAGGCCAAGGGGCTCATCGGATAAAACGTTGTATAGTGTTATGTTCTTGATGTATACTAGGGACTGGCAAAAAAATCAGCTTCTACGAGTTTTAAAAGCGAATTAAAATTAATCAAATCTATTATTTAAAGTCAAACTTTGTCTAAATCGATAAGTAGTAACATAATGACCATCATTAAAATAAGAAAAAATATCATTACATATGCAGTTTATTTTTAAAAGATTTAAAACTATTTGTTTTGGTCAATTTCGACGCGATCCGCCATTCTGTCTCTTTTTCAAGGGTTTTAAGCGCTTGTTTACAATTTTAATATAACATTCGCGATTGCAAAAAGAATCACCAAAAGTCAGGTAATTATCCGATTTTAATGAAATTTTCTGTATTGATTTATCCATTAATGAATTTATAATGCATCAGTTATTTTATTTCAAAAACTTTAATTTAGTATTTTTGCTATGAAAAATTAATATATAAAATTCATTTAAAAATAAAATATTTCGGATTTAAGTTTAAAATGTTATATTTTTAGATTCTAGAAATAAATATCTATTTAATGCAAACCTTATTTTAGTCAATCAAAGTATAAGTTTTGAAGAAAAAAACTCTATTGAAAATGTGCCCCCCCCCTTTTTAAGCAAAAAATATCGATGTTTAATTTTTTTTCTTTTATAAGATAATAGCCAATTAAATAATTATCGAAATGAGTAAAAAAAATCTCCAAAAAAGTAATTATTTATTATTTTTTTACATTTTATTTTTCGATTTTCGGTACTTATTTTCTCAAAGAACAGCAACCGTAAAAAATGTTGTTTTTTTTTTTGTTTTTATTCATAACTTCGGTCTTTTATCTTATTATTTATACTGTAATTAGTACAATATAAGACCAACTCGAAACAATTTTATGCCCCCGGCATAAGGGGGGTCAAAATTAAGTGACCTGGAAAAAATTAGAAAGTTTTGAAATAAAATAAATAATGTATTATAAAGATCATTCTCAATAAACATTGAAAATTTCATTAAAATCCGATAATTCCCTGATTTTTGGTAAATTATTTTCTGTAGGGAGTGGGGGGGGGCTAAAGTCATTTTGTCAAAAACGCATTTTAGGCTCCGTTTGCCAGTCCCTAATGTATACAGATGAAATTGTAAGGAATGATCAATTCAAGGCAAGGTTATATGGAAAATTAACAAAAGGATTTATTGAGTAATATAGTAGAAATTGCTTCTAACTCGCAGACGATCTATATAGAAACTGATAGAATGCTAGCGTCCTACATTCAAATGTAAACAAAACAAAAGGGGAGCAACTCTATTTTAGTTTAGTCTATTTTCGTTAGGTGGTCCTAACATATAGATAACAATAAAGATGAGGACAACAGTGTGAAAAAATCTGAATAGTACAAATTATCAATCCTCATCAACAAAATTCAGACAAATAATGTTGAACTACAAATTTATATCATCGCCTTAATGAAAACTGCTAATTATTAGAAAAATATTTTTTCAACTTTGATGAAATTTAATATGTATTCAATGCATAAAGTGTCATTGTTGAACTGAACAAATGTAAACAAAACAAAAGGGAGCAACTCTATTTTAGTTTAGTCTATTTTCGTTAGGTGATCCTAACATAGATAACAATAGCTTAATTGCCACTCGATAGGACGGCTTTTAAGCTAGTTAAATAAAGGCGTAATTGAGGATGGAAAATGGTGGGGGCTATTTGAAATCACTCCCTGGACCCTTAATAGGGGAGGGGTTCAAAAGATTTATAAATATTAGCTCTCACCTATTGTATTTCTTCTGACATTAACAAATCTTTGAAAATGTTAGAGGATGGCCTTCAAGGATCCGAAGACCCCGAAATCTCTAGTAACACCCTTGTCAGGCGCCGCCCTTGCTCACAAGACATGGCTAGTGTAGGGTGTTTGATTTACGACGGCGTTTTATGGGCCAGACTAAACAAAATTTGTGTACGGGGGGGGGGTGAGGAGCTAAAAGGTACTCGGTCCAATCAAAAAGGGAATCAACTCTTTCTTTCTTTCTTTCTTTCTTTCTTTCTTGTTCTGTTCTGTTCTGTTCTTTCTTTCTTCCTTTCTTTTTTTCTTGTTCTGTTCCTTTCTTTCTTGTTCTCTTTCTTTGTTACCTTGTTACTTTCTTACTTTCTTTCTTTCCTGTTCTGTTCTGTTCTGTTCTGTCCTTTTTTTTTCTTTCTTTCTTTCTGTTTTGTTCTTTTTTTATTCTTTCTTTCTTTCTTTCTTTCTTTCTTTCTTTCTTTCCGTTCTGTTCTGTTCTGTTCTTCTTTCTTTCTTTCTTTCTTTCTGTTTGTTCTGTTTTGTTCTTTTTTTCTTTCCTTCTTTCTTTCTTTCTTTCTTTCATTTTCTTTTTGTTTTTATTGTTTCTTTTGGGTTTTTGTTTTTTTGGTTTTTGGTTTTGTTTTGCTCAAGAAACTTGAGGAATAATATATTAAGCACGTTACACAGTCAGATGAATATGTAGAATAATAAGTACGTTTTCTTAACTGGTGGTCAGTCTTTATTTGGTTAGGTCGCGAACTTTTCAGTACTTCCTCATAAATATTGATTTGCGCACCTGCATTATCTGTCACAGAGAGTATTGCTAGTTCAGTGAACTTAATTCTCACTCGGTGCCGTCTTTCCGTGAATTTGATTTACAGCCCCTACCGACTGCATTCTTTACAGGGGTGTATGACCAGCACCACCACCCCAAAAAAAGGGGGGGGGGGGCTGGGTAAATATTTACCCATCCCATTCGCCACAGGTAGGATGTGACACAAGATCGAAAGAATAGATCATACAGCGAGGATTGAACTCGCATTTCAGTAGTAATGGATATGTGAATGACTTGTTAACCAGTTTATACCACGATAGGACGCACCCCCCCAAAAAAGGGGTTCTGGGTGTTTACCCAACCTGTTCACTAAGAGTAGGATGTGACACAAGATCGTAAGTATGGGGCATCCAGCGATGACTAACTCGCTTTTCAGTAGTAATGGATCTGTGAGAATGGCTTACAAACCATTTTATACCACGATGAGGCGCCCCTAAAGTGGAGTGGGGGGGTCCTAGGTATTTATAATAGGTCATCCAGCGAGGATCGAACTCACTGTTGGTTCAGTAAAGCGAAGTCTGGGTGGACATAAGTCCAAAATGAGTTATTTTCCCTTGCTGTGGTTCGTTCGGTCGATAGGTAGCGTTAGTGTTTGGCCATGAACCGGGAGATCTGAATTCTACCTCTTTTCCACTCGGGCCGGCAACGAGTAAACATGGTCACGAGTAAACATGCCACCTCTAAGCCTTAGGTGAAGGGGGTCTTTGCCCCCAAACTAGCTACCAGTAAGAGACATTCCCTACGACACAAGTCGTACGCCTATTTCCTCATAATACGTTTATGTATCTGTTCTGTATATCTTTGTCATGTATGTGTATCTCTGTCACTTACGGAATAAATATGTTATCGTTTTCACACCTTTGTCGGAATGTATTATGTATACTCATGTACCCATGTTGGGGTGTTAGTTTAAGCCTTTCAACGTTAATATAACATCCCCACATGTTATAACGCTATTCAATAATAATGGATCTGTGAGGCGAAGTTGAAATATTGAAATAATGTTCTGCTGGGAAGTTCTTGTCGAAAAACTGAGATGAGGTGTTCACATTAAAAGTTATAGTTGTCAACTGCCTTATATGGACAAACAGAGATGGGGGGAAAAACAACTACATAGATACTTCAAGCAACAAATTGGAGAAATGTCTAAGAAAAGGAAACCACAAGAAAGAAACTAAATCTTTCATAAATGCAGCACAAAACTATACCATAAGGACGAATTCTATCAAAGCAAAAAATAGATAAGACGCAACAGAATAGTAAGTGTAGACTGTGTGGAGACAAAAACGAAACGGTTAATAGCGTCATAAACGAATACAGCAAACTAGCATAAATGGTATATACAAAAACGGAATCCGTCTCAGAGAATGATTTTGTTTGTTTGTTTTGTTTTACGGCATATCAACTTCAGTGGGTCATTTAATGCCGATAACATTTTGAAATAAATTCTTAATGGATAATCAATTTTTTTATAAATACATTTTTTCTATTTAACCCATAGATGGGACCCTAACAGGTACTACCACTCCGTGTCAGAGTGGACCAGGGAGCAATGGTGATGAATGGGTGCTCCACATTCCCCAAACCTCCAAAACTGGAACCTCACCATCAGATAGAGTTTAATGTCATTCCCAGGACATGTAGACCCTCAGCCACTGCCTTCTAGCACGCATATGATAAAAAGGGTTAGGGCTTGCCATAAGGGCAATAGGGTTGGGGCAATCATATAGGTGCTAGGGCTTGACGTGACCAGCCGATTGATTGGAGGGGGCCTCTCCGACCGACCGTTTAGTCCAAGAAAGGGCCAAAATGGAGTATTGCAAGTCATGAACTGCCACCAGAGTTCTATCCTTAAGTCTCACGGGTCGCCACTCATGACCAACAGGTAGCCCCATTGGGGGAGTTTTACCCTTCTGCAGAGGTGCAGTCGGTGCATTCTAAGCCGACAGAGCGGCCTAGAGAATGAGACGAGTAAAATACACTGGGATTTTAAGTTACAAATGGACCGCCTAATCTGTATCAGAAGACCCGTTATTTACCACGTACCCCACGTGTACGTGTTGGGCACAAGGCCCTATTAATGTGGGACCACCCACGAACCGAAGCTCATATACCCACCCCCGCCTCTTTAAATCGAGGGAGCAGGTGTTGCCTGGGCGCATGGCCCCCTGGGATCAACGATGTTAATTACTCTGTAGGTCCAGCGGCCGAAGCTTACAGGTCCCCCGGCTTGACCGGAAAGCTAAATAACTAGAAGAAAAGAACTTCTTTTATGGTGGATTTTGTGTTCAGGCAGACAACAGAGTAAAAATGAAAGAAAGCGAAAAGATAAATGAATATATGGACCTTGTCTAAGAATTGGGGAAAAAAACTATGGAACATGAGGTTAAAGTAGTTGGTCGCCTTGGAACGGTCCCCAAGGGATTGAAAAAATGAGATGGGGTTCATACCTTTCCCAAGAGTATCAATCTGAAAGTGAACGTAATAGCAAGACTGGAGTTCGATTTCGCTTATGACCATATCACAGTCCAGCACGTTAGCCATTACACAACAGGGACCCCCCAAGCTAAAATAGATAGAAAACTTCTGGAGACCTGAGGAGACTTGTTGTCACTCAGTCTAGACTGAAAACTACCTGTTAAAACTGATTTGAATAACACCCATAAGAGAACTTGTCAACTGGTAGATTTTGCTATACCAGCAGATCATAGAGTGAAAAATGTGGAATATGAGGGTCAAAGTGATACCAATTGTAATAGGTGCACTTGGAATGGGCCCCAAAAGTTTAGAAAAGAGACTAGAGGAAGTGCAAATGAGAGGAAGAATTGAGACTATCCAGACAACAGTATTGTTGAAATCAGCTAGAATACTAAGAAGAGTCCTGAAGACCTGAGGAGACTTGTCACTCAAACTCCAGTGAAAGACCATCAACTAACGCTGGTGTGAAAAACTCACAAGGAGTGAAATAATAATAATATAGTATTGATAAACAAAAAAGAAAGAACTTGTCAACTGGTGGATTTTGCAGTGCCAGCAGATCACAGGGTGAAGCTAAAGGAAAATGAAAAAATAGACAAATATCTGGACCTTGCCAGAGAACTGAAAAAGTTATGGAATATGAAAGTGAAAGTGATACCAATTGTGGTTGGTGCACTTGGAACAGTCCCAAAAGGATTGGAAAAGGGTTTGGAAAGTTTGGATATCAGAGGAAGGATTGAAACCATTCAGAACACTGCACTGCTGCAATCTGCCAGAATACTCAGAAGAGTCCTGGAGACCTGAGGAGACTTGCTGTCACTCAGACTCCAGTGAAAGACCATCAGCTAACACTGATGTGAAAACTCAAAAGGAGTAATAATAATAATAATAATAATAATAATAATAATAATAATAATAATAATAATAATAATAATAATAATAATAATGGTGCCCTTGGAACAATCCCCAAAGTTCTGGAAAAAATTGGGAGGAATCGGAAATCAGAGGAAGAATCGAGACCATCCAGACAACAGCATTGTTAAGATCGGTTAGATTACTCAGAAGAGTCCTGGAGACCTGATGAAACTTGCTGTCACTCAGACTCCAGTGAAAGACTTTCTCTCTTTCTTTCTCTTTCCCCATATCTCTCTCTCTCTCTCTCTCTCTCTCTCTCTCTCTCTCTCTCTCTCTCTCTCTCTCTCTCTCTCTCTCCCTCCTCACTGTATCAAACTAATATTGTTGCGAGATAAAAATGTCCGGATCTTTAATTAAATATGCAACTAAGAGAGGAAATAGACGAGTTTAAATTTGTCAAAAAGTTTATTGAGGTTCATTTGATTTGCATAATAACTTCAGACAGGATGTATTTAATGGCCAGAAGAGATAAGAACGCGGGAAAATAGCAAATGTAGACGATCGGGGAGGGGGGGGCTGACACGAGTGGAAGCGATAATGCTAATTCATCAGAGTAGTGAATCCATCTGTTTTAATGGAATGAAATAGAAAAAAAGAAGGAGTGGGAAGAAACGGAAGAGAAATTAACACTTATACAGAGAGAGAGAGAGAGAGAGAGAGAGAGAGAGAGAGAGAGAGAGAGAGAGAGAGAGAGTTACGCAATTTTAGGCGTTAAGGTTTCCTATTGGTAAAACCAATGGTAGTAAAGGGTGTAGTCTCAATAGCAGTAGGTCTGTTGTATTCCTTGAAACCAGAAAGAGAGAGAGAGATGGGGGGGAGAGATTATTATATTTTTACTTATTGAACTATTTTGCAATACCTCTTAAGTATACATATCAAACGTTGTAATAGATAAATTATCCCAATAATAATAATAATAATAATAATAATAATAATAATAATAATGATGATAATAATAATAATTGTAGTCGGTGCACTTGGAACGGTCCCGATAAACTTTTAATAAGACTGAAGGATCTTGAAATCAGAGGAAGAATTGAGACCATCCAGACTATCCGATTGCACTGCTGCAATCGGTTAGAATACTCAGAAGAGTCCTGGAGACCTAAGGAGACTTGTTGTCACTCAGCCTCCAGTGAAATACCATCAGCTAACGTTGATGTGAAAAACTCACAAGGAGTGATAATAATAATAATAATAATAATAATAATAATAATTATAATAATAATAATAATAATAATAATAATAATAATAATAATAATAATAATAATAAGAAGAAGAAGAAGAAGAAGAAGAAGAAGAAGAAGATTCGCACCCTAAAGGTTTTTTTTTCCGGGGACATCATCTGAGAGATCAAAGTTCGTAGTTGATGCCAAAAGTTGACCCAACGTGACCCACGTTTCACCCATTTAAGATAAAACTTCAATCGGTTTATCTAAGAAATTAAAAGTAAATGTCAGTTTTGTAGAGAGAAGAAAAAGAAAAGTAAAGACACCACAATCGTAATACGATGGGGATGGTAATCATCATCATCATCATCATCATCATCATCATCATCATCATCATCATGTCGCGCAAGCAGCACGGATATCCATGACAATCTCTCACCATCATTCCCTATCATTCATTGCCCCTGGGAGGTTTTCTGCACAGCATCCAGCATCCTCGCATAGTTGGTCAATGTAGGTCCTTGCCGGGCGCCCCACTTGCATGTCCATGTGTTGGCTTCCACAGGAGAACGTCGCTTATGAGCTCGTCCTTGCTTCTCCATCATTGTCCTGCATGCCTAGTCCGTCTCACTCGGATGGTTTGTGAGATAGTGGGCAGGTGGCCATACAGCTGCTTCCTTGTGGGGTGCTGTTTCCATGACTTGTTCAAGACTGCACGCAGAATTCTTGTGCAGCTCCCATCCAGCTTATTCTCAAGGCGCCTCGTTAGGGTCCAAGTGGTGCAGCCATACAGCAGTACAGATATAACCACGGCCAGGAAGAATTGTCTTACCCCTCAGCAGAGGTGCAGTCGGTGCATTCTAGCCCCCCAGCCGACTGGGCGGAATAAATGTCAATTTTCTAGAGAGAAGAAAAAGACAAGTAAAGGCACCACAATTGTAATGGGGATGGTAAAGCAGGTCTTAATTGAAGACAGCAAAATTAGCTCAAAAAGAATTGGAAAAAAATACATGACAGAGTAGAAATAGCCATGCACTGGGAATTGTGCAAACCGCTCGAGTTCGATTATGTAAACTAAGGTGTTATACCCTATTGACCAATGGAATGCGCCGACGGGTTACAATAAGTAACAGGGATAATTGTGGCTTGGCAGTAAGCCAATGCGAGTAAGCCAATAACTCGCATTGTATTGTATTGGTCTACTTTCTGTTAATACATTTTCCTACATTTGTTGCCCGTCGTTTTGTTCTTATTTGACCCCTTAAAACCTCACAACAGAAGGATATCCGTGGGGATTAAAATAAAACTAAATTGAAATTAGAATTTTAAAAAAACTCCCATATGCCGTCACCGGAAGAACCCTCCGCGCATGTGCGATAAAAAAAAAAGACCGTCTTCCAACCCCAAAAGAATCTCTTGGCTATTTCGAGTTTAGGCCTTAACTGAGTCTGGTCGCTCCTACTAGCCAGGGAGATATCCCGTTGTCACGGGCGACTTATGACCCAGTCAATAAAGCCTAAATCATAAAACACCTTCTGTCTCTGTCTCTTTCCTTTTCGGTCCTTAAATTCCTTCCGTTTCAGCGCGACCACCAAATAAGATGGGGTACAAAGCAAAAAAGCTCTAAGAACCCGCTACCAGAATATCCAGCTACTTTTAAAACCATAAAACACCCAAACTTCTTCCTACCCCATGTATTAACACAAACCAGAATAAAATACTCTGCGAGTTTGGGATCCAGACCGATGAAATCTAAGTAAGAAATCTGGATGCATTTTTTATGAGCAAAGAAAATATATTCTTTTAAATCTTAAACATGGATGTGTCATCAAGTTTTAAGAGACAAGATGAAAATAAATAGAAAAATATCAAGACTTGATAATCAAGTAACATTAAAGGGTTAAACTTGCAAATCGTCGTCAAAATTAAAACGGAAACTTATTTGCTGGTGATCCATGACAGTTTAACTACAGTGTATGAATGAACGTTTTTGCGAATTGGGTTTAGGGGTTTGGGGATTAGGGTTGTTTGTGTTAGTATTGCAATGTATAATTTCAATGAAACATGGTTTTAAAAAACATTTTTCAACATTAAATGTATAGTAATTTGTGGTTTTTTGTTGTATTCAGGTGTTTCTTATTTACCTTAGACTACGGTCATTATCAGATGATAACCCTGAGTTGAAGTGTGGTTTCGGAGCTTTAATATCATTACCACTAGTTCAAGGCAGTTCTAACAGCATAAAATGTCACCAGACTTATTAACTCATGGTTATCATCTGAGGATGACTTTATTTTCAGGTAAATAAGAAACACCTGAATAAGGCCCGAAGATACAGCAACCTGAACGTTGTGTGTATACATACCACAATAAAGATGAGAACAACAGTCCGAAATATCAAAATTATTCATGAATAAAATTTTTTGCAAATATGGGCTGTACTTGTTAATACTATTCTCCAAAATCTCTTCACAGACTTGGGGGTCCGTTGATTCTTTTGTTATGTAATTGGATGGCAGCTGGGTCACTGGGTGCAAAGACGCCAGTGGATATGTGACCCCCAGAGGTCAAGAAGATATATCACCCACCTGCACGGAACATCCATTGTAGACTTATCGTGAGAAAGAACGATTAGTGGGTGCAGTGTCGTGTGAAAGAGGACAGAGATGAGATGAATATTTGTAAAATAGACGGATGCATGCTTATATATGTACTAGCAGCGGCTACCCGGCGTCACCTGGGTAGAGGGGGATTTTTTAAAAGTCAGTCCGTCAGATCCATTATTTGCATTGATCCAGCTACACTGAAAAGAAATATTAATGTCTACTATCTAAAATATTAAATGAAAAAAAAATCCATGCTGTTATCATTTAAGTTTTATTTTTTAATTATCTTCACGAATATAAATCAAATGTCTATTATTTTTGCTCAAAAACCAAGCCCTGGTGATATTTAATGTATATATATATTTACTTTGTCGTTAATTGTTTTATTTTCGAAGTTTCCTCCGGACATATCAAACGTTGTAATAATTGAATTATCATACTGTGGTATATCCACAGGTCCTGCTAGTAAATCACCCCATCCCCCTTATAATCATTCATACTCTCTCTCTCTCTCTCTCTCTCTCTCTCTCTCTCTCTCTCTCTCTCTCTCATAAAATTATTCATACCCCCTTTCTTAATCATTCATACTCCCTCTATCATTCTATCTCCCCTTACAATTATTCATACCCCCCCTCTCTCTCTCTCTCTTCTTATAATTATTAATACCCCCTCTCTACCCTTATAATTATTCATACTCCCCCTCTCTCCCTTCTTATAATTATTCATATTCCCCTCTCTCTCTCCCCCCTCTTATAATTATTCATACCCCCTCTCCCCCCCTTCTTATAATTATTCATACTTCCCCTCTCTCTCCCCTCTTATAATTATTCATACACCCTCTCTCTCCCTTCTTATAATTATTCATACTCCCCTCATAATTATCATATCCCCCTCTCTCCCCCCTCTTATAATTATTCATACCCCTCTCTCCCCTCCCAATAATTATTCATACCCCCTCTCTCTCTCTCTCTCTCTCTCTTATAATTTCATACCCCCTCTCTCCATTTATAATTATTCATACTCCCCCCTCTCTCCCCTCTTATAATCATTCCTTCTCTCCTCTCTCTCTCTCTCTCTCTCTCTCTCTCTCTCTCTCTCGTCTTATTATCCACCTGTTCATTAGCTGATTACCACTGATCCAACACTGACCTTTTCTTCTCCATTATTCTTTTCAGATGTTTGCCTTTTCGATCACTGACTTGTTTACTTGACTCCTCCTCCTTATCCTCCTCCTCCTCCCCCTCACATCATCCTCCTACTCTCCCCTCTCCTCCTCCTGCTGCTGCTGCTGCTGCTGCTGCAACTTCAGGATCGGTCAACGAACACGCAAAGCGAGATATTATCTCGCTCACTCTCCATGGATACAGACATGCAGGAATGCAGTACGGTGTATTGCTCATCTAATAAGAACTTTGGTCATTCTATCTTCTTTCCACCATGTATCCCCTGTGGAGGTGTATTGTGTAATGGTTATCATCGTAGGAAATGGACTCGTAGACCAGAGTTCAAATCCTAGACGAGGTCGTTTGCATTTCACATGAAGCTAATACCCTTGGGAAAGGTATGCATCCATCTACTCTCCCTCCAGTTATGGGTAAATAGTAGGGCAGACTGGGCTCTTTAACCTTGGTTAGGTAATCAGCCTAGGAGAAGGATAACTGAATTCAAACCTGTTAAACTCCGCTTAAGAAATTGACCTTGTGTCACATCCTGCTCGTGCGGACCCAAACACTAAACTGCATCTGATAGTGTGGCTCCAATTCTGGTGATCTGGGGTATGTGGAGTACCCCTTCATTGCCATTATTCCCAGGTACACTCTAAGAGATATTTCGGGACTCTTAAAATTTTCCGGTGGTAAGCAAGTAATTTCTAATGAAAGAAGATGAGAACATCAATTGAAGATAAAGAAACATATATTCAAAAGGTACAAAAAGGGTTGCAAATTTGTGGCATTTGCTAGCCAGATTTATCTTGATGAGGGCGGGGTAAAGGTAGCGCTGGATGAAACCACTCGCTGGTTGACAAGGTAATGGGAACGCTTTAAAATCGTGTCTCGTTGGTTGAAGGGTCCCGTGATAAGTGAATTTCGTCAAGGAGTTTAATTTTGGCGCCAATTTCGTATATTGGTGATTCGCCCTCTGGTGTCAGGGGGAGATAATTCAACTATAATTTTTCCGATAACTCTGACTCGGATTTTGTGTAAGGGTCCCATCTATGGGTCAAATAAATTCGTTTAAAAATTATTTGTATTCGATAGGACCGTGTGCCGAACTTGATTTAATTTGATTGATTTGATTTTATGGCATGTCAACCCTTGTTGGGTTATTTTGTACCGAAGACGTTTTTATTTTATTCATTCTTGATGCGTATTGATTTTTTATACAGAGTTTTTTAAACACTTTTTAAAACTCAATTTTATTTCTATTTAACCCATAGATGGGTCCCTAACAGGTACTACCACTCTGGGTCAGTCGACCTGGGACTAATGGTGAGGAAGGGGGTACTCCATACTCTCCAGAGCTCTAGAATTGGAACCTCACCACTAGATACAGTTTAACGTCATACCTAGGATACGATATCAAAATTACTTGATTCGGCATTGAATGAACTGAAAAGGGTTAATATGCCATAAAACCAACCAACCAACCTTCTTTCTTCTAAGCTTAGCTTAGATGTGGTACAAGGACAGAAGTATGGAGCGCCCAATGAGAATCGAACATTCACTAACAACGGTCTGCAAATCCAGCTTGCTAACCATTACACAACGTGAGGTACCCAGTTATTTACTAAGCTTCGCTTAGATGCGGCACAAGGTCGAATATAAGGTGCACCCAGTGAGGCTCGAACTCACTAGTCATGGTTTGCCAGTCTACCTTGCTTACCATTACACCATGAGAGGTATATAGATATTTACTAAGCTTAGCTTAGATGTGGCACAAGGCCAGAAGTAAGGGGTACCCAATGAGAATCGAATTCACTAACAATGGTCTGCAAATCTAGCTTGCTAACCAATACACCACGAGAGGTATATAAGGTGTGCTGAAGATCACAACTTAAATTTATAGACTCTTCAAGGCTGCGTGGACTGAATCGGCCAATCAAAACGCTCGAATACGTGGCTGGTTAACTATTTAAAGACGGTGGTAGATTGGCACTCAGTTGCTCGTGCTTAACACGGACAAACACAGGGATCATAGGATTCTGGATACACAGATGAACGGACAAATACAGGGATCATAGGATTCTGGATACATGGATGAACGGACAAACACAGGGATCATAGGATTCTGGATACACAGATGAACGGACAAACACAGGGATCATAGGATTCTGGATACACAGATGAACGGACAAATACAGGATCATAGGATTCTGGATACATGGATGAACGGACAAACACAGGGATCATAGGATTCTGGATACACAGATGAACGGACAAATACAGGATCATAGGATTCTGGATACATGGATGAACGGACAAACACAGGAATCATAGGATTCTGGATACATGGATGAACGGACAAACACAGGGATCATAGGATTCTGGATACACAGATGAACGGACAAACACAGGAATCATAGGATTCTGGATACACAGATGAACGACAAATACAGAATCATAGGATTCTGGATACATGGATGAACGGACAAACACAGGGATCATAGGATTCTGGATACACAGATGAACGGACAAACACAGGGATCATAGGATTCTGGATACACAGATGAACGGACAATACAGGGATCATAGGATCTGGATACAGATGAACGGACAAAACAGGGATCATAGGATTCTGGATACACAGATGAACGGACAAACACAGGGATCATAGGATTCTGGATACACAGATGAACGGACAAATACAGGGATCATAGGATTCTGGATACATGGATGAACGGACAAACACAGGGATCATAGGATTCTGGATACACAGATGAACGGAGAAATACAGGAATCATAGGATTCTGGATACATGGATGAACGGACAAACACAGGAATCATAGGATTCTGGATACATGGATGAACGGACAAACACAGGGAATCATAGGATTCTGGATACACAGATGAACGGACAAACACAGGAATCATAGGATTCTGGATACACAGATGAACGGACAAATACAGGATCATAGGATCTGGATACATGGATGAACGGACAAACACAGGGATCATAGGATTCTGATACACAGATGAACGGACAAACACAGGGATCATAGGATTCTGGATACACAGATGAACGGACAAATACAGGGATCATAGGATTCTGGATACATGGATGAACGGACAACACAGGGATCATAGGATTCTGGATACACAGATGAACGGACAAACACAGGGATCATAGGATTCTGGATACACAGATGAACGGACAAATACAGGATCATAGGATTCTGGTACATGGATGAACGGACAACACACATCATGGATTCTGGATCAAACACAGGATCATAGGATTCTGGATACACAGATGAACGGACAAATACAGGATCATAGGATTCTGGATACATGGATGAACGGACAACACACAGGGATCATAGGATTCTGGATACACAGATGAACGGACAAACACAGGGATCATAGGATTCTGGATACAGGAATCATAGGATTCTGGATACATGGATGAACGGACAAACACAGGGATCATAGGATTCTGGATACACAGATGAACGGACAAAACAGGATCATAGGATTCTGGATACACAGATGAACGGATCATAGGATTCTGGATACACAGATGAACGGACAAACACAGGAATCATAGGATTCTGGATACACAGATGAACGGACAAACACAGGATCATGGATTCTGATCAAACACAGGAATCATAGGATTCTGGATGATGAACGGACAAATACAGGGATCATAGGATTCTGGATACATGGATGAACGGACAAACACAGGGATCATAGGATTCTGGATACACAGATGAACGGACAACACAGGGATCATAGGATTCTGGATACACAGATGAACGGACAAATACAGGGATCATAGGATTCTGGATACAGGATGAACGGACAAACACAGGGATCATAGGATTCTGGATACATGGATGAACGGACAAACACAGGAATCATAGGATTCTGGATACACAGATGAACGGACAAACACAGGAATCATAGGATTCTGGATACAGGATCATGGATAACGGACAAATACAGGATCATAGGATTCTGGATACATGAAGGAACCAGGGATCATAGGATTCTGGATACACAGATGAACGGACAAACACAGGGATCATAGGATTCTGGATACACAGATGAACGGACAAATACAGGGATCATAGGATGGATACATGGATAACGGACAAACACAGGGATCATAGGATTCTGGATACACAGATGAACGGACAAACACAGGATCATAGGATTCTGGATACACAGATGAACGGACAAATACAGGAATCATAGGATTCTGGATACATGGATGAACGGACAAACACAGGGATCATAGGATTCTGGATACACAGATGAACGGACGGATCATAATGGATACACGGAGGATCATAGGATTCTGGATACATGGATGAACGGACAAACACAGGGATCATAGGATTCTGGATACACAGATGAACGGATATCATAGGATTCTGGATACATGGATGAACGGACAAACACAATGAACGGAAACACAGGGATCATAGGATTCTGGATACACAGATGAACGGACAAACACAGGATCATAGGATTCTGGATACACAGATGAACGGACAAACACAGGAATCATAGGATTCTGGATACACAGATGAACGGACAAATACAGGGATCATAGGATTCTGGATACATGGATGAACGGACAAACACAGGATCAGGAATACACAGATGAACGGACAACACAGGGATCATAGGATTCTGGATACACAGATGAACGGACAAATACAGGGATCATAGGATTCTGGATACATGGATGAACGGACAAACACAGGGATCATAGGATTCTGGATACACAGATGAACGGACAAACACAGGGATCATAGGATTCTGGATACACAGATGAACGGACAAACACAGGAATCATAGGATTCTGGATACATGGATGAACGGACAAACACAGGAATCATAGGATTCTGGATACACAGATGAACGGACAAACACAGGATCATAGGATTCTGGATACACAGATGAACGGACAAATACAGGATCATAGGATTCTGGATACATGGATGAACGGACAACACAGGGATCATAGGAGGATATCATAGGATTCTGGATACACAGATGAACGGACAACACAGGGATCATAGGATTCTGGATACATGGATGAACGGACCAAACACAGGGATCATAGGATTCTGGATACACGATGAACGGACAAACACAGGGATCATAGGATTCTGGATACACAGATGAACGACAAACACAGGGATCATAGGATTCTGGATACACAGATGAACGGACAAACACAGGGATCATAGGATTCTGGATACACATGAACGGACAACACAGGGATCATAGGATTCTGGATACATGGATGAACGGACAAACACAGGGATCATAGGATTCTGGATACAGATGAACGGACAAACACAGGAGACATAGGGTCATAGGATTCTGGATACACAGATGAACGGACAAACACAGGAATCATAGGATTCTGGATACACAGATGAACGGACAAATACAGGGATCATAGGATTCTGGATACATGGATGAACGGACAAAACACAGGGATCATAGGATTCTGGATACACAGATGAACGGACAAATACAGGGATCATAGGATTCTGGATACACAGATGAACGGACAAACACAGGGATCATAGGATTCTGGATACACAGATGAACGGACAAACACAGGAATCATAGGATTCTGGATACATGGATGAACGGACAAACACAGGGATCATAGGATTCTGGATACACAGATGAACGGACAAACACAGGGATCATAGGATTCTGGATACACAGATGAACGGACAAATACAGGGATCATAGGATTCTGGATACATGGATGAACGGACAAACACAGGGATCATAGGATTCTGGATACATGGATGAACGGACAAGCATTATAGGATTCTAGTTAACACGGACCAACGGACAAGGATTCTGCTTAACACGGACCAAACTTAATACCACAAGGGATCTCTCCATAGTAAACTGGTCTCACCTACAGCCTAAAACTGGTCACACGAATCTTAACTCAAGTCTCTGGGACAACATTGCTATACGGCTGATCGAGAAAATAGCGACAAATTAGAAATGAATAAATAATCATTTTCCGATGTAAACTAGAATTTGTATCTGTAGCCTTGTGGTGAGCCGGAAGTTAACGCTTTGAAAGCAGAAATGGAATGACGAAAATAAATGCTTTGCGCATGAGGATTGGCGCAGCTAGAGAGAAAAATAGAAATATTAAAAATGATAATTTCCAATCAATCAGATGCGTTCGCGCCTAAAAAGAAGTTTTTCAAAAAGACGATTTCGAGTCTAGGTAATTGCTATAAATAACAGGCTTTTCGAGGAAAAAGCCAGAGAAAGAACCAACATGCCTGAATAGTCCATGCTTCTCGTTTTAAGAAATATTCGCCTACTGCTGAAGGTATAATAAGTTCTCTCTCTCTCTCTCTCTCTCTCTCTCTCTCTCTCTCTCTCTCTCTCTCTCTCGGACCATATGACCTTTAGGCACCCCTTTAGCTTTGCTGATTCATAAGTACATTTTTTTCATTTACAACATCAACATCCGGTTGTTTATTAACAGACGATTTTTAGAGGTTTTTTAAATTATAAAACTAACCCCTAACCCCATACAAACAACCGGATGTTAATGGTGTAAATGAAAAAATGTACTCATGAATCAGCAAAGCAAAAGGGGTGCCTAAACGTCATATGGTCCTCTCTCTCTCTCTCTCTCTCTCTCTCTCTCTCTCTCTCTCTCTCTCTCTTCTCTCTCTCTCTAATTAACTGACTGCTGATTTGAATTTTGAACATTACCCTTCTTTCTCAGTTGGGTCAACTCAACACCTTCTTATTATCTTATTACATGAACATTTAAAAAAAGCATTTTCTGCAGGACTTTGATCAGTATTCTTGATTATTGTAATTTTGTTTTAATACAAATATTACTTGTTGAATTTATGAGTTCTTTGTTTTTCTGCCTTGATATATGTGACCTTATGGTGTGTTGATTGGAATTACCCATATATATCTATAACTCCCATCAACCCTTACACCATAGCCTTAAGCACACTCCAGCCACAGAAGCTCTGACATTTAAATTGAGTATGAATGTAAACACTCCTATCTAGCTTGTCATCTTGAATTCTACATCATCTTTGTTTCAAATAACAGTAGATTTATCATCATTGTTTTCACATCAGTGTGTTGTATTCTTGTCCACAAAATGTAGGTCCTCGGTTTGGTCCGATAGTGCGTCAATTTTGTTATGAAATTGTAGGGTTCTTAAATATCCGTGGAGCTTTGTCTCCCATATTTCATGACTTGATTCTTCGCCATTGAAGAAAATTGTTTGCGTTTCTGGGCCCATAACCTGTTAAGTTTTTAAGGGCCATAATTGACCAGTTGATTCTAGCTAGAGAGTCCTCCGATTTGGTTGAGAATCCTAGGATCCCTCGTAGAAGGTTGCCAGTAGACAGAGAAAGAATCAGCGCTTAAGTAATATATCAGCCACGCAATATGGCCAGCGATTGGCTAAGGAACAGACCACATGATCTCGACTAGTCTATAAGTATAGGCAGACAACTAGCACACACCTTTTATCTAAAAAAAAATGCAACACAGTGGAGACTGCAGTCTTTCACCGGAAATCAAGTGACAGCAAGTCTCCTCAATACTCCAGGACTCTCCTCAGTACTCTAGCTGATTTTAATGATACCATTATATGGATGGATTCTATTCTTCTTCGGATCTCTATTTCTTTCAGTCTTTTTGAAAGGCTAGGTATTCACCAAATCCGTTCAGCACGGGGAAGGATGTGACACAAGGATCGCAAGTATGAGAATCGCAAGTATGGGGATCGAACCCGCTATTCAGTAATAATAGATCTGCGAGTCTAGCTATACAACACGATGACAGGCTATTCGAGACTGTTCCTAGTGCTCTAACAATTATTGGCACGTCTGTCGTTTTCATGTTCCAAAACATTTTTTTAAAATTTCTCTTACAAGATCTAGATTTTTGTTAAGCATTTCATTATTCTTTGGTTATTTTTGTCTTTTTTTGATCATTTTACTCTGCGGTCTGCTGGAATAGCAACAGGTACTGTTCTTCTTGTTAGCAGTAACCAGATCCGACATTCGAATCTTGTGGGGACTAAAATAAAATAAAACAAAATAAATATGAGCCCTCAGGCAGGAAAAACCCTCTGGGCATGCGCATTAAAAAGGACCCACTTTTATTCTAGTTTAATTAAATATACTCAGCACATAGGAACCCTTACCCAGGACTAGTGCTGGGGTCTGTGTGGATTAAAACGAAATTGAAATAAAACAAAAAAATAACAGTCTCCCATGAGCTCTCAGACAGGAAGAATCCTTTGGGCATGCGCAGTAAAAAGGACCCACCTCCTACCACCAAGAAAATCCCTCAGCCATTCAAACTCAGGCCTTAACTGTGATTAGACACTACTACTGGACAGGAAGAATTTTCCTCTCCACGGGGTAGCTATGACCCACGAATAAAGTCTATAACCTAAAACCACCTTTTGTCTATGTCTCTTCCTTTGATTCCTTCTCAGCCGAACAACTCAAAAGAAGAAAGAACCACTTATATAATGGAAGCGCGAGGTGTAATGGTTAAAGTCATGGGAAATGGACTCGTCGCCCCGAGTTCAAATCCTGGATGTGATAATTGCATTTAACTTAGCGCTAATACCCTTGGGAAAGGTATGAATCCTACTCTCCCTCCAGCTATGGATAAATAGTAGGGCAGACTGGGTTCTTTAACCTTGGCTAGGCAACCGATCTAGTAGTAGGAAAACTCTGTATTCAAACCAGTAAAACTCCGCTTAAGAAATTGGACTTGTGTCACATTCCTCTTTTCGTATGAACATTGCAAAAACCAAAACGTTATAACAATGACTTCACCATCTTCTATAGATATATAAAGGATAGTTGTGCGTATATGTATGTTTATTTTATAAAATACCTGAAGAAGGCCAGAGGGCATATCGGCCGAAACGTTGTACGGATAACAATGAAGATGAGGACAATAGTCCGAATAACGCAGATAATAGCAAAGGTCAATTTCTTAAGCAGAGTTTAATAGGTTTCAATTTCAGAGTGTTCCTTCTCCTTGAGTGGTTGCCATACTAAGTTTAAATGCCCAGTGTGTCCTACTATTTACCCATAGCTGGAGGGAGAATAGTTGGGTGTATAACTTTCCCGAGGATTACACTAAGTAGGACAACCCCATCAAGCTGTGAGTAATTGGTCGGGCAGTTTTTGTTAATACATACTTTTTAAAACGTATTTAAATTTTATTGAATTTTTACTCATAAAAGCAATTATTGTTGTCATTTTCGCTCATTTGATCGACTTACAGGAGACAAAAAGTTTAAAATGTGCATTAGATTGATATAAGCAGATTATAATTTAAAACAAACAGTCCTTGCGCACCTCGTCATGGTTTAATGGTTAGCAAGTTAGTCACGCAGACCACTTACTACTGCAGAAAAGAGTTTGATCCTCACTGCATGCCCCATGTTTGACGTTTCGTGCCAAAGATTAATAATTTTCGTGCCAAAGATTATAATTTAAAACAAACAGTACTTGCGCACCTCGTCATGGTTTAATGGTTAGCAAGTTAGTCACGCAGACCACTTACTACTGCAGAAAAGAGTTTGATCCTCGCTGCATGCCCCATGTTTGACGTTTTGTGCCAAAGCTAAGGTATACTTAGTTTTATAAAAGTCACACTTAGAATACCAGTGTAGGCAATACAATAAATTATTAACTCCTTTATGGAATTGGCATGTTCGTTAGGGCAGTGGTTCCCAACCTATGGCCACATGGCCAAAATGGGCCACAGCAAATTTCAGGTGGGCCAAAGAAATATTATAATTCTATATAGGAAAATCGCAAAATTAAATATTGATAATAAATAGTCGTTAAATTGGAACCGAAAAAATACATGTAGTTTAGATACTTGAGATAAAGTGTGTGCGTCAATATGGTTGTATCTTGATTGAATAAATATCTTATGTAAAATGGAAATATTTTTTCTGTTATAATAATTTCATGGGTCACAAAGAAATTCTGGTTTCAAAGTGAACCATGAGCTGAAAAAGGTTGGGAACCCCTGCGTTAGGGGACTCGTAGTGTGTCAAATGACAGTCCATAAATCCATACTCGACCTACTTTGTCTCTATTCTTTCAACAGTAGAGACGCTGTCTCTTACCCTACAAAAGAACGGTAAAAATGCGTGTCTATATTACCCACACTAGTCGAGTAAGCCTTTTTTCCATTTTGTCCCCCTTCCACATACTGCTTGCTCATGAAACAATATGTATATAATTATAACTATTTGGATACGTTTGTCTATCTTTTCTTTTAATACTATTTGTATGCATAAGTCGATGGGGTTGCCTAATATCGGTATCAGACAGACAGCGAGGGAATTATCCTCTTTTCACTGGCGCTATACCAAGGAGATTGTTCTGGCGTCTGCGGTGGAGTGCCACACATACCATCAGCTCCTCACTTTACTGCACAGATCCCTCTGCTACTCATACGCTGAGTTGGCGAGGGCCGCTATCGAACCAGGAACCTTGCGATTCGTAGGCAAATGCTCTACCGACTGAGCTAAACCGACACACATATCTGTCTCTGTCTGTCTGTCTCTGTCTCTGTCTCTGCCTCTCTCTCTCACTCTCTCTCTCTCTCTCTCTCTCTCTCTATATATATATATAATATATATATATATATATATATATATATATATAATGTTCCAATCATTTTAAACAGGTAGACATTCCATTCCAGAATAATAATTATCTTCTTCCAATATTGTCCAACTCAAAAGAGAATTGGTGTTTCTAGAAAGAAGAGATTAGATCCGTCAATCTAAGACCCTTCTCGGAAACCCTAAAATTACACTTAGGCGAGGAATTCCCCTGCACTGGATTGAAAACCTTTTTTTTTTTAGAGAGAGAATCTCTAGTGATTGGCTAGACTTGTGAGTGCCTATAACAGAAAATAATTAATAAAAAGAAAAACCCTGAACTTCAATACTCAATTTTCATTTCTGTCTACAATGACCTCTTACGACCTTGCCATCCATAAACAATGATGATGACAAATATTGAAAACTAGCAGTGGATATCCGGCGTCGTCTGGGTAGAGGGGATTTTTTTTTTAAGTTAGTCCTGCTGATCCATTATTACTGAATCGTGAGTTGAATCCTCGTGGGATGCCCCATTTAAATCCCTATGTAAAAAAAATAGATCTTGCATTGATCCAGCTAATCTGAAAATAAATGTTAATGTCTACTATCTAAAATATTAAATGAAAAAAAAAAATCCAAGCTATTATCATTTAAATATTATTTTTTAATTATCTTCACAAATATAAATCAAATCTCTATTATTTTTTCTCAAAAACCAAGCCCTGGTGATATTTAATGTGTATATATATTTACTTTGTCGTTAATTGTTTAATTTTCGAAGTTTCCTCCGGACATATATATACACACAACTGCCCTTTATATATGCATAGATTGACTTCTTTTTACGACAATTTATCAAGAGAAAAAGTGGGTATTTTATTGGGGGGGATTCGAAAAGAAGACAAGATAAATGAAATCCTGAACAGAGAATTGTTAGATGAAATTAATGGTAAAACGTTAGGTGTGGCGCTCCACCTCAGACACTAAAATAATCTCCTTGGTCTAGCGCAAGTGAAAAGGGGATAGACTCCCTCGCTGACTGGCCGATACCGACTTAAAGCCGACCCGACGACTTTACTTAATGTCGAATCAAGTCATTTTTGATAAACAAAGGACTCAGATTGATAACAGTTTTAAGATCGAATGAAGAGTCGGATTTCTTCATTGTAACAAAATCTGTTTTTGTTGTTTCTCGTGTTTATTTTTCTAAGCACGCTCATCTCTCCCTCCCTCTCTCTCTCTCTTTCTCTCTCTCTCTCTCTCTCTCTCTCTATATATATATATATATATATATATATATATATATATATATATATATCAATTTGTTCCTATCTATCTATCCATCTACCTATCTATCTCAATGTGTTCCTATCTATCAATCTATCCATCTATCTATCTCAATTTGTTCCTATAAATCTATCCATCTATCTATCTCAATTTGTTCCTATCTATCTATCTATCTATCTATCTATCTATCTATCTCAATTTGTTCCTATCTATCTTTATATCTCAATTTGTTTCTATCTATCTACCTATTTATCTCAATTTGTTCATATCTATCTCAGTCTGTTCCTATCAATCTATCTCAATCTGTTCCTATCTTTCTATCTATCCAATTATCTATCTCAATTTCTTCCTATCTATCCATCTATCTATCTATTTCAATTTGTTCCTATCTCTCTCTTTATAAAAAAAATGAATAAATAAATAAAACAAATAAATAACAACTAAAATGGCATTATCAACTTAGCAATTAATTTCCCATCTCCCCAGCAGTGGGGGTGGGGGTGGGGGTGAGTAATTAATCGTCACCCTCAACCCGAAACGAAAGTGTCATTCTTTAACGTTTCTATCATCCGTATTGGATTTTAATTGTTTCAGTGCGCGTAAAATAATATTTGTAAAACTATGAATGAATTATCACTATTCACGTTGCAGTAGGTACCACCAATTTGCCCTGTAAAATCTACACCCGTAGGGGGGGGGGGCTATCTAACACAATGAAACTTGCATAAAGGTTAATATTATCTTGAAAGATTTTCGTCCATTCGAAAGTAGAAACATTAAACAAACTCCTGATGATTTTTTTTTAATTTCAGCTTACGGAAATAATGAAAATTTTAATATTTTTTCTAAGAGAAAAACTGATAAAATAATAAAGAAGTACTTACTTTTCTTGGCCGAGGTGGTTGAAACTGAATATTTTACGCGAAAAAACGCGTCTCGTCTCGTTTATATTTAGTGAAGAATATACAAGAAACACAACTGTATTTTCGTCAGTTTTGCTCTTCCGTATATCATAAGAATCAAACATTACTATTCAACAATAAAAATTACAAATTCTCTTAAAAATATTAATATATCGTGGATCGTACAAATTTTTAGTTAACCTGAATTCTAAAATTCAGCGTTTTATTATAATTAGATATTAATGAAAAGTTCGATTTGTCCACAAAAAAAAAAAAAATTATTTAAGCTTTAAAATCTCTTAAAAACTAATTTCTTAAAATATTTTTTTTCTTGACAATTTAATAGAATATAGTACATATCAATTAAAAAAGAAAAAAAAAAGTTTTAAAATAATATCATGACATTTTTTAGCACTTTTTATTTCAGAATTCATGATTTTTTTTCTACAAAAACTACCGCCACGAATTTTATAAAAATTTTTTGATATAATTATTCAGACTTTTATCTTTATAGAAAAAAAGTCAAAATCGTTTTTTTTTTTCGGTTCATTTTTCATATTTCATAAAATAAAATAGGGGGTAGACCCCGTAAAAAATATTTCCACAATATATTTTAGGAAAAACTATTTCAGCCATATTTTCATCAAAAGATAAGCGATTCTGGAAATTTTCGAGAAAATCGGACCATCGATTGATTTTTCATAGAATTTTTTTAAAATCCTCTTGTCGTAACTTGTTTTTGGGTACGTTAAATTTCAGTTGATTTAACGGTGCAAAAATGAAAACATTGTTTTTTTTCAATCATAATTTTTATTATTTCCGTAAGCTGAAAAAAAAATCACCAGGAGTTTTCTTTTTTTTTTTTTAATGTTTCTTCTTTCGAATGGAAAAAAATCTTACAAGTGTAACCAAAAATAAGAGTGTACTTATTTTTGGTTACACTTGGACTCAACTGATGATGCAATTTTTATCTTATTTTTGATTACTGAGTCTTAATGCTGTAGAGTTTGGTAATAAATAATAACTACCAATATCCGTTTTGTTATGTATAAGAATAAATCACAAAATCGTATCTTTGCTTCAGAAAAAAATAACTTAATTTTTTTTACGGATTCACTTATGGGTTAAACTTGTAAATCGTCGTCAAAATTAAAACGGAAACTTATTTGGTGATCCATGACAGTTTAACTACAGTGTATGAATGAACTTTTTTGCAATTGGGTTTAGGGGTTTGGGGATTAACGTTGTTTTTAATTACGTATTGCTTAAAAGAAAAACAAACAAATTACTATACATTTAATGTTGAAAAATATTTTTTAAAACCAAGTTTAATTGAAATTATACATTGCAATACTAACACAAACAACTGAGACTAATGTGTCTACCGTTGGATTCCATAATTAATTTCAATGTATAGTAATTTTGGGGTTTTGTTGTTATTGTTGTTTTTTTAAGCAATACGTAATTAAAAACAACCTCAATCCCCAAACCCCTAAACCGTAACCCAATTCGCAAAAAAGTTCATGTAGTTAATCTCTCATGGATTACCAAATAAGTTTCCGTTTTAATTTTGAGAACGATTTGCAAGTTTATGTCCCATGGTGTTTATTAAACTTGACCGACGACATCATGTCTGACACAAGGTTATGTTTCTATGCATTCCAGTGAGTTTCAACAAAAGTATGTTAACAGTTGCCAGACAAGTGGTTTTCTATGTGCTGTGCACTTTACGTCAGTTTTACAACACAATTCTCCATTCTTCCACTTAAAAAGAAACGATGCCTATGTCTGGCTGGTAATCTATCACATACAAACAACATATACATATATCAAACACACACACACACACCACACATATTATCGCTGTCTCTCCACACACATCAACACACACGAATAAACAATAGTGAATACGAATGGTTTAACATGCGCTTCTATACGCGTTGGCGTTCGAGACGAGTGCGTACCTGTGTGCGCGTGTGTGCATGTATGCGTGTGCGCTCATGGATGTAGGTGGGTGAAGATGGAGGGCGGCACGTATGTCTGAAAATATGTCTGTATTTAGACTGTGAGTAGTGAGTAATATCTGATTCCTTCTAACAAAAAAAAGGGAAAGAAAAAAAGGGTCATTGTGGTCTCCCACATCTTGATTCCCTTCCATGTCACCGCCCCCCCTATTTTCCCTTCCATCACCCCCTCCCCTTCATTTTCCCACTGTTTGCTCCTCTTCGGAGAATAACAATAAATCACTCCACTCAAGCAAGACACTTTCCTGTCTGCTTCCCAGTTTCCCATTTCCCAAGAAATTGCATTTGTCGTCTCCACCGAATATTAGATTGTCTTTTTTACATTGAAAAATGAAACCTGCTAGTTTAATTTATTGATTTTTTTCTTCTTCTTCTCTCCGTCTCTTTCTTTCTTTCTTTCTTTCTTTCTTTCTTTTTTTCTTTCTTTCTTCCCATGTTCTCTTTATTTATTTATTTATTTCGTCATATCTTTTTTTCTTCATCATCATTTTCTTTCTTTCTTTCTTTCTTTCTTTCTTCCCTTGTTCTCTTTATTTATTTATTTATTTATTTTTCATATCTTTTTCTTTCTTCATTCATCATTTTTCTTCTTTCTTTCTTTCTTTCTTTCTTTCTTTCTTCCCTTGTTCTCTTTATTTTTTATTTATTTATTTATTTATCATATCTTTTTCTTCATTCATCATTTTTTCTTTCTTTCTTCTTTCTTTCTTCCTGTCCTCTTTATTATTTATTTATTAATTCTTTTTCTTTTTCTTCATTCATCATTTTCTTTCTTTCTTTCTTCTTTCTTTCTTTCTTTCTTCATCTCTTTCTTTTTTGCTTCTTTCTTCTCTTTCTTTTGCTTCTTTCTTCATCTCTTTCTACCTTCCCTTTATTCTTCTATCTTCTTTTCATATCTTTTTCTTTCTTCATTCATCCCATTCTTTCTTTCTTTCTTTCTTTCTTCATCCTTTCTTTTCTTTTTTTTTCTCTCTCTTTCTACCTTTCCCTTTTCTCTCTTTCTTTCTTTCTTCATCTATTCTTCTTCTTCTTTCTTCCCTTGTTCTCTTTATTTTTTTATATCTTCATATCTTTTTCTTTCTTCATTCATCATTCTTTCTTTCTTTCTTTCTTTCTTTCTTCATCTTCTTTTTCTTCTTCTTCATCTCTTTTCTTTTTATTCTTCTACTCTTTCTTCTTTCTTTCTTCTTCATCTTTCTTTCTTTTTTCTTTCTCTTTCTTCTTCATCGCTTTCTTTTCTTTTCTTCGTCTTATTCTTTCTACCTTCCTTTCTCTTCTTTCTTTCTCATCATTTCTTTCTCTTCTTTCTTCCCTTTTCTCTTTATTTTATTATATCTTCATATCTTTTTTCTCTTCATTCATCCATTCTTTCTTTCTTTCTTCTTTCTTCATCGCTTTCTTTTCTTTTTCGTTCGTTCTCATCTCTTTCTACCTTCCTTGTTCTCTTTCTTTCTTCTTCATCTATTTCTTTCTTTCTTTCTTTCTTCCCTTCTCTCTTTATTTATTTATATTCTTCATATCTTTCTTTCTTCATTCATCATTTTCTTTCTTTCTTTCTTTCTTTCTTTCTTTCTTTCTTCATCTCTTTCTTTTTTCTTCTTTTTTTTCTTCATCTCTTTCTACCTTCCCTTGTATTCTGTCTTATCTTTCTTTCTTTCATATCTTTTTCTTTTCTCTTCATCCCTTTCTTTCTTTCATCTTTCTTTCTTCGTCGCTTTCTTTTCTTTTCGTTCTTTCTTCATCTCTTTCTACCTTCCCTTGTTCTCTTTCTTTCTTTCTTCATCTATTTCTTTCTTTCCTTCTTTCTTTCTTTCTTTCTTCATCTCTTTCTACTTTTCCTTTCCTTTCTTTCTTTCTTTTTCTCATTTTCTTTCTATCTTCTTTCTTTCTTCTCATCTCTTTTTCTTACTTTCCCTGTTCTCTTTTTCTCACTTTTCTATCATTCTTTCTTTCTTCCATCTATTTCTACTTTCCCTTGTTCTCTTTCTTTCTCACTTTCTTTCTATCATTCTTTCTTTCTTCATCTCTTTCTACTTTCCCTCGTTCTCTTTCTTTCTTGCTTTCTTTCTCACTTTCTTTCTATCATTCTTTCTTTCTTTCTTCCCCGATTATTTTCTTTTATTTCCTTGACCTTTTTTCCTCGTTTTCTTTCTTTGTTACTCAATTTAATATCCTTTCTCTTTTTCTTTCATATCACTTCCTTCCTACCGTTTTTTATTTATCTCTTTCTTTCTTTAGCCCTTTCTTTATCTATTTCAACCTTCTTTTGTTCTCTTTCTTTCTTACTTTTAGGTTTTTTTCTTTCTTTCATTCTTTCCCATCTTCCTTCATATCTTTTTTCCCTTCTTTTACATATATTTCTCAATCTTTTTTTTATAATCCTTTACTTCTATTATCAATTTTATATTTCATTTCTTCTTCTTCTCTTTTCTTCTTCTTCTTCTTCTTCTTCTTCTTCCCACTTCAATCTTCTTCTTCTTCTTCTTGCTCTCCTTTCATTCTTCTTCTTCTTCTTCTTCTTCTTCTTCTTCTTCTTCTTCTTCTTCTCTTCTCTCTCTTCCACTCACTTCAATCTTCTTCTTCTTGCTCTCCTTCATTCTTCTTCTTCTTCTTTCTTCTTCTTCTTTCATTCTTCTTCTTCTTCTTCTTCCCACTTCAATCTTCTTCTTCTTGCTCCCCTTTCATTCTTCTTCTTCTTTCATTTCTTCTTCTTCTTTCGCATTGTCTTTCCTTTATTCTATCCACCCTTATTCTTTCATTCATATATATTATATATATAATATATAATATATATTATATATATATATATATATTCATCTTTTAGCATACCATTCTTCAAAATACATTTTCGACAGCTGACAATACACCCCTCACCACCACCTACACACACACACACACACACACACACACACACACACACTGTTCTCTTATTGTGTCTGTGTGTCTGCCTCCTCCGCGTCTGTTTTTGAATGAAAAAAAAATCGACCTTGCTTTTTGAAGGGACCGACTATTTCAAACGTTACACGTCGTTTTAGTTGACCGTGGGAAGGAGATCCCTAATTGGTATCTGGAATCACACCAAGACCAACTAGAATTACTCGGTGGCCTCGATCACACACACACACACACACACGCGCGCGCATGCGCTTACGCATGCGTGTTTTACAGCGTCAATGGCTTTTGGGTTAGAAGAAAATGAGGTAGGATGAGAGCAGCAACTTGTGAGTCTTGTCCCCATTTTTCTGCTCAAAGCAAGAAGCGTCATTGCCACCACCGGTGAAGAAGAGAAAAGAAAAAAACACACCCAGAGAGGAAAGGGGACATAAACGTTTCCCTGATTACAACTCAATGTAAAAACATGTGATAAATAAATAAATAAAAACTTGGTTTCTCTGCTGGTATTCGGTAATCATGAACTTTAGTTTAGTAAATTCCTACCATAAAATTATGCATCTGCATTATCTGAAATGAACTTAATTGTTATTAAGAACACATTTTATGATATTTTTGTGTTAAAACATGCAGTTGTATTGATTCGAACAAGTTTGTATTTTTTTTTGTTTGTTTATATCGTACGATAATTCAAAATATGTTCTTAATAACAATTAAGTTCATTTCAGATAATGCGCAAGCATAATTTTATGCTAGGAATTTACTAAACCAAAGCACATTTTGAATTATCGTACGATATAAACAAAAAAATACAAACTTGTTCGAATCAATACAACTGCATGCTTTAACACAAAAATATCATAAAATGTGTTCTTAATAACAATTAAGTTCATATCAGATGATGCGCAAGAGGGATAAGCCCCATCCATGAGGCCAACTGTTGGTCGTGGGTGGTGACTCGTGATGCTTAAGAATAGAACCCTGGTAGTTGAGCAGTCCATGACATGCAACACACCACTTTGGCTCTTACATAGGCTAGACGAGCGGTCGGAGAGGCTCCCTCCGATCAATCGGCTGGTCACGTCAAACCCTAGCACCTATATGATTGTCCCAACCCTATTGCCCTTATGGCAAGCCCCAACTGTTTTTATCATATACATACAAGAAGACGGTGGCTGAGGGTCTTAGTGTCTGGGTATGACTTAAACTCTATCTGATGGTAAAGTTGTAAATTCTAGAGCTCTGTGGAATGTGAAGTACCATTTCATCGCCATAACTCAAATTGAGGTCCACTCAAATCCGGAGTGGTAGTACCTGTTAGGTAAACCCAAAAATTCGGCTGCATTTCATTTTAAAAACGAATTAAAATTAATTAAATCGATTATTTAAGGTCAAATTTTTGTCCAAGTCGAAAAATAGTAATATAATGAGCATCAGTAAAAAAAAAAATTTTTTAAATCTATTTATTTTTAATACATTTAAAACGATTTTTTCGGTCAATTTCGATCGCGTATTGTTGGAAACGCTGTTTAAAGATGCCGTAAAATCCGTGTTTACAAAATAAATTTAACATTGAAAAAAATTTACCAAACATCAGGGAATTATTCGATTTTAATGAAATTTTCAGTATTGATTTATCAATGAATGAATTTTATAATGCATTGGTTATTTTATTTTAAAACTTAAAAAAAATGCTATGAAAAATTAATATATAAAATTCATTTAACATATGAGCAGCATGATTTTAAGCTTAAAATGGCATATTATTAGATTCTAAAAAGATATCTTTTAATAACTACTTTACTTTAGTATCAATCACCCATATTTTTTGGGTCGAAAACTGAATTGGAAACAATTGTAAAAAAAAGTTGGCCAGAAAGCTCGAAAAGATCGTTAATAAAATCGTTAAACAGAAGTGCTTTTTTTTAAAATTCTACATGTATAAATGAAAGAATGCTGCCCAAACACACACATACACACACACAAACACACACACACACACACACACACATATATATATATATAATATATATATATATGTGTGTGTGTGTGTGTGTGGTGTGTGATAGTATCCTCATCAGTCTATGAACTTTTCAGATGACCCTCGTAAATCTGGATTATTATAAGCCCTTCTATTTGCCCCGTATTCAATGGATGTGGATCCCCTACTCGAAATTCCATAGCGACGAATCAGGGTAGATATGTTTCCCCACCCGACACTCACCCGACACCCCACTCATGGATAATCCCCCTATTGATGACCAAATACTGGATTCTTTTCAATTTCTTTCTATAATACCATCAATGCTTCTACTGCAGTAGGGGAAGGGAAGGGAAGTAACGAAACCCAGCTGGAGGACAAATAAATGAGGTGATGTGGGAGAGGTGGTGTTTTTTTTTCAACCAATGAATTCAATAAAATAAACTACAATAGCTACTTGCACAGGTACTCTACTAGTGACTATAGTCATAAAACACAATTTATAAGAACAAACTCTGGTTTCGACCGGGGGTCTGGAGGCTTCGGCCCTGGACCGCATAAGTTAACGTCATTGATCCCAGGGGGCCATCCCCCTCAGGCAACACTTGCCCCCTCGATTCAAAGGGGCAAAGCTGGGTTTATTGCCCGGTGTCTGAGGCGCTCCCTTGAGGGCGAATACCAACGAGATCAACGCAACGAGCTTCGGTTCGTTGGTAGTCCCACATTAATAGGGCCTTGTGCCTAACTTGTACACGTGGGGTACGTGATAAATATAACAATTTATAGGAATAAGCGATTAAATTCGTATCTACTATGTTATAAAGGAAGTAAAGTTGGCAGAGTGGCCTATTTTCAGTATCAGCCGGACAGTGAGGGAGTCTATCCCCGTTTCGCAAGACCTTTACCATAGAGATTATTTTTTGCTGAGGTGGAGTGCCACACCTACCGTCAGTTTCCCATTTTATCGCACAGATCATATTACCCAATCTGTGCTAATCATATGCTGAGTGAGCGGGGACCGGTCTCGAACTCAGAACCTTACGATTCCAAGGCGGGTGCTCTACCGACTGAGCTAAACTATCTGCTGAAATCTTATCTCTTATAAGTGGTAAGAAGAAAGACTGCAGAAGAAAGCGCACTTGGGAGAGGGTACTATTTGAACCCTTATCTACCCGGCCTTTTCACTTTAGAGGGTATGATGTGATCAGGGTCTCAAATATGGGGCATCCAACGAGGATTAACAGAACAGTATGGTGATTGTTAATGATGGGTCTATATATATATATTAATATATATATATATATATATATATTTAGCAAATATATGCACCTCCGGTGCAAGTTTTAAGTTTTAATGTAATACAATATCGTATTAAATTAGAAAGGCTAATGAAAACTAAATAAGAATGCAGATAAAAGATTTTTGAAACAGGGAGTATAATCGAAAATAGAACAACTGAAACTTACTCTTCCATCACTCCGTCTTCATTGTTATTTTTTCTAATTTAAGTATTAGTTAAAATAGAAGTTAAGAAATAAAATGACAGTTATTTTTTCTTGTTAATGGATTTCATTTAAGATTAATTGAAGAGTTTTTGTTTATATTCATTAAAATAAAACCAAACAATTAGAAATCAATAATACTAAGCACATATTTAATAAATCACATTTTTAATATCAATATGCAAATTAGACTTCCCATTCACACTGTAAACGCTATTCTGTTTGTATATATAATATAATGCATGTTGTTAGTATGTAGCTATGGTTAACAGTATTAACAATGTAAACAATTTATCAATTAAGTTGAGGTTTAAATAAAAATAAATTCATGGTCAATGTGACGTCAATAACAAGGAATTTTTGACTGAGTAGTGATTTAGTTTCGGTTACAGACAGAAAAGAAACAATCTCCATTATAATAAGATATATATATAATGTTGTTCTGGTTCCAACGGGAGAAAAAAGGCCTGAAGAAGATCCCAAGATCTGAAACAAAAATATATTTTTTTTAATTTTCTGAAAAACAAATACATTTTGCGACCTTCTTTTTTTTATAATATAATATATATATATATATATATATATTATATATATATATCCAAATGACTGGTAGTAGGGATGATTCCACGTAGGATCCTCAAAATCTCACTGTATAACCATACTGTAAGTTCCTGTAGGTGCAAACATATATTCATACAAGGATTTTTATAAATCCCTAAAGAGAGCTCAATGTATAATAATCAATAAATTAGATCAAATACAGAGCAATATTTAATTTTCAAAGAAAGAAAAAACTTAACAAACCGTCATTCCGTAATAAATTTATTTCGACCAAAAGGTCAAATGGCTTGAGAGACTGGCCCTATATATATATATATATATATATATATAATATATATTATATATATAATATATTATTGGTAATTACAACAAACACACCATAAGGTCACATATATTAAGACAGAAAACAAATAATTCATAAATTCAACAAGTAATATGTGTATTAAAACAAATAGATTACAATAGTCAAAAATACTGATCCAAGTCCTGCAGAATATGCTTTTTTTTGAATGTTCATGTAATTAGAAAAAAAGTGTTGAGTTACCTCCAATAGAGAAAAGAAAGGGTAATGCTTTGTATATATATCAGCAGTAAAGTAACTTGTAGAGAGAGAAAGATATAGCTTGTAATACCTTCAGTGGTAGGCAAATATTTCGGAGTCGAGCGACATGGACTAATTAGGCATAAGTTTGTCTTCTCCACTGTTCTACGAAAACCTTCGCTTTTTATAGGACTCCCTAGGGTCGAAATCGGTCTTGTTTTGAAAAACTTCTTTTTTTTAGGCGCGATTGGTCGAAAATCATAGTTTCTAATATTTCTATTTTTTCTTTCTGCCTGCGCTGATCCTATGCACAGACTTCTTATTTTCTTCCTTTTATTTCTGCTTTCAAAGCGTTAACTTCCAGCTCACCACAGTAGAATAATTTCAACTCTCTTAGCCATCAGGACATGAGGAAGGAGTAATAAGAGGGAGTCTAATTTTGGAGATCCCAATTTTGAAGCAGTACCTCTCCATTGGCCCAAATGGGAAACTCGAAGCAGTTTAGGCCCTTTGTGACAATGGTTGTGGGGACTAGGTAAATTTTTGTCCTTACTTAAAACTTACCTTGCATCGTATATACTACCTCCGTAGGGAATTAGTTAAATACACATAAAAAGTAAAGTCTTTGGGGCGGCCTAAAGTCGGTATCAGCCAGACAGTGAGGGAGTCTATCCCCTTTTCACTAGTGCTAGACTAAAGAGGTTATTTTGGGCATCTGAAGTGGAACGCCACACCTACTATCAGCTTCTCACTTTACCGTACAGATCCCTGTGCTACTCATACGCTGAATTGGCGAGGGACGGTATCGAACCAGGAACCTTGGTTTGGTTTGTTTTGTTTTACGGCATATCAACCTCGGTGGGTCATTTAATGCCGACAAATTGTGAAATAGATTCATTCTTAATGCATAATACAATTGTTTATAAACTCATGTTTTTCTATTCAACCCATAGATGGGACCCTAACAGGTACTACCACTCCGGGTCAGAGTGGACCAGGGAGCAATGGTAATGAAGAGGTGCTCCACATTCCCCAAACCTCCAGAACTGGAACCTCACCATCAGATAGAGTTTAACGTCATTCCCGGGATATGGTAGACGCTCAGTCACGCCTTCTAGCACCCATATGATAAAAAGGGGTTGGGGCTTGCCATAAGGGCAATAGGGTTGGGGAAATTATATAGGTGATAGGGCTTGACGTGACCAGCCGATTGATCGGAGGGGGCCTCTCCAACTGCCCGTCTAGCCCAAGATAGGGCCAACGTGGAGTATTGCAAGTCATGAACTGCTCATCCACCTGTGTTCTATTCTTAAGCATCACGGGTCACCACCCACGACCAACAGGTGGTCCCATTTGGGGAGTCTTACCCCTCTGCAGAGGTGCAGTCGGTGCATTCTAACACACCAGCTTACAGGGCCAAGAACCTTGTGATTCCTAGCCGAACGCTCTACCGACTGAACTGTACAGTTTGTAATATACTAATACACCTTTTTTCGACTTCTAAATACTTTTTCTCTCTATAAGACTCAGATGAATTTCAAATCTATCTTTATCTGAACCAGGACTTATTAAAGACTAGCAGTGGCTACCCGGCGTCACATGGATAGAGGGGATTTTTTAAGTTAGTCCCGCGGATCCATTATTACTGAATCGGGAATTGAATCTTCGTTGGATACCCCATTTAAATCCCTATGTAAAAAAAAAAAATATATAGACCTTTCATTGATCCAGCTACTCTGAAAAGAAATTTTAATGTCTACTATCTAAAATATTAAATGAAAAACAAATCCATGCTGTTATCATTCAAATCTTATTTTTTAATTATCTTCACGAATATAAATCAAATCTCTATTATTTTTGCTCAAAAAACAAGCACTTGTGATATTTAACGTGTATATATATTTGGTGGACTCTCCCGTCGATCGACGTATGAGTGTTCATACAATGAACATCCACACAGTGATTTGTTTATAGTGGTGAAGGCTTGTGTTGGACCATCCACACTTTTTGGCACAGTCGATAGGAAAGAATTGGTGCATCAAGTGTTGCCACAAACCCAATCAACGACCTACCTCAGGAATTTTGAATTCAGAGTTATCCCTCTCCTAGACTGGTTACCTACCCAAGGCTGAAGAGCCCAGTCTGCCCTACTATTTAACCCATCACTGGAGGGAGAATATATGGATTCATACCTTTCCCAAGAGCATTAGCGCTATGTGAAATACCAACAGCTTCGTCTAGGAATTGAACTCGAATCGACGAGTCCATTTTCCATGACTCTAACCACTAGCCCACAGTGTTGTTAATTGTTTTATTTTCGAAGTTTCCTCCGGACATACAGATTCATACAACTGCCCTTTATATATGTATAGATTTTACTTGATGCACTCCTTGTAACCATTTTGGTACTAATGTAGAATAACGCAAAAGAGATAATATCATTAGATTACGTATAAAATGCATTAGATTTCATTACATTTCACGGAAATACCCGAAACCTTTGATACACTAGGATTAGAGTTATGGTAAAAATTAGGATTAGTGTTGGGCTAATTCGGGAGTTTCCGTAATCTAAGGCTATCGATACATAAAATGCGATTCTAAAAAATTTCAAGGTGATTTGACAAAATGTACTGACACTAAGTGTTTTGATTAGGGGTAAGGCCAGTCTTAGTAGTTTGTGTGTGTGAGTGAGTGAGTGAGTGAGTGAGAGAGAGAGAGAGAGAGGAGAGAGGAGAGAGAGAGAGAGAGCTTTTCACAGACCACACCAATACTTGGGCACGATAGGAAGGGTGACACTTTAATCCTAGGACAAAATGCAATCTATATATTAATACTCGTGTTCTTTAATTGTACGACCGTTATCATCTTTCAACACTCTCTGGTTAAAAATGAGACCGTCCAAATCGTCCAAGATGAAATGCAAAAATGTAAATCCTGGTTATCTGGTGTTGCTTATCCGCCGAATTCTTATTTCTTATGAGTGTAGTCACCTCAGCTAAATCATGGACCATTCCGTTTTTATTATAAAGAAAAAAGGGTAAAAGAAGGACATGCTACACAGAAAAATATATAAGAAAGAAAGAAAGAAAGAGAGTAGGGGAAATATAGAGAGTGGGTGTGAGCACATGGAAGCGATAACGCTAATCTATTTCAATCGAACATAATGAAAAGATGAAAAGAAAAATAAAGAGTGAGAAAGGGTTGAATTAAGATTACTATATTTTTTTTACATATTGAACTATATATTGTAATAGCTCTTAAGTAAATATATCAAACGTTGTAATAATCAAATTATCATACTGTGGTATATGCAAGTTGAAAATGGGAGCGAATCCGACGGTATGTTGAAATGAAAAATAAAGGAAAGAAAATGTTGAATGGATAAAATAGATCTTATTTTTATTTTATTTTACTGACACGTGTTTCGGCCAGGAGTTTATCCATGTACATATGTACTCTTTCTATTATTATTTTAAATACAAAATAAAATAATAATAATAGAAAACTGAAAAAAAAATTTCCTTGTTTGCTAAAAGAAATTAAGAGTTTTCTATTATTGTTATTTTATTTTGTATCTAAAATAATAATATGGACAAACTCCTGGCCGAAACACGTGTCAGTAAAACTGTGGTATATCCACAAGTCTTGCCAGTGATACTCTAATCCTTTAATCCGAGGCAGAAGCGTTCTGATCCCATAGTAAGCAATCCCATAATATTTGACGGGCACTATGCTAGCATTTATAATAATTAATTGCTAAAGGGGTAGGTGGAGAAAGGAAAGGAGGGGATGGGAGGGTGAGAAAGTCTTCACATATTTTACGATCAGGGAGGAATTTTATCAGGAGGGGGACAAAGTTTAATTCGGGGCTGGAGTTAGGGCGGGGTGGGGGTTGCTTCCTTACTCCATTTATCATTCTGTTACAATCCACTATGATTTTATGTGCCAGGAAGTGAAGAGTTAAGCTCACAAAATATGTTACCCCTTTGCTCCTCGGGTCGCGCGGGGGTCGGGGAGGGGGCGATTATTATGTACCTTTGCACCTTACCCTCATAAACCCTTCTTCAATACATATATCAACATTAGGCGAAAGAAAAAAAAAAGGAAATTTTTTTGCCGTGTTTTGTGCCCACAGTAGGTATTGTAAGAAATATTCAGTTAACTCTTTGCCTACTTTAAATCGCTCACAGTGGATCTTGCACTACTGCATATATCACACCCAAGCAAAGTATCAAAAACCGATGGTTAGTTCATTATAAGTGAGCAGAAGGACTCAGATTACAATAATGATAATAGGATTTGATTTGAATAGAATGAGTTCTGAGGTGAATAGATAGTCAACTTTGAAATATCCTGTCATACAGATAAAAAATACCAAGACAATTTGGTACAGCCGTGGGAAAAATTTGCTTACTTTAAACAGCTCACAGCGGCTCACCTATACTAAGTACAAAAACTGATGTTTAGTTCATTATAATTGAGCAGAAGAACTCATATTACAATAATAATAGGACTTTATTTGAATAGAATGAGTTGTGAGGTGAATAGATAGTCAACTTTGAAATATCCTGTCATACAGGTAAAAAATACCAAGAAAATTTGGTACAGCCGTGTGTGTATGTTTGGGATGGGAATTTGGCTAAACTTGCAAATCAGTCTGATTGGCTGATAAATTATTTATTTATTTTCCCATTAAACTAACCCTAACCCTAAACCCGTCTTCTTTTTTCCTAGTAGATCAATAAATGAATAAATAATTTATCAGTCAATCAGAGTGGTTCCCCTTTTTATGTCGGGGTTATAGGAAATAACCAGTAAATGAGCTCAGAAAAAACAAGAACGTCTTGTGTTTGTTATTAAAAACTATCAACAGCACAAGATAAAATATCACAAAAGATTCTCAAGTAATTTCCAGACTCAAAGAACGGAGAGAATGCCAGCCCAACTCCGATTCAGCCAAGAGAATAGTTGAACAATAAAAAGATAAGTACAGAATTATAATTATTGCACCCGTGGGGGTGCAATAATTATCATTCTAAATGGATCCCACAATGCAATTATCAGGCATGTGGGACTTTAATGCCAGCAATTTCTTTTCAGTAAATTGAAATGAAATAAAACAGATATTTTATGTTCCTATTTGGCTTTATGTTTTTATTAAATTAATCATTTAAAAGAATTAACATGGGAAGATTCATGAAACAATGATTGATCGAAGAGAAAGTCCACTAAAGTACAGCATAAAAAGTATGGAAGGAAAGAATAGCACATATTTATGTGGTTAAGGGAAATACTGTATGATAGTAGAATTAGGAAGAAAGAAAGAAAGAAAGAAAGAAAGAAAGAAAGAAATGAAAAAAGAAAGAAAGAAAGAAATGAAGGAAGAAAGAAAGAAATGAATAAATAAATAAATAAAGAAAGAAAGAAAGAAAGAAAGAAAGAAAGAAATGAAAAAATAAAGAAAGATGGAAAGAAAGAAAGAAAGAAAGAAATGAAAAAATAAAGAAAACACATTGAAGTGAATATTAAAATAAATAGATAAAATATATTTAGTATTATAAAATAACGGGTGCAAGAAAAATAGCACATTTATTGCAAAAACACGGACATAAATGAGGGTTCAGTTTATTTTATAGTAGGAATTTACGAGGAACAAGTTAAGGATTACCTTCATTTAATAAACACAACAAGACCTGGGTTTCCTTGATCAAGCTTTATTTTATTCTAGCTCATATTGATTGGTTCCACCGTGGGGATTGAGATGGATCCCATCAGAGACAGCAATTACGTCTACACCTCTGAAGGCTCGTTCGCATCTAATCTAAAACTATTCTCACGTGTCTATCAAGGGATGAAAAGGTCATAACTGTCACCGGTAATTTTCCACAGACTCCCTGATTTTAAATCAACAGACCTCAATTTAATTCTTAGCTACAGGTCTGTTCACAATTCATAACCTCTCATGAATTGTAACACTAGTATTTAATATCAAACACAGTAAAAAGCACATTGATTTCATGGGAAACAACACACTTTCTTAATAAGATTACAGCTGTCTACGATTGATCAGACATTATCTCTGTAAATATCAAATGGAATAAAATAAACAGTAATTATAACCAGAATAAAGAAATTAATTCTAGATCTACAGCTTTTATACTAACAACGCCCTTACCGGTGGGGCTTAGATTACAAGGACTGTCCTCCCACACACACCTTTGCAAATAGGTAAGACACTCTACTGCACCAAAAACGAAGTGTCCTTGGTATGTCACTAACCTGCATTCAGTGGAAAGACTCCAATTCTAAAGATCTAGGCCAGTGGTTCTCAAACCGGGGTCCATGTGGACCCCCCCCCCCCCGGACCATATAAAATTTTGGCTGAACTTGTACAAAGGTGTCAAAATTAGGCTGACCAGAAAAAACAGAACCCACAAATTTTGTAATAAAACTGTTAATTTTAACTATGGGGGTCTGAGGTTAGGGTTTAGGGTTTAGGGTTAGGGTTAGGATTAGTGTTGGGATAGCTCAGTCGGTAGAGCGTTCGGCTAGAAACCACAAGGTTCCTAGTTCGATACCGGCCCACGCCAACTCAGCGTATGAGTAGCACAGTGATCTGTGCGGTAAAGTAAGGTGCTGATGGTAGGTGTGGCGCCCCCCCCTCCCAGACGCAAAAACAATCTCCTTGGTCTAGCGCTAGTGAAAAGGAGATAGACTCCCTCGCTGATTGGCTGATACCGATATTAGGCCGCCCCGACTTCTTTACTTACTTTTACTTAATGGGAAAACGAATAAATAATTTGGGTTCTGTTTTTTCTGGGGCACCTTGTATACCGTGACCCAGAAAAAACAGAACCCACAAATTTTGTAATAAAACTGTTAATTTAAATTAGGGGGTTTAAGGTTAGGGTTAGGGGTTAGGCTTAGGCTTAGGGGTTAGGGTTAGGGTTGGGGTTTAAGGTTAGTTTAATGGGAAAAATAAATAAATCATTTGGGTTCTGTTTTTTATGGGTCACCCTTATTTTAACACCTTTGTGCAAGTTCAGCCAAAATATGTTTGGGACCCATGCAAGCAAAATGTATTTAACTATAAAATTACAATGGGATTTTTAAACATCGAATGGCTATGGGGAGGGTCCACCAGAGTAAAAATAGAATCAAAAGGGTCCATGGATAAATAAAAGGTTTGAGAACCACTGATCTAGGCAATGGCCGGGTTAGCTCAGTCGGTAGAGCGTTCGCTAGAAACCACAGGATTCCTAATACGATACCGAACCTCGCCAACTTAAGATCACATTTATTATATTATCAATATATTATATTATTATTAAAAAAAGTAAGTAAAGTCGCCGGGCGGCCCTAATGTCAGTATCAGTCATTCAGCGAGGGAGTCTATCCCCTTTCACTAGCGCTAGACCAAGGAAATTGTTTTTGCGTCTGAGGTGGAGCGCCAAACCTACCATCAGCTCCTGACTTTACCGCACAGATCCCTGTGTTACTCATACGCTGAGTTGGCGTAATATCATTATACTAGGTACCACAACAAATAATGTCAAGGAACAAACAAACAAAAGGTAATTTAAAGAAAAAATATGGAAAGAAAGTAAAATTTTGTTATAAAAATGAAAAATTTCTAAATGTAAAAAAAATAAGTGATTTAGAGGCAAGAAGGATTTGTAATTATTACCAGCTGAAATATAAAATGATTAAAATGACACAGATTTATTTCAATAGTTTAATTATAATAAATAATAATAATGATAAAATAAATAAAATCAATTAAAAATCAGAAAAAAATATCGGTACAGAATTATTTATCTCGAATATCTTTAAAATCCAAACAGTTGAATAAAAAAAAATAAATGAACAATTATTGCACTTTGAAACCATATATTGCAAATTTTTTGCGGGAAAAATGGTGGGTGAACATTTACACAAACATTTGCCTGTCGAAAAACTGATATTACTTGGCTAAAAAGTTACAAATGTGTAAGTAATTTTTCTGAGTTTTAATGTTCTTTTTTAAATCAATTTCTAAGAAGAAACTTTTAAAATTATTTAAATGTAAATAAGAGTTTCATTTTGAGTGGAATCGCAAAGTGTAAAAACTATATACCACCAATTTTACCCTGTGAAATTTACCCCCCCCCCCTACATTTAACACAATGAACTTGCATAAAAATTAATATTTTCTTGATTTTTTTTTCATTCAAAAGAAATAACATTAAACAAACTCCTGATGATTTAAAAAAAATTTCAGCTTAGAAAATAATGAAAATTATGATTGAAAAACAATGTTTTCATTTTTGCTCTGTTAAATCAATTGAAATTTAACCGTAGCTAAAAACAAGTTACGATAAGAGGTTTTTTACAAAATTCTATGAAAATCAATTAACAGTCTGATTTTCACGAAAATTTCCATAAATATTTACCATTGGATGTAAATAAATCTGAAATAGTTTTTTTCTAAAATATATTAGGGGAAATATTTTTTACCAGGTCTATCACCCCCCCCCCTTTTTTATTTTATGAGATAAAAAAAATAACGGCGCTAAAATTTTGTACTTTTTTTTCTATAAAGATAAGAGGTCTGAATACTATATCAATGAAATTCTATAACGTACAAGGTGTAGTTTTTTTTTAGGAAAAATTAATGAAATCAGAAATAAAAAGTGCAAAGAAATGTCATAATATTAATATTTGAAAACTTTTTTTGCTTTTGTAATTGGTATGTACTATATCTATTAAATTATCAAAAAATTTTTTTTTAAGAATTAATTTTTTAAGAGATTTTCAATTTTTGTGTGATTAGTATTTTTATTTTCTGCATGATAAATTTAAAAATTTGTTTGCGCTAAAAATCGGATTTTTACCGGATATTAAAAATATGAATTTAGAGATTCAGGTGAACTAAAGTGGCCCGATCGGAGCTCGATTTTTTAAAAGAATTTGTAATTTTTATTGTTGAATAGTAATGTATGGTTCTTAGAATATACGGAAGGCAAAACTGACATATCAACCAGAGGGTGTTGCAGGATGATAACGGACGGAAGATTTAGGAACAAGCGTAACAGCGTTACCGGACCAGTCATCTCTGAACTATTTCCTCATACTACAATTTTCCATTCACCATAAAACCAATTCGTACTATAAACACCAAACTTACCAGTCTCTCTATGCAAACTTACACCTAATCCCGTATTCACATAGTCGTAAGGGAGGGGGATGATTTACATATACAATTAAAACAAAAAAAAAGAAAAAGAAAAAGAAAGTGAATGAGATTGATAAAATAAAATTATTAGTATGTCCCCTCCTTAGAAAAACTAGTTCACCGGTCGAAAATTGCTTTATAAAATAATCATCTATATATTATAATGGAGATTGTGTGTTTTTCTGTCTGTAACCGAAACTATATTACTATTCAAGTCACAATTCCCTTTGTTATTTACGTCACATTCTACATTTTATTTAAACCTCAATTATTAATAAAATTGTTTTACATGATTAATACTGTTGACAATATCTACATAAGAATAACATGCAATTGTATTTACATATACTACAAAATAGCTGTTTACAGTGTGAATGGGAAGGCTAATTTGCATATTGATATTAAAAATCTGATTTTAATAATATGCTTTCGTATTATTGGTTTCTAATTCTTTGTTTTTATCTTAATGAATATTAGAAAATCCTGTGGGTAAATCTAAAAGAAATCGATTAACAAGAAGAATACTGTAATTTTATTCTTTACTTTCTATTTTAACTAAATAGTTAATTAGGATTATTTAGCAATGAAAGACGCGGAGTGGGAAAAGTAAGTTTTCAGTTGTTTTTTTTTGATTATACCCCTCTCTGTTTCAAAATTTTAATCTGCCTTCTTATCTAGTTTCATTAGCCTTTCTAAATTAATCTAATATTTTATTACATGAAAACTTAAATACTTGCACCCGGAGGGTGCATACATTTGCTAGTTAGATTAAAGAAAGAAAACATTCCCTGAAACATCCGGAGAACTTGAAATTCTGTCATCTAATAGGGTGGGAAGGAGAAGAAAACGAAAAAATCGCGGTTGATATTTCGTATCAAACGCTGCACTCCAGTCGATACCATCCGCCTCAGTAGAGTGCCTACTCTCAATGTACCACCAATTTTCTCTGTGAAATTTCCCCCCCTCCCATATTTAACACAATGAAATTTACATGAAGGTATTTTTTTTGAAAATGTTTTGTCCATTCGAAAGAATAAACATTAAAAAACAACAACACAAACAAAACAAAAAAACTGCTGATGATTTAAAAAAAAATTCAGCTTACGGAAATAATGAAATTATAAACAATGTGTACATTTGCACTGTTAAATCAATTGAATTTAACGTAGCCAGAACAAGTTATGACGAGAGGCTTTTTTCAAATTCCTATGAAGAATCAATTAATGGTCCGACTTTCACGAAAATTCCATAATTACTTACCTTTGGATAAAAATATATCTGAAATATATTAGGGGAAATTGTTTTTACGAGGTCACCACACTTTTTTTTTTCTTTTAATGAAAATATGAAAAAATGAACCGACAAAAAACGATTTTTTTCATTTCTTCTATAAAGATTAAGAGTCTGAATGATTATATCAGATTTTATAACTTTCGATGCGAGAGCTTTTAGTAAAACAACCATGAATAAAAATTCTGCTAAAAATATCAATAAAGAAATTGACCGTGTCGTAAAAGAAATGAACTGTTTTACATATTTTTCAAGATAGCGGTGAGTAATTTTCCTCAATAAGATAATTTGATCCTTGAATTAATTGTTTTTTTCTTTGTAACAACTCTTTATGTTCTCTGTGTTTCGTTTTTGCGAGATTTAAAAAGAGTTAAAAATATTTACGTTTCTCCCTTCAATATGGCTAAACTGATCAGTGACCTATTTTGTTGGTACCTTCTAATTGAATGACCCAGAAAAAACAGAACCCACAAATTTTGAAATAAAACTGTTAATTTAATTAGGGGAGGGGTTTAGGGTTAGTTTAAGGGGAAATAAATTGGGTTCTGTTTTTTCTGGGTCACTCTGTAATATGTTTTAATTTTCCGACCGATTTGCAAGTTTAGCCATATTTTTTAAAGTTATAATTCACTAAATTACGCATAAAAATACGTATCTCAAATAAAAATATTAGCCAATGAGATTAGTGATTTTATCTGCCATTGACAATCAATCAACCAACCAGAATCGAGTTTACGAAATAAATAAACAAAATGGCGATCTTTAGTGCAGACAAATATAAACATTGACAAAAAATATTGTCTCATGTGCATGTTACCTTAGAAAAAAATTCAAAATTGTATCATTTTCAGTGAAAACATGAACTCGCTTTTTAGAATATGCCGATAAATGAAAGTATTTTTAAAGTCCATAAGCATTAATTGCAAAAATTATCTTTGAACAAGTAATGTTGTTGTATTGAGCCGGAAGTTAATGCTTTAAAAAGCAAAATAAAATGACGAAAGTAAAACGCTTTGCGCATGGGGATTGGCGCAGGATTAGAGAGAGAATAGAAATAATTAAAAATATAATTTTCAACCAATCAGAGGCGTTCGCGCCTAAAAAGAAGTTTGTAAAAAAAAAAAAGACCCTTTTTGGAGCCTATCTAGATCCTATAATAAACAGGTTTTTTCGAGAACAAGTCCGAAAGATCAAGCATGCCTGAATGAGTGCACGTCTCTTGTTTTAAGAAATATTCGCCTACTGCTGAAGGTACTACAAACTATATACCTCTCTCTCTCTCTCTCTAAATAAATAAATAAATAAATAAATTGACTGCTGATTTGATTCTGAACAAAAACACTTTCTTTCTCAGTTGGAGTCAACTGAATAACTCTATCTTATTACATGAACATTTAAAAAAAGCATTTCTGCAGGACTTTGATCAGTATTCTTGATTATTGTAATTTTTGTTTCAATACACATTTTATTTGTTAAATGTATGAGTTCTTTGTTGTTTTTCTGCCTTTATACATGTGTCCTTATGGTGTGATAAGTAAATTACCTAAATATATATATAACTCATTACTACTCACCCACCATAATGTTAACACAGTCGAGGCCTGTGTTTATTAATGAAATTAACGGCGTGATCCCAGGGGTCCATCCCATAAGCAACACCTGCTCCCTCGATTTAAAGGGGCAGGACTGGGTTTATTGCCCAGTGCCTGGGGCGCCTCCTTGAGGGGGAATGCCAACAGGATCCACGCATTTTTTGCACACGCCACCCATGAGTCACGGCTCGTGGGTGGTCCCACATTAATAGGGCCTTGTGCCTTAACCCGTACACGTGGGTTACGTGGTAAATACAAACACAGATTTACACCGAATTGTTCGAGCTGTAAAACCAATGAATAAAAATGTTGATGTTTCCAAAAGTAAGTTTAAATCTTTATTTTTAAAATTTTTTATGGATAATAATATTGAAAAAAAAAATCAGGGAATTATCTGATTTTAATGAAATTTTAGTGTTTATTTATTAATGAATGAATACATTTATATTGCATCAGTTATTTTATTTCAAAATTTTCTGCTTTTTTTGCCTGCCCCCCCCTCCTTTTGAGAGGGCACAAAATATCGGTGGGGTTATATACTTTTGAAAACTAATTACAGTACAAATAAAAAAACCAAAAAAACCGAAGGGGTGAATAGAAGAAGAAAAAAAAGATTTTAAAGGAGAGACTCTGGTAGAAAATAAGTACCGAAAATCTGAAAATTAAATATTAAAAAAAAAAATGTTTTAGAGATTTTTTTTTACTCTGTTGTTTGTGTATATAATTTTCTTTTAGAATATCAGTGAAAAAATTATACATCGATTTTTGTTCTATTTAAAAGGGTGGGGCCTAAGTAGAGTTTTCTCCGAAAATTATTAGATAATACTAAAGTAGGCTTGTTATTAAATAATATTTGTTTTTAGAATCTAAATTAGGCGTTTCATTGTTTAAATGAATTTAATCTGTTAATTAAATATATCAACTGATTCCTGAAAGCATGTATGGGTGGCGTGAACGGTAATATTTATTTTAAAGAATTTCGATTTATTTCCATTGAATCAGTTTGATTGAAACGATTCAGTAATTCAAAAGAAAGAATTGGCTGCTGATTTGATTCTGAACAAAAACACTTTCTTTCTCACGTTGGAGTCAACACTGAAAATTTTATTGAAATTAGCTGGTAACGTCAAAATAGGTCACGTGATCAGTTTAGACCATATTGAAGGACGAAACGTAAAGATTTTTGAGCTTTTAAAAAAAAATCTCGCAAAAAAGAAATAACGAACATAAAGAGTTGTTACAAAGAAAAACAGTTAATTCAAGGATCAAATTATCCGATTGGGGAAAAATTACTCACCGTTATCTCGAAAAATAAATAAAACAGTCCGTTTATTTTTTAAACGGTCATTTCTTTATTGGTATTTTTTTTTTAGCAGAATCTGTATTCATGGTTCTTTTTTACTAAAAGCTTTCGCATTGGAATTCATGAAAATCTCTGATATAATTATTCAGGTTCTTATCTTTATAGAAAAAAAGTAAAAATCGTTTTTTTGTCGGTTCATTTTTTTCATATTTTATAAAATAAAATAGGGAGCAGACATCTAAAAAATATTTCCCTTATATTAGGAAAACTATTTCAGACATATTTTCATTAAAAGGTAACCAATTTTTGAAATTTCCGTTAAAAAACGGACCATTTTTCATAGAATAAAAAAAAAAAAAAAAAAAAAAAAAAAAAAAGGCTCTAGTATTAACTTGTTTTTGGCTACGTTAAATTTCAATTGATTTAACGGTGCAAAAATGTAAAACATTGTTTTTCGTTCATAATTTTTCATTATTTCCGTAAGCTGAAATTTAAAACAAAAATCATCAATGTTTCTTCTTTCGAATGGAATTTTTTTCTCTCAAGATGTTAACCCTAATGCAAATTTCATTGTGTTAAATATAGGGGGTAAATTTCACAGGGAAAATTGGTGGTACCTAAAAATCAGAGAATTCCCTGATTTTTTTTATTTTTTTTATATATCAACCTGAGCCTCCGCATTTTCTCGTTGACTTTTGTAAACAAAAATTCCAGATTTTTTTTTTTTTACTCTTTCGTTTTCTGCGTGTTTTGAACAACAAAAAAGATGTTTCCGTTTAAATTAATATCAAAAAGTTATTTTTCTTTACATAGTGTATTTAATGTTTTTTGTTTTGTTTTTGATTCCTAATAAGAAACTTAAATTTGAAAAAAAAAAAGTTGTCATAAAAGCGTTTGTTTTAAGTCATCATAACTCTTCACTTAGCATTTTTTTAATAGAATTTAATTGTTTAAATGTATTAAAAATAAATACTAGGTACCACCAATTTCCCTGTGAATTTCCCCCACCCCATATTTGACACAATGAAACTTGCAGAAAAAGTAATATTATCTTGGAAATTTTTTTTTCCATTTGAAAGAAGAAACATTAACAAACTCCTGATATTTTAAAAAAAAAATTCAGACTAGGGAAATAATGAAAATTATGATTGAAAAACAATGTTTTTATTTTGCACGTTTAATAACTGAAATGTAACGTAGCCAAATCAAGTGCGATAAGAAGATTTTAACATTTTTTTATGAAAAATCATTAATTTTACGAAAATTCCATACTATTTACCTTTGGATGTAAATATGTCTGATAGTTTTTTCCTTAATTAACAATAATTCATTGCACCGCGACATTTTTTTGTCACTCATCGCGCGCAAAAATAAGACTTGTTTTTTCAATCATAATTTTATCAATTATTTTCCCTAGTCTAGAAAAGTATTTTTTTTTTTAAAATATGCTAGGAGTTTGTTTAATGTTTCTTCTTTCAAATTGGAAAAAAAAATTTTCCAAGAATAATATTACTTTTTCTGGCGCAAGTTTCAATTGGTGTCAAATATGGGGGTGGGTAATATTTCACAGGAAAATTGGTGGTACTAGTTAATTATTTTTAATACATTTAAACATTAAATTCTATTAAAAAAATGGCTAAGTGAAGAGTTATGATGCATTAAAACAAACCTTTTATGACAGACTTTTTTTTTGTTTCAAATTTAAGTTCTATTAGGAATCAAAAACTAAACAAAAACATTAAATACACTATGTAAAAGAAAATAACTTTTTTGATATTTAATTTAAACGGAAACATCTTTTTTGTTGTTCAAAACACGCAGAACGAAAGAGTAAAAAAAAAAAATCTGGAATTTTTGTTTACAAAAGTCAACGAGAAAATGCGGAGGCTCAGGTTTGATATAGTAAAAAAATAAAATTAAAATCATGGGAGATTCTCTGATTTTTTAGGTACCACCCAATTTCCCTGTGAAATTTACCCTATATTTAACACAATGAAAATTTGCATTAGGGTTAACATCTTGAGAGAAAAAAATTCCATTTCGAAAGAAGAAACATTGATGATTTTTGTTTTAAATTTCAGCTTACGGAATAATGAAAAATTATGAACGAAAAACATGTTTACATTTTTGCACCGTTAAAGATCAAATTGAAATTTAACGTAGCCAAAAACAAGTTAATACTAGAGCCTTTTTTTTTTTTTTTTTTTTTTTTTTTTTTTTTATTCTATGAAAATGGTCCGATTTTAACGGAAATTTCAAAAATTGGGGTTACCTTTTAATGAAAATATGTCTGAAATAGTTTTTCCTAAAATATATTAGGGGAAATATTTTTAGATGTCTGCTCCCCCTATTTTATTTATAAAATATGAAAAAATGAACCGACAAAAAACGATTTTTACTTTTTTTTCTATAAAGATAAGAACCTGAATAATATATAGAGGATTTTCATGAATCCAATGCGAAAGCTTTTTAGTAAAAGAACCATGAATACAGAATTCTGCTAAAAAAAATACCAATAAAGAAATTGACCCGTTATAAAAATAAACGGACTGTTTTATTTATTTTTCGAGATAACGGTGAGTAATTTTTCCCCAATCGGATAATTTGATCCTTGAATTAACTGTTTTTCTTTGTAACAACTCTTTATGTTCGTTATTTCTTTTTGCGAGATTTTTTTTTTAAAGCTCAAAATCTTTACGTTTCGTCCTTCAATATGTCTAAACTGATCACGTGACTATTTTGACGTTACCAGCTAATTTCAATAAAATTTTCAGTGTTGACTCCAACGTGAGAAAGAAAGTGTTTTTTGTTCAGAATCAAATCAGCAGCCAATTCTTTCTTTTGAATTACTGAATCGTTTCAATCAAACTGATTCAATGAAATAAATCGAAATTCTTTAAAATAAATATTACCGTTCACGCCACCCATACATGCTTTCAGAATCAGTTGATATATTTAATTAAACAGATTAAATTCATTTAAACAATGAAACGCCTAATTTATTCTAAAAACAAATATTATTTAATAACAAGCCTACTTTAGTATTATCTAATAATTTTCGGAGAAAACTCTACTTAGGCCCCACCCTTTTAAATAGAACAAAATCGATGTATAATTTTTTCACTGATATTCTAAAAGAAAATTATATACACAAACAACAGAGTAAAAAAAAATCTCTAAAACATTTTTTTTTTAATATTTAATTTTCAGATTTTCGGTACTTATTTTCTACCAGAGTCTCTCCCTTAAAAATTTTTTTTTCTTTCTTCTATTCACCCCTTCGGTTTTTTTGGTTTTTTTTATTTGTACTGTAATTAGTTTCAAAAAGTATATAACCCCACCGATATTTTGTGCCCTCTCAAAAGGAGGGGGGGGGCAGGCAAAAAAAGCAGAAAATTTTGAAAAAAATAACTGATGCAATATAAAATGTATTCATTCATTAATAAATAAACACTAAATTTCATTAAAATCAGATAATTCCCTGATTTTTTTTTTCAATATTATTATCCATAAAAAATTTTAAAAATAAAGATTTAAACTTACTTTTTGGAAACATCAACATTTTTATTCATTGGTTTACAGCTCGAAAATTCGGTGTAAATCTGTGTTTGTATTTACCACGTAACCCACGTGTACGGGTTAAGGCACAAGGCCCTATTAATGTGGGACCACCCACGAGCCGTGACTCATGGGTGCGTGTGCAAAAAATGCGTGGATCCTGTTGGCATTCCCCCTCAAGGAGGCGCCCAGGCACTGGGGCAATAAACCAGTCCTGCCCCTTTAAATCGAGGAGCAGGTGTTGCTTATGGATGGACCCCTGGATCACGCCGTTAATTCATTAATAAACACAGGCCTCGACTGTGTTAACATTATGGTGGGTGAGTAAGTAATGAGTTATATATATATTTAGGTAATTTACTTATCACACCATAAGACACATGTATAAAGGCAGAAAAACAACAAAGAACTCATACATTTAACAAATAAAATGTGTATGAAACAAAATTACAATAATCAAGAATACTGATCAAAGTCTCAGAAATGCTTTTTTTTAAATGTTCATGTAATAAATAGAGTTATTCAGTTGACTCCAACTGAGAAAGAAGTGTTTTGTTCAGAATCAAATCAGCAGTCAATTTATTTATTTATTTATTTATTTAGAGAGAGAGAGAGAGAGGTATATAGTTTGTAGTACCTTCAGCAGTAGGCGAATATTTCTTAAAACAAGAGACGTGCACTCATTCAGGCATGCTTGATCTTTCGGACTTGTTCTTCGAAAAACCTGTTATTTATAGGATCTAGATAGGCTCCAAAAAGGGTCTTTTTTTTTTTTACAAACTTCTTTTTAGGCGCGAACGCCTCTGATTGGTTGAAAATTATTATTTTTAATATTTCTATTTCTCTCTCTAATCCTGCGCCAATCCCCATGCGCAAAGCGTTTACTTTCGTCATTTTATTTTTGCTTTTAAAGCATTAACTTCCGGCTCAATACAACATTACTTGTTCAAAGATAATTTTTCGCAATTAATGCTTATGGACTTTAAAAATACTTTCATTTATCGGCATATTCTAAAAAGCGAGTTCATGTTTTCACTGAAAATGATACAATTTTGAATTTTTTCTAAGGTAACATGCACATGAGACAATATTTTTGTTCAATGTTTATATTTGTCTGCACTAAAGATCGCCATTTTGTTTATTTATTTCGTAAACTCGATTCTGGTTGGTTGATTGTCAATGGCAGATAAAATCACTAATCTCATTGGCTAATATTTTTATTTGGAGATACGTATTTTTTATGCGTAATTTAGTGAATTATAACTTTAAAAAATATGGCTAAACTTGCAAATCGGTCGGAAAATTAAAACATATTACAGAGTGACCCAGAAAAAACAGAACCCAATTTATTTCCCCATTAAACTAACCCTAAACCCCTCCCCTAATTAAAATTAACAGTTTTATTTCAAAATTTGTGGGTTCTGTTTTTTCTGGGTCATCTAATTAGAAGGTACCAACAAAATAGGTCACGTGATCAGTTTAGGCCATATTGAAGGGAGAAACGTAAATATTTTTTAACTTCTTTTTTAAATCTCGCAAAAACGAAACAGAGAACATAAAGAGTTGTTACAAAGAAAAAAACAATTAATTCAAGGATCAAATTATCTTATTGAGGAAAATTACTCACCGTTATCTTGAAAAATATGTAAAACAGTTCATTTCTTTTTACGACACGGTCAATTTCTTTATTGATATTTTTAGCAGAATTTTGTATTCATGGTTGTTTTACTAAAAAGCTCTCGCATCGAAAGTTATAAAAATCTGATATAATCATTCAGACTCTTATCTTTATAGAAGAAATGAAAAAAATCGTTTTTTGTCGGTTCATTTTTTCATATTTCATTAAAAAGAAAAAAAAAAGTGTGGGTAGACCTCGTAAAAAACAATTTCCCCTAATATATTTCAGATATATTTTTATCCAAAGGTAAGTAATTATGGAAATTTTCGTGAAAGTCGGACCATTAATTGATTCTTCATAGAATTTTGAAAAAAGCCTCTCGTCATAACTTGTTCTTGGCTACGTTAAATTTCAATTGATTTAACAGTGCAAATGTACACATTGTTTATAATTTTCATTATTTCCGTAAGCTGAATTTTTTTTTTAAATCATCAGCAGTTTTTTGTTTTTGTTTGTTGTTGTTGTTTTTAATGTTTATTCTTTCGAATGGACAAAACATTTTCAAAATACCTTCATGTAAATTTCATTGTGTTAAATATGGGAGGGGGGGAAATTTCACAGAGAAAATTGGTGGTACATTGAGAGTAGGCACTCTACTGAGGCGGATGGTATCGACTGGAGTGGCAGCGTTTGATACGAAATATCAACCGCGATTTTTCGTTTTCTTCCTCCTTCCCACCCTATTAGATGACAGAATTTCAAGTTCTCCGGATGTTTCAGGAGGAATGTTTTCTTTCTTTAATCTAACTAGCAAATGTATGCACCCTCCGGGTGCAAGTATTTAAGTTTTCATGTAATAAAATATTAGATTAATTTAGAAAGGCTAATGAAACTAGATAAGAAGGCAGATAAAAAGATTTGAAACAGAGAGGGTATAATCAAAAAATAAAACAACTGAAACTTACTTTTCCTCCACTCCCGTCTTTCATTGCTAAATAATCCTAATTTAACTATTTAGTTAAAATAGAAAGTAAAGAATAAAATTACAGTTATTTCTTCTTGTTAATCGATTTCTTTTAAGATTTACCCACGAGATTTTTGCTAATATTCATTAAGATAAAAACAAAGAATTAGAAACCAATAATACGAAGCACATATTTATTAAAATCAGATTTTTAATATCAATATGCAAATTAGCCTTCCCATTCACACTGTAAACAGCTATTTTGTAGTATATGTAAATACAATTGCATGTTATTCTTATGTAGATATTGTCAACAGTATTAATCATGTAAAACAATTTTATTAATAATTGAGGTTTAAATAAAAATGTAGAATGTGACGTAAATAACAAAGGGAATTGTGACTTGAATAGTAATATAGTTTCGGTTACAGACAGAAAAACACACAATCTCCATTATAATAAGATAAGATTTATTTTATAAAGCAATTTTCGACCGGTGAACTAGTTTTTCTAGTGAGGTGGGGACATACTAATAATCATTTTATTTTTATCATATTTTCTCTTTCTTATTCACTTTTCTTTTTCTTTTTCTTTTTTTTTCTTTTTGTTTTAATTGTATATGTAAATCATCCCCCTCCCTTACGACTATGTGAATACGGGATTAGGTGTAAGTTTGTCATAGAGAGACTGGTAAGTTTTGGTGTTTATAGTACGAATTGGTTTTATGGTGAATGGAAAATTGTAGTATGAATGGAAATAGTTCAGAGATGACTGGTCCGGTAACGCTGTTACGCTTGTTCCTAAATCTTCCGTCCGTTATCATCCTGCAACACCCTCTGGTGATATGTCAGTTTTGCTCTTCCGTATATTCTAAGAACCATACATTACTATTCAACAATAAAAATTACAAATTCTTTTTAAAATATTAATCGAGCTCCGATCGGGCCAACTTTTAGTTCACCTGAATTCTAAAATTCATATTTTTTAATATCCGGTAAAAATCCGATTTTTTAGCGCAAACAAATTTTTTTAAATTTATTTCATGCAGAAAATAAAAATATCTAATCACACAAAAAATTGAAAATCTCTTAAAAATTAATTTCTTAAAAAAAAAAATTTTTTTGATAATTTAATAGAATATAGTACATACCAATTACAAAAGCAAAAAAAGTTTTCAAATATTAATATTATGACATTTCTTTGCACTTTTTATTTCTGATTTCATTAATTTTTCCTAAAAAAAAACTACACCTTGTACGTTATAGAATTTCATTGATATAGTTATTCAGACTCTTATCTTTATAGAAAAAAAAGTACAAAATTTTAGCGCGTTATTTTTTTATCTCATAAAATAAAATAGAGGGGGGGGGGTGATAGACCTGGTAAAAAATATTTCCCCTAATATATTTTAGAAAAAAACTATTTCAGATTTATTTACATCCAATGGTAAATATTTATGGAAATTTTCGTGAAAATCAGACTGTTAATTGATTTTTCATAGAATTTTGTAAAAAAACCTCTTATCGTAACTTGTTTTTAGCTACGTTAAATTTCAATTGATTTAACAGAGCAAAAATGAAAACATTGTTTTTCAATCATAATTTTCATTATTTTCGTAAGCTGAAATTTTTTTTAAATCATCAGGAGTTTGTTTAATGTTATTTCTTTTGAATGAAAAAAAATTCAAGAAAATATTAATTTTTATGCAAGTTTCATTGTGTTAAATGTAGGGGGGGGGGGGTAAATTTCACAGGGTAAAATTGGTGTATATAGTTTTTACACTTTGCGATTCACTCAAAATGAAACTTCTTATTTACATTTTAAAATAATTTTAAAAGTTTCTTCTTAGAAATTGATTTAAAAAAGAAACATTAAACTCAGAAAAATTTACTTACACATTTGTAACTTTTTAGCCAAGTAATATCCAGTTTTTCGACAGGCAAATGTTTGTGTAAATGGTTCACCACCATTTTTCCCGCAAAAAATTTGCAATATATGGATTTCTAAAAGTGCAATAATTGTTTTACATTTATTTTTTTTTATTTCAACTGTTTGGATTTTAAAAGATTATTCGAGAAATAATTCTGTACCGATATTTTTTTTCTGATTTTAATTGATTTTATTTATTTTATCTGATTTATTTTATTTATTTATTAATTAAACTATTGAAATAAATCTGTGTCATTTTAATCATTTTATATTTCAGCTGGTAATAATTTACAAATCCTTCTTTGCCTCTAAATCACTTATTTTTTTTTACATTTTAGAAATTTTCTATTTTTATAACAAAATTTTACTTTCTTTCCCATATTTTTTTCTTTAAATTACCTTTTTGTTTGTTTGTTCCTTGACATTATTTTGTTGGTACCTAGTATAATGATATTACGCCAACTCAGCGTATGAGTAACACAGGGATCTGTGCGGTAAAGTCAGGAGCTGATGGTAGGTTTGGCGCTCCACCTCAGACGCAAAAACAATTTCCTTGGTCTAGCGCTAGTGAAAAGGGGATAGACTCCCTCGCTGAATGACTGATACTGACATTAGGCCGCCCCGGCGACTTTACTTACTTTTTTTAATAATAATATAATATATTGATAATATAATAAATGTGATCTTAAGTTGGCGAGGTTCGGTATCGTATTAGGAATCCTGTGGTTTCTAGCCGAACGCTCTACCGACTGAGCTAACCCGGCCATTGCCTAGATCAGTGGTTCTCAACCTTTTATTTATCCATGGACCCTTTTGATTCCTATTTTACTCTGGTGGACCCTCCCCATAGCCATTCGATGTTTAAAAAATCCCATTGTAATTTTATAGTTAAATACATTTTGCTTGCATGGGTCCCAAACATATTTTGGCTGACTTGCACAAAGGTGTTAAAATGGGTGACCCATAAAAAACAGAACCCAAATGATTTATTTATTTTTCCCATTAACTAACCTTACCCCGAGACTACCCTAACCCTAAGCCTAAAGCATACCCCTAACCCTAACCTTAACCCCATAATTTTAAATTAACAGTTTTTATACAAAATTTTGGTGGGTTCGTTTTTTCTGGTCAGCGGTATACAAGGTGCCCTCAGAAAACGAACGCATTAATTTATTCGGTTTTTCTCCATTAAGTAAAAGTAAGTAAAGAAGTCGGGCGCGGCCATAACTATCGGTTATCAGCCAATCAGTCGGGGAGTCTACTCTCCTTTTTCACTAGCGCTAGACCAAGGAGATGTTTTTGCGTCTAGGGAGGGGGGGGCTGCCACACTACATCAGCACCTTACTTTACTCGAAGAGCAGATACGTGCTACTCATACCTGAAGTTGGCGTGGGCCGGTATCGAACTAGGAACCTTGTGGTTTCTAGCCGAACGCCTCTACCGACTAAAGACAGGGGGAAAAGAAGGGGCTTATCCAACACTATGCTAACCTAACGCCTAAAACCCTAAACCCTAAACCTCAGACCCCCATAGTAAAATTAACAGTTTTATTACAAAATTTGTGGGTTGTTTTTCTGGGTCAGCCTAATTTTGACACCTTGTACAAGTTCAGCCAAAATTTTATATGGTCCGGGGGGGGGGGGTCCCACATGGACCCCGGGTTGAGACACTGCTAGATTTTAGAATTGGAGTCTTTTCCACTGAATGCAGGTTAGTACATACCAAGGACACTTCGTTTTTGGTGCATGTAGAGTGTCTTACCTATTTGCAAGGTGTGTGTGGGAGGACGTCTTGTAATCTAAGCCCGTAAGGGCGTTGTAGTATAAAAGCTGTAGATTAGAATTAATTTCTTATTGCTCTGGTTTATAAATTACTGTTTTATTTTATTCCATTTGATATTTTACAGAGATATGTCTGATCAATCGTAGACAGCTGTAATTCTTAATTAAAGAAAGTGTGTTGTTTCCCATGAATATCAATGGTGCTTTTTAACTGGTGTTTGACTATTAAATACTAGTGTACAATTCATGGAGGTTATGATGTGAACAGACGCTGTGCTAAGAATTAAATTGAGGTCTGTTTGATTAAAATCAGGGAGTCTGTGGAAAATTACCGGTGACAGTTATGACTTTTCATCCCTTGATAGACCACGTGAGAATAGTTTTAGATTAGATGCGAACGAGCCTTCAGAGGTGTAGACGACTAATTGCTGTCTCTGATGGATCCATCTCAATCCCCACGGTGGAAACAATCATATGAAAGCTAGAAAATAAGCTGATCAAGAACCCAGGTCTTGTTGTGTTTATTAAATGAAGGTAATCCTTAATTTGTTCCTCGTAACATTCCTACTATAAATAAACTGAACCCTCATTTTGTTCCGTGTTTTTGCAATAAATGTGCTATTTTTCTTGCACCCGTTTATTGTTATAATACTAATATATTTATCTATTTTATTTTAATATTCACTTCAATGTGTTTTTCCTTTATTTTTTTCATTTCTTCTGTTCTTTCTTTCGTTTCCATCTTTCTTTATTTTTCATTTCTTTCTTTCTTTCTTTCTTTCTTCTATTTCTTTATTTTATTTATTTATTCATTTCTTCTTTCTTCTTCATTTCTTCTTTCTATTCTTTTTTCATTTCTTTCTTTCTTTCTTTCTTTCTTTCTTTCTTTCTTCCTATCTACTGTCATACAGTATTTCCCCTTAACCACATAAATATTGTGCTATTCTTTCCTTCCATACTTTTTATGCTGTACTTTAGTGGACTTTCTCTTCGATCAATCATTGTTTTCAGAATCGTTCCCAGTTAATTGCTTAGATGATAATTTATAAAAACATAAAGCCAAATGGACATAAAATATCTGTTTTATTTTATTCAATTTACTGAAAAGAATTGCTGGCATTAGTCCCACATGCCTGATAATTGCATTTGTGGATCCATTAGAATGATATCAATATTGCCACCCACGGGTGCAATATTATAATTCTGTCACCTTATCTTTTTTATTGTTCACTATTTCTTGGCTGAATCGGAGTGGCGGCATTCTCTCCGTTCTTTGAGTCGAAATTACTTGAGATCTTTTGTGATATTTGTATCTTGTGCTGTTTGATAGGTTTTTAATAACAAACACAAGACGTTCTTGTTTTTATTCTGAGCTCATTTACTGGTTTATTTCCTATAACCCCGACATAAAAAGGGGAACCACTCTGATTGACTGATAAATTATTTATTCATTTATTGATCTACTAGGAAAAAAGTGAAGACGGGTTTAGGGTTAGGTTAGTTTAATGGAAATAAATAAATAATTTATCAGGCAATCAGACTGATTTGCAATTAGCGCAAATTCGCCATCCAAACATACACACGGCTGTACAAATTTTCTTGGTATTTTTTACCTTGTAATGACAGGATTTTCAAAGTTGACTATCTATTCACCTCAAACTCATCTATCAAATAGTCCTATTATTATTGTAATATGAGTTCTTCTGCTCATTATAATGAACTAAACATTCAGTTTTTTGTACTTTTAGTATAGGTGAGCCGCTGTGAGCTGTTTAAAGTAAGCAAGATTTTCCCACGGCTGTACAAATTGTTTTCTTGGTATTTTTTATCTGTATGACAGGATATTTCAAAAGTTGACTATCTATTCACCTCAGAAACTCATTCTATTCAAATCAAATCCTATTATCATTATTGTAATCTGAGTCCTTCTGCTCACTTATAATGAACTAACCATCGTTTTTGATACTTTGCTTGGTGTGATCATCAGTAGTGCAGATCCACTGTGAGCGATTAAAGTAGGGCGGGGCAAAGAGTTAACTGAATATTTCTTAGCAATACCTACTGTGGGCACAAAACACGGCAAAAAAATTCTTTTTTATTTCTTCGCCTAATGTTGATATATTATTGAAGAAGGGGTTTATGGGGTAAGGTGCAAAGGTTAACATAGATATCGCCGCCTCCGACCCCAGCGCGACCGAGGACAAGGGGTAACATTTTTGTGAGCTTAACTCTTCACTTCCTGGCACATAAAATCATAGTGGATTGTAACAGAATGCTAAATGGAGTAAGGAAGCAACCCCACC
>CM042160.1:47889492-47908528 GCA_023376005.1 Doryteuthis pealeii | reverse complement strand
CCGGCCTTTTCACTTTAGAGGTAGTGATGTATACAGGGTCTCAAATATGGGGCATCCAACGAGGATTAACAGAACGTGGTATGGTGATTGTTTAATGATGGGCATATATATATATATATATATATATATATATATATATATATATAAATATATATATATAATATATATATCAATAAAGGAAGGAAGAACTCAACACCGTAATTCCATAATAAATTTATTTCGACCAAAATTGGGCCTATATAAATCTAAGTTGATTTAATATAGCTCCCCAAATTTTCGTCTCAATCAGATGGGTCTCAATTCACTTAAATGAATTGAGACCCATCTGATGAGACGAAAATTTGGGGAGCTATATTAAATCAACTTAGATTTATATAGGCCCCAATTTTGGTCGAAATAAATTTATTATGGAAACGGTGTTGAGTTCTTCCTTCCTTTATTGATAAATATTGCTCTGTATATAATCTAAAAGGTTATTATACATTGAGCTCTCTTCAGTGATTTATGGATTCGCTGTATTTATACATACTGGATCATCAATATTAATGCAGTGGATCTTAGAAATCACATATAGAATCATCCCTTACTACCAAGTTTTGGATAAATCTCATATATATATATATATATATATATATATATATATATATCCAAATGACTGGTAGTAAGGGATGATTCCACGTAGGATCCTAAAAATCTTACTGTATAACCATACTGTATGCTCCTGTAGGTGCAAACATATATTCATACAAGGATTTTTATAAATCCTTAAAGAGAGCTCAATGTATAATAATCAATAAATTAGATTAAATACCGAGCAATATTTAATTTTCAAAGAAAGAAAAAACTTAACAAACCCTCATTCTGTAATAAATTTATTTCGACTAAAAGGTCAAAAGGCTTTTAAAAAGTTTTACAAAATTTTTTAAAAATCCTTGAGAGACTGGCCTCTTCAGGGTGGAATATATATATATATATATATATATAAATATATATATATATATATATATATATATATATATAATATATATTAATTACAACAAACACCATAATAAGGTCACCATATTAAGACAGAGAAACAAATAACTTCATAAATTCAACAAGTAATATGTGTATTAAAACAAATGATTACAATAGTCAAAAATACTGATCCAAGTCCTGCAGAATATGCTTTTTTAAAAGTTCATGTAATTAGAAAAAGAAAGTGTTGGGTTAACTCCAATAGAGAAAAGAAAGGGTAATGCTCTATATATCAGCAGTGAAGTAACTTGTAGAGAGAGAAAGATATAGCTTGTAATACCTTCAGTGGTAGGCAAATATTTCGGAGTCGAGCGACATGGACTAATTAGGCATAAGTTTGTCTTCTCCACTGTTCTACGAAAACCTTCGCTTTTTATAGGACTCCCTAGGGTCGAAATCGGTCTTGTTTTGAAAAACTTCTTTTTTTTAGGCGAAAACGCTTCTGATTGGTCGAAAATCATAATTTCTAATATTTCTATTTTTTCTTTCTGCCTGCGCTGATCCTATGCACAAACTTCTTATTTTCTTCCTTTTATTTCTGCTTTCAAGGCGTTAACTTCCAGCTCACCACAGTAGAATAATTTCAACTCTCTTAGCCATCAGGACATGAGGAAGGAGTAATAAGAGGGGGTCTAATTTTGGAGATCCCAATTTTGAAGCAGTACCTCTCCATTGGCCCAAATGGGAAACTCGAAGCAGTTTGGGCCCTTTGTGACAATGGTTGTGGGGACTAGGTAAATTTTTGTCCTTACTTAAAACTTACCTTGCATCGTATATACTACCTCCGTAGGGAATTAGTTAAATACACATAAAAAGTAAAGTCTTCGGGGCGGCCCTAAAGTCGGTATCAGCCAGACAGTGAGGGAGTCCTATCCCCTTTTCACTAGTGCTAGACTAAAGAGGTTATTTTGGGCATCTGAAGTGGAGCGCCACACCTACTATCAGCTTCTCACTTTACCGTACAGATCCCTGTGCTACTCATACGCTGAATTGGCGAGGGACGGTATCGAACCAGGAACCTTGGTTTGGTTTGTTTTGTCTTACGGCATATCAACCTCGGTGGGTCATTTAATGCCGACAAAGTTGTGAAATAGATTCATTCTTAATGCATAATACAATTGTTTATAAACTCATGTTTTTCTATTCAACCCATAGATGGGACCCTAACAGGTACTACCACTCCGGGTCAGAGTGGACCAGGGAGCAATGGTAATGAAGAGGTGCTCCACATTCCCCAAACCTCCAGAACTGGAACCTCACCATCAGATAGAGTTTAACGTCATTCCCGGGATATGGTAGACGCTCAGTCACGCCTTCTAGCACCCATATGATAAAAAGGGGTTGGGGCTTGCCATAAGGGCAATAGGGTTGGGGAAATTATATAGGTGCTAGGGCTTGACGTGACTAGCCGATTGATCGGAGGGGGCCTCTCCGACTGCCCGTCTAGCCCAAGATAGGGCCAACGTGGAGTATTGCAAGTCATGAACTGCTCATCCACCTGTGTTCTATCCCTATGCATCACGGGTCACCACCCACGACCAACAGGTGGTCCCATTTGGGGAGTCTTACCCCTCTGCAGAGGTGCAGTCGGTGTATTCTAACACACCAGCTGACAGGACCAAGAACCTTGTGATTCCTAGCCGAACGCTCTACCGACTGAACTGTACAGTTTGTAATATACTAATACACCTTTTTTCGACTTCTAAATACTTTTTTTCTCTATAAGACTCAGATGAATTTCAAATCTATCTTAATCTGAACCAGGACTTATTAAAGACTAGCAGTGGCTACCCGGCGTCGCATGGATAGAGGGGATTTTTTAAGTTAGTCCCGCGGATCCATTATTACTGAATCGGGAGTTGAATCCTCGTTGGATACCCCATTTATATCCCTATGTAAAAAAAAATATATATATAGACCTTGCATTGATACAGCTACTGTGAAAAGAAATGTTAATGTCTACTATCTAGAATATTAAAAGAAAAAAAAAATCCATGCTGTTATCATTTAAATCTTATTTTTTAATTATCTTCACGAATATAAATCAAATCTCTATTATTTTGACTCAAAAACCAAGCACTTGTGATAATTAATGTGTATATATATTTACTTTGTCGTTAATTGTTTTATTTTCGAAGTTTCCTCCGGACATACAGATTCATACAACTGCCCTTTATATATGTATAGATTTTACTTGATGCACTCCTTATAACCATTTTGGTACTAATGTAGAATAACGCAAAAGAGATAATATCATTAGATTACGTATAAATTGCATTAGATTTCATTACATTTCACGGAAATACCCGAAACCTTTGATACACTAGGATTAGAGTTATGGTAAAAATTAGGATTAGTGTTAGGGTTAGTGTTGGGCTAATTCGGGAGTTTCCGTAATCTAAGGCTATCGATACATAAAAAGATTCAAGGTGATTTGACAAAATGTACCGACACTAAGTGTTTTAATTAGGGGTAAGGCCGGTCTTAGTAGTTTGTTTATTTGTGTGTGTGTGTGTGTGTGAGTGTGTGTGTGTTTGAGAGGAGAGAGAGAGAGAGGAGAAAGAGAGAGAGAGAGAGAGAGAGAGAGAGAGAAGACTTTTCCAGACCACACCGAATACTTGGCAGAAACGATAGGAAGGGTGACACTTGATCCTAGGACAAAATACAATCTATATATTAATACTCGTGTTCTTTAATTGTACGACCGTTATCATATTTCAACACTCTCTGGTTAGAAATGAGACCGTCCAAATCGTCCAAGATGAAATGCAAAAATGTAAATCCTGGTTATCTGGTGTTGCTTATCCGCCGAATTCTTATTTCTTATGAGTGTTGTCACCTCATCTAAATAATGGACCATTCCGTTTTTATTATAAAGAAAAAAGGGTAAAAGAAGGACATGTTACACAGAAAAATATATAAGAAAGAAAGAAAGAAAGAAAGAGAGTAGGGGAAATATAGAGAGTGGGTGTGAGCACATGGAAGCGATAACGCTAATCTATTTCAATCGAACATAATGAAAAGATGAAAAGGAAAGAAAGAAAAATAAAGAGTGAGAGAGGGTTCAATTAAGATTACTATATTTTTTTTACATATTGAAATATATATTGTAATAGCTCTTAAGTAAATATATCAAACGTTGTAATAATCAAATTATCATACTGTGGTATATGCAAGTTGAAAATGGGAGCGAATCCGTCGGTATGTTGAAATGAAAAATAAAGGAAAGAAAATGCTGAATGGATAAAATAGATCTTATTTTTATTTTATTTTACTGACACGTGTTTCGGTCAGAAGTTTATCCGAGTACATGTATGTACTCTTTCTATTATTATTTTAAATACAAAATAAAATAACAATAATAGAAAACTAAAAAAAAATTTCCTTGTTTGCTAAAAAAAATTAATAGTTTTCTATTATTGTTATTTTATTTTGTATCTAAAATAATAATATAGATAAACTCCTGGCCGAAACACGTGTCAGTAAAACTGTGGTATATCCACAAGTCTTGCCGCTGATACTCTAATCCTTTAATCCGAGGCAGAAGCGTTCTGATCCCATAGTAAGCAATCTCATAATATTTGACGGGCACTATGCTAGCATTTATAATGATTAATTGCTAAAGGGGTAGGTGGAGAAAGGAAAGGAGGGGATGGGAGGGTGAGAAAGTCTTCACATATTTTACGATCAGGGAGGAATTTTATCAGGAGGGGCACAAAGTTTAATTCGGGGGTTGGGGTTAGGGTGGGGTTGCTTCCTTACTCCATTTATCATTCTGTTACAATCCACTATGATTTTATGTGCCAGGAAGTGAAGAGTTAAGCTCCCAAAATATGTTACCCCTTTGCTCCTCGGGTCGCGCGGGGGTCGGTGAGGGGGCGATTATTATGTACCTTGCACCTTACCCTCATAAACCCTTCTTCAATACATATATCAACATTAGGCGAAAGAAAAAAAAAGGAAATTTTTTTGCCGTGTTTTGTGCCCACAGTAGGTATTGTAAAAAATATTCAGTTAACTCTTTGCCTACTTTAAATCGCTCACAGCGGCTCTTGCACTACTGCATATATCACACCCAAGCAAAGTATCAAAAACCGATGGTTAGTTCATTATAATTTGAACAGAAGGACTCAGATTACAATAATAATAGGATTTGATTTGAATATAATGAGTTGTGAGGTGAATAGATAGTCAACTTTAAAATATCCCATCATACAAGTAAAAAATACCAAGAAAATTTTGTACAGCTAGCTGTGTGTGTATGTTTGGGATGGGAAATTGGCTAAACTTGCAAATCAGTCGAAAAATTAGGGTGACCCAGAAAAAACAGAGCCCACAAATTTTGTAATAAAACTGTTAATTTTAACTAGGGAGGTTTAGGGTTAGGGTTAGGGTTTAGGGTTAGTTTAATGGGAAAATAAATAGATAATTTGGGTTCTGTTTTTTTCTGGGTCACCCTGTAATATGTTTTAATTTTCCGACCCACTTGCAAGTTTAGCCGGGAATTTACCTATTCTAAACCGCTCACAGCGGCTCTCTGTTTCTACGCATACCACACCCAAGCAAAGTACCAAAACTGATAGTTAGTTCAATATAATTGAGCAGAAGGACTCAGATTACAATAATAATAGGACTTTATTTGAATAGAATGAGTTCTGTGGTGAATAGATAGTCAACTTTAAAATATCCCATCATACAGATAAAAAAAATACCAAGAAAATTTGGTACAGCCGTGGGAGAAATTTGGTTGGCAAAGAGTTAATGACCAACTTTGGCAGCCATGTCGAACTACTGAATGAAAATAGAATAACATGGAAAGATAACCAAATATTTGGATCTTGCCTGAGAGCTGAAAAAGCTATGGAATATGGAACTGATTGTGATACCAATTGTAGTTTGTGTGCTTGGAACAGTTTCCAAGGGCGTGATTTGGTTTGATTTGTTTTGTTTTACGGCATATCAACCTCAGTGGGTCATTTAATGCCGATAAAGTTTTGAAATAAAGTCATTCTTAATGGATACTCAAGTTTGTTTATAAACTCATGTTTTTCTATTTAAACCATGGATAGGGCCCTAACAGGTACTACCAATCCGGGTCAGAGTGGACCAGGGAGCAATGGTGATGAAGGGGTACTCCACATTACCCAAACCTCCAAAACTGGAACCTCACCATCAGATAGAGTTTAACATCGTTCCCAAGACATGCCTTCTAGCATCCATATGATAAAAAGGGATGGGGCTTGCCATAAGGGCAATAGGGTTGCCTTTATATATGTATAGATTACCCTCGGACATACATACACACAACTGTCCTTTATATATGTATAGATTACCCTCGGACATACATACACACAACTGCCCTTTATATATGTGTAGATTACCCTCGGACATACATACACACAACTGCCCTTTATATATGTATAGATTACCCTCGGACATACATACACACAACTGCCCTTTATATATGTATAGATTACCCTCGGACATACATACACCACAACTGCCTTTATATATGTATAGATTACCCTTGGACATACATACACACAACTGCCCTTTATATATGTATAGATTACCCTCGGACATACATACACACAACTGTCCTTTATATATGTATAGATTTACCCTTGGACATACATACACACAACTGCCCTTTATATATGTATAGATTACCCTCGGACATACATAACACACAACTGCCTTTATATATGTATAGATTACCCTCGGACATACATACACACAACTGTCCTTTATATATGTATAGATTACCCTTGGACATACATACACACAACTGCCCTTTATATATGTATAGATTACCCTCGGACATACATACACACAACTGACCCTTTATATATGTATAGATTACCCTCGGACATACATACACACAACTGCCCTTTAATATGTATAGATTACCCTCGGACATACATACACACAACTGCCCTTTATATATGTATAGATTACCCTCGGACATACATACACACAACTGTCCTTTATATATGTATAGATTACCCTATAGGGTTACTATTATGTTATTAGTCTGTCCTAAAATGTTGTTTTACAACAAATGATAATGAAACCAAAAGCAAAACGTTAATTATTTTGATTAATTTGAATTTAACTGTTAGAAACTTGGTTTTTTTAAAAAGAAAACACCCATTTTAATTTTGACAGCAAAACTATTTTTATGTCTATCATTTAATGAAAAACGAGATTTCAAGGATATTTTTACATTTCTTTATGAAACAACGCCGTAAAAATTGCATTTTTTTCTTTTTTTGCTAGCAAGTGTAATGGAAAAAGAAGAGACAAAAAAGATAGGATGATTCGTTCTTTGAGTTCCAAAACATCTAATTCTATTTATATTAGCTAATGAGATGAAAAAAAACAAAAATTGTTGAGAAGAGTGGAAAGTTACTAGAATTTTTGGAATGATGTATGAAAGGCTACCTGTGGATTTCTGATTGGTCAGCACAAAGCGAGAAGGAGAGTGAAAGAAAGAGAGAGTGTGGGCTGAGTGCTGGAAGGGAACAGACGCAAGTTGCGTGTCTGTTACTGAAGGCATATTTACTTGTAATATGAGATGGAAAAACCAAAAATCGTAGATAAGAGTGGAAAGTTACTACAATTTTTGGAATGATGTATGAAAGGCTACCTGCCGATTTCCGATTATTCAGCACAAAGCAAGAAGGAGAGTGTGAGAAAGAGAGAGTGTATAGTTGAGAGTCTGGACTGAGTTTTGGAGAGAACAGACGCAGGTGAGTGTCTGTTCTCCAAGGCATTTTTACTTGGGATAAAATGAATGGGTTATTTCCTCTAGCCCCAACATAAAAAGGGGAATCACTCGGATTGACTGATAAATTAATTATTTATTTTCCCATTAAACTAACCCTAACCCTAAGCCTAACCCTAACCCCGTCTTCTTTTTTCCTAGAAGCTCAATAAATAAATAAATAATTTATCAGTCAATCATAGTGGTTCCCCTTTTTATGTTGGAGTTATATGAAATAACCAGTAAATGAGCTCAGAAAAAAGAAGAACGTCTTGTGTTTGTTATCAAAAACTATCAACAGCACAAGATAAAATATCCTAAAAGATTCTCAAGTAATTTCCAGACTTAAAGAACGGAGAGAATGTCAGCCCAACTCCGATTCAGCCAAGAGAATAGTTGAACAGTAAAAAGATAAGTACAGAATTATAATTATTGCACCCGTGGGGGTGCAATAATTATAATTCTAAATGGATCCCACAATGCAATTATCAGGCATGTGGGACTTTAATGCCAGCAATTTCTTTTCAGTAAATTGAAATGAAATAAAACAGATATTTTATGTTCCTATTTGGCGTTATGTTTTTATTAAATTATTCATTTAAAAGAATTAACTTAGGAAGATTCATGAAACAATGATTGATCGAAGAGAAAGTCCAGGAAAGTACAGCATAAAAAGTATGGAAGGAAAGAATAGCACATATTTATGTGGTTAAGGGAAATACTGTATGACACTAGAATTAGGAAGAAGAAAGAAGAAAAAGAAAGAAAGAAAGAAATGAAAAAAAGAAGAAAGAAAGAAATGAAGGAAGAAAGAAAGAAATGAAAAAAAAAAAATAAATTTAAATAAAGAAAGAAAGAAAGAAAGAAAGAAAAAAGAAAGAAAGAAGAAGAAAGAAGAAAGAAAAAAATAAAGAAAGATGGAAAGAGAGAAGAGAAATGAAAAATAAAAGAAACACATTGAAGTGAATATTAAAATAAATAGATAAAATATATTTAGTATTATAAAATAACGGGTGCAAGAAAAATAACACATTTATTGCAAAAACACGGACATAAAATGAGGGTTCAGTTTATTTTATAGTAGGAATTTACGAGGAACAAGTTAAGGATTACCTCATTGTCTTCATTTGATAAACACAACAAGACCTAGGTTTCCTTGATCAAGCTTTATTTTATTCTAGCCCATATTGATTGGTTCCACCGTGGGGATTGAGATGGATCCCATCAGAGACAGCAATTACGTCTACACCTCTGAAGGCTGGTTCGCATCTAATCTAAAACTATTCTCACGTGTCTGTCAAAGGATGAAAAGGTCATAACTGTCACCGGTAATTTTCCACAGACTCCCTGATTTTTAAATCAACAGACCTCAATTTAATTCTTAGCTACAGGTATGTTCACAATTCATAAACTCTCATGTATTGTAACACTAGTATTTAATATCAAACACAGTAAAAAGCACATTGATTTCATGGGAAACAACACACTTTCTTAATAAGATTACAGCTGTCTACGATTGATCAGACATTATCTCTGTAAATATCAAATGGAATAAAATAAACAGTAATTATAACCAGAATAAAGAAATTAATTCTAGATCTACAGCTTTTATACTAACAACGCCCTTACCGGTGGGGCTTAGATTACAAGGACTGTCCTCCCACACACACCTTTGCAAATAGGTAAGACACTCCACTGCACCAAAAAAGAAGTGTCCTTGGTATGTCACTAACCTGCATTCAGTGGAAAGACTCCAGTTCTAAAGATCTAGGCCAGTGGTTCTCAACCGGGGTCCATGTGGACCCCCCCCCCCGGACCATATAAAATTTTGGCTGAACTTGTACAAAGGTGTCAAAATTAGGCTGACCCAGAAAAAACAGAACCCACAAATTTTGTAATAAAACTGTTAATTTTAACTATGGGGGTCTAGGGTCAGGGTTTAGGGTTAGGGTTAGGATTAGTGTTGGGGTTTAGGGTTAGTTTAATAGGAAAACGAATAAATAATTTGGGTTCTGTTTTTTCTGGGTTACCCTGTATACCGATGATCCAGAAAAAACAGAACCCACAAATTTTGTAATAAAACTATTAATTTTAATTAGGGGGGGTAGGCTTAGGCTTAGGGGTTAGGGTAAGGCTTAGGGGTTATGGTTAGGGTTGGGGTTTAAGGTTAGTTTAATGGGAAAAATGAATAAATAATTTGGGTTCTGTTCTTTCTGGGTCACCCTAATTTTGACACCTTTGTGCAAGTTCAGCCAAAATTTTTTGGGACCCATGCAAGCAAAATGTATTTAACTATAAAATTACAATGGGATTTTTAAACATCGAATGGCTATGGGAGGGTCCACCAGAGTAAAATAGGATTAAAAGGGGTCCATGGGTAAAAAAAAAAGGTTGAGAACCACTGATCTAGGCAATGGCCGGGTTAGCTCAGTCGGTAGAGCGTTCGGCTAGAAACCACAGGATTCCTAATACGATACCGACCCTCGCCAACTCAGCATATGAGTAACACAGGGATCTGTGCGGTAAAATGAGGAGCTGATGGTAGGTTTGGCGCTCCACCTCAGACATAGAAACAATCTCCTTGGTCTAGCGCTAGTGAAAAGAGGATAGACTCCCTCGCTGATACTGACTTTAAGCCACCATGACGACACCTATATACTTCATCGGTAGATTGGTTTGGTTTGGTTTGGTTTTACGGCATATCAACCTCAGTGGGTCATTTAATGCCGATAAAGTCTTGAAATAAATCAATTCTTAATGGATAATACAATTTTTTTTTTATAAATACATTTTTCTATTTAACCCACAGATGGGACCCTAACTGGTACTACCACTCCAGGTCATAGTGGACCAGGGAGCAATGGTAATGAAGGGGTGCTCCACATTCCACAAACCTCCAAAACTGGAACCTCACCATCAGATAAAGTTTAACGTCATTCCCAGAACATGTAGACCCTCAGTCACAGCCTTCTAGCACCCATATGATAAAAAGGGTTGGGATTGCCATAAGGGTAATATGGTTGATTTGTTTGGTTGGTTGGTTGGTTGGTTGGTTTTATGGCATTCAGTACCTGCTGTTGCTTAAGTGGTCCCCCAATTAAGTAGTGAACTGGCTCATCGCTGTTTAACTTTAAATTTAAGTTTGGTTGATTGGTTGTTTTGTTTATGGTATATAAACCTTTTCTGGTCATTTAATGCTGAATCAAGACATTTTGATCGACAAAGGATTGAGGTTGCTTACAGTACCTGCTGTTGCTTAAGCGGTCACCTAATTAAGTATTGAACAGGCTCATTACTGCTTAACTTTGTTATGGGTAGGAAGTGTTGTATAGCCGTATATACCCAACATCGGGTATACAACCGAGAGAGACAGATACAGAGAATTACTTGTTGCTTCATTTTTTCCTGCTTTTTTGTGTGGCTGTTCCCTTTTCTCCTTCTCTGGCCGTCATGTTGTCTTGTCTTCTAACTGCTTCTTCTAAGAGCTTCTTTACTTACCTACTCATTGTCATTACTCCCAGGTCCACCCTGACCTGTTAGATTCCCGTCTGTGGCTCAAATAGATCTGTTTAAAAATTATTCCTATTTGATGGGACTATGAGCAAAAAAGAGAAAGAAAAAAAACCCCACTGTAGTTTAAGATAAAAAATGAAACTCCTCTTACCTTGGGCTTGGAAGTAAATGGCACCCGAGATTTATATTTTTTTATAAGAGTACAGACCGGAAATGAGGGGTTTGGTGGGAGTGTAGTGGAGTCATAAATAAGCCGATTTTTTTGGCAGTCGGCGAGTTGTTATTTGGAAGGCAAGCTGATCAGAAACGACCTCACAAAATGAATGTATAATGAATGGGATTCCCTAACCTTTAAGCATGAAATAACCCTAGATGGGTTGACTTGCAGTTCAAAATAAATCAATCAAAATTCTATTTGAAAATTAATAGTATTCGGTAAGACTGTGCACAAAAGAATGAACACAATTCTAGTACACTCAAATATTGAATGAAACTTATCAAAACCTTTAAAATTTGACTATTTTCTATTTTAATAGTGAACTTTTCGAAATTTTTAATCAACACTACTCTTTTAATATTAAGATCACATTTATTATATTATCAATATATTATATTATTATAAAAAAAAATAAGTAAAGTCGCCGGAGCGGCCTAATGTTGGTATCAGCCATTCAGCGAGGGAGTCTATCCCCTTTTCACTAGCGCTAGACCAAGGAGATTGTTTTTGCGTCTGAGGTGGAGCGCCACACCTACCATCAGCTCCTTACTTTACCGCACAGAACCCTGTGCTACTCATACGCTGAGTTGGCGTAATATTATCATATTAGGTACCAACAAAATAATGTCAAGGAACAAACAAACAAAAAGGTCATTTAAAGAAAAAAAAATGGTAAAAAAAGTAAAGTTTTGTTATAAAAACTAGAAAATTTCTAAAATGTACAAAAAATAAGTGATTTAGGGGCAAAGAAGTATTTGTAAATTATTACCAGCTGAAATATAAAATGATTAAAATGACACAAATTTATTTCAATAGTTTAATTAATAAATAAATAAATAAAATAAATCAGATAAAATAAATAAAATCAATTAAAAGCAGAAAAAAAAAATATCGGTACAGAATTATTTCTCGAATAGTTGAAATAAACAAAAAATAAATGTAAAACAATTATTGCACTTTTAGAAATCCATATATTGCAAATATTTGGCGGGAAAAATGGTGGTTAACCATTTACACAAACATTTGCCTGTCGAAAAACTAGATATTACTTGGCTAAAAAGTTACAAATGTGTGAGTAAATTTTTCTGAACGTAACATTTAATGTTTCTTTTTTAAATCAATTTCTAAGAAGAATCTTTTAAAATTATTTTAAAATGTAAATAAGAAGTTTCATTTTGAGTGAATCGCAAAGTGTAAAAACTAGGTACCACCAATTTTACCCTATATTTAACACAATGAAACTTGCAGAAAAATTAATATTTTCTTGAAATTATTTTCCATTCAAAAGAAAAAACATTAAACAAACTCCTGATGATTAAAAAAAAAAATTTTCAGCTTACGAAAATAATGAAAATTATCATTGAAAAACAATGTTTTCATTTTTGCACTGTTAAATTAATTGAAATTTAACGTTGCTAAAAGCAAGTTACGATAAGAGGATTTTAAAAAAATTATATGAAAAATCAATTAATAATCTTATTTTCACGAAAATTTCCATAAATGTTTACCATTGGATGTAAATACATCTGAAATATTTTTTTTTCTAAAATATATTAGGGGAAATATTTTTTTACGAGGTCTATCACCCCCCTATTTTATTTTGAGATTAAAAAATGACGGGCTAGAAAAATTTTGTACTTTTTTTTCTATAAAGATAAGTCTGAATAACTATATCAATGAAATTCTATAACGTACAAGGTGTACTCTTTTTTAGGAAAAATTAATGAAATCGGAAATAAAAAGTGCAAAAAAAATGTCATAATATTAATATTTGAAAATTTTTTTCTTTTGTAATTGTCAAAAAAAAATTATTTTTTTAAATTAATTTTTAAGAGATTTTCAATCTTTTGTGTGATTAAATATTTTTATTTTCTGCGTGAAATAAATTAATTTTTTTTTTCTGTGCTAAAAAATCGAATTTTTCACGGATATTAAAAAATATGAATTTTAGAATTCAGGTGAACTAAAAGTTGGTCCGATCCGAGCTCGATTAATATTTTTAATAATAATAGGGTATAAAATAAATTAAATTAAAGAAAAAAAATTCCTCCTGAAACATCCGGAGAACTTGAATTTCTGTCATCTAATAGGGTGGGAAGGAGGAAGAAAACGAAAAATCGCGGTTGATATTTCGTATTAAACGCTGCCACTCTAGCCGATGATATCCGCCTCAGTAGAGTGCCTACTCTAAATGTACCACCAATTTTCTCTGTGAAATTTAACCCCCCCCCCCACATATTTAACACAATGAAACTTACATGAAGGTATCTTGAAAATGTTTTGTCCATTCGAAAGAAGAAACATTTAAAAAAAAATATATTAAAAAAATCCTGATGATTTAAAAAAATTCAGCTTACGGAAATAATGAAAATTATAAACAATGTGTACATGTTTGCACTGTTAAATCAATTGAAAATTAACGTAGCCAAGAACAAGTTATGACGAGAGGCTTTTTTCAAAATTCTATGAAAAATCAATTAATGGTCCGACTTTCACGAAAATTTCCATAATTACTTACCTTTGGATGAAAATATATCTGAAATATATTAGGGGAAATTGTTTTTTACGAGGTCTACCCACACCTTTAAAAAAAAAAAAAAAATGAAATATGAAAAAATGAACCGACAAAAAACGAATTTTTTACATTTCTTCTATAAAGATAAGAGTCTGAATGATTATATCAGATTTTTATAACTTTCGATGCGAGAGCTTTTTAGTAAAAGAACCATGAATACAAAATTCTGCTAAAAATATCAATAAAGAAACTGACCGTGTCGTAAAAAGAAATGTACTGTTTTACTTATTTTTCAAGATAGCGGTGAGTAATTTTTCCCCAATTGGATAATTTGATCCTTGAATTCATTGTTTTTCTTTGTAACAACTCTTTATATTCTCTATTTCGTTTTTGCGAGATTTAAAAAAGTTCAAAAATATTTACGTTTCTCCCTTCAATATGGCCTAAACTGATCACGTGACCTATTTTGTTGGTACCTTCTACTCTCAAATATTTTTTCCACAAATTCTAAAAGACTCTCATCCTCTAAAATGTTCAACTCTGTCGGCTACAAAATATGGCTAAATAATTTTTACGCATTGATTTATATAAAATCACAAAAAAGTTTCCACGTAAGTTTTTTGGTTTGATAATTAATTTTGGCTAAACTTACAAATCAGTCGGAAAATTAGGATGACCCAGAAAAAACAGAACCCACAAATTTTGAAATAAAACTGTTAATTTTTAACTATGGGAGGGGTTTAGGGTTATTTTAATGGGGAAATAAATTGTGTTCTGTTTTTTTTCTGGGTCACTCTGTAATATGTTTTAATTTTCCGACTGAGTTTAGCCATATTTTTTAAAGTTATAATTCACTAAATTACACATAAAAAATACGTATCTCCGAATAAAAATATTAGCCAATGAGATTAGTGATTTTATCTGCCATTAACAATCAACCAACCAGAATCGAATTTACGAAATAAATAAACAAAATGGCGATCTTTAGTGCAGACAAATGTAAATATTGAACAAAAATATTGTCTCATGTGCATGTTACCTTAGAAAAAATTCAAAATTGTATCATTTTCAGTGAAAACATGAACTCGCTTTTTAGAATACGTCGATAAATGCAAGTATTTTTAAAGTCCACAAGCATTAATTGCGAGAAATTATCTTTGAACAAGTGATGTTGTATTGAGCCGGAAGTTAACGCTCTGAAAGCAAAAATAAAATGACGAAAGTAAACGCTTTGCGCATGGGGATTGGCGCAGGATTAGAGAGAGAAATAGAAATATTAAAAATGATAATTTTCAACCAATCAGAGGCGTTCGCGCCTAAAAAGAAGTTTTATAAAAAAAAGATCCTTTTTGGAGCCTATCTAGATCCTATAAATAACAGGTTTTTCGAAGAACAAATCCGAAAGATCAAGCATGCCTGAATGAGTGTACGTCTCTTATTTTACGAAATATTCGCCTACTGCTGAAGGTACTACAAACTATATCTTTCTCTCTCTCTCTCTCTAAATAACTTGACTGCTGATTTGATTCTGAACAAAAACCCTTTCTTTCTCAGTTGGAGTCAACTCAATAACTCTATCTTATTACATGAACATTTAAAAAAGCATTTCTGCAGGACTTTGATCAGTATTCTTGATTATTGTAATTTTTGTTTCAATACACATTTTATTTATTAAATTTGTATATAATTGTCTTTTAGAATATCAGTGAAAAAATTATACATCGATATTTGTTCTATTTAAAAGGGTGGGGCCTACCTTTTCAATAGAGTTTTCTCCGAAAATTATTAGATAATACTAAAGTAGGCTTGTTATTAAATAATATTTGTTTTTAGAATCTAAATTAGGCGTTTCATATTTTAAATGAATTTAATCTGTTAATTAAATATATCAACTGTTTCCTCAAAGCGTGTATGGGTGGCGTGAACGGTAATATTTATTTTAAAGAATTATTTCCATTGAATCAGTTTGATTGAAACGATTCAGTAATTCAAAAGAAAGAATTGGCTGGTTAATAAGTCAACACTGAAAATTTTATTAAAATCAACTGTTAACGTCAAAATAGGTCACGTGATCAGTTTAGACCATATTGAAGGACGAAACGTAAAGATTTTTAAGCTTTTTAAAAAAAATCTCGCAAAAAAGAAATAACGAACATAAAGAGTTGTTACAAAGAAAAACAGTTAATTCAAGGATCAAATTATCCGATTGGGGAAAAATTACTCATCGTTATCTCGAAAAATAAATAAAACAGTCCTTTTTTTTTTATTTTTTATAACGGGTCAATTTCTTTATTGATATTTTTTTTAGCAGAATTCTGTATTCATGGTTCTTTTACTAAAAAGCTTTCGCATTGGAATTCATGAAAATCCTCTGATATAATTATTCAGACTCTTATCTTTATAGAAAAAAAAAGTAAAAATCGTTTTTTGTCGGTTCATTTTTTTCATATTTCATAAAATAAAATAGGGGGAGTAGACCTCTAAAAAATATTTCCCCTAATATATAATAGGAAAAACTATTTCAGACATATTTTCATTAAAAGGTAACCAATTTTTGAAATTTCCGTTAAAATCGGACCATTTTTCATAGAATCAAAAAAAAAAAAAAAAAAAAAAAAGGCTCTAGTATTAACTTGTTTTTGGCTACGTTAAATTTCAATTGATTTAACGGTGCAAAAATGTAAACATTGTTTTTCGTTCATAATTTTCATTATTTCCCTAAGCTGAAATTTTTTAAAAATCATCAATGTTTCTTCTTTCGAATGGAAAATTTTTTAAAAAGATATTAACCCTTATGCAAATTTCATTGTGTTAAATATAGGGGGTAAATTTCACAGGGAAAATTGGTGGTACATAAAAATCAGAGAATTCCCTGATTTTTGGATTTTTTTTTATATCAACCTGAGCCTCCGAACTTTCTCGTTGACTTTTGTAAACAAAAATGCCAGATCTGTTTTTTACTCTTTCGTTTTCTGCCTGTTTTGAACAACAACAAAAGATGTTTCCGTTTAAATTAATATCAAAAAGTTATTTTTCTTTACATAGTGTATTTAATGTTTTTTGTTTTGTTTTTGATTCCTAATAAGAAACTTAAATTTGAAAAAAAAAATTGTCATAAAAGCGTTTGTTTTGAATGCCTCATAAATCTTCACTTAGCCATGTTTTTAAATAAAATTTAATTGTTTAAAATATATTAAAAATAAACTACTAGGTACCACCAATTTTCCCTGTGAAATTTACCCCCACCCCCATATTTGACACAATGAAACTTGCATAGAAATTAATATTATCTTGGAAATTTTTTTCCCATTCGAAAGAAGAAACATTAAACAAACTCCTGATATTTAAAAAAAAAATTTCAGCTGAGGGAAATAATGAAAATTATGATTGAAAAACAATGTTTTCATTTTTGCACCGTTAAATAAACTGAAATTTAACGTAGCCAAAATCAAGTTGCGATAAGATTTTAAAATTTTTTTATGAAAAATCAATTAATGTTCCGATTTTCACGAAAATGTCCATAACTATTTACCTTTGGATGTAAATATGTCTGATAGTTTTTTTCCAAAAACATATTATGGGAATTATTTTTTTTTTACGAGGTCTACTCCCCCTATTTTATTTTATGAGATATAAAAAAAAATGAACCGTCAAAAAACGTTTTTACTTTTTTTCTATAAAGATAAGTGAATAACTATATCAAAAAATTGTATAATATTCAAGGCAGTAGTTTTTGTAGAAAAAAATCATGAATTCTGAAATAAAAAGTGCAAAATAATGTCATAATATTATTATTTGAAAACTTTTTTTGCTTTTTTAATTGATATGTACTATATTCTATTAAATTGTCAAGAAAAAACCTTTTTTAAAGAAATTAATTTTTAAGAGATTTTAAATCTTTTGTGTGCTTAAATATTTTTTTTTTTTTAATGTTTAAAAATCTTTTTTTGTGTGTACAAATCGAATTTTTCACGGATATATATGAATTTTAGAATTCTGATGAACTAAGAATTTGTCCGATCCACAATATATTAATATTTTAAAAAGAATTTGCAATTTTTATTGTTGAATAGTAATGTTTGATTCTTATAATATACGGAAGAGCAAAACTGACAACATTTGTAATACTTATTGTCTTTTCTTTGCTTTAGTTACACTATAAGTTCAACTAAAAAATATTCCGAAGTTATTCTGAAACTATAAAAAAAAAAAAATCTTTCAAAAATCGTTGAAAACCAATAATCTGTTATTGAATATGCACAAGAAAACAATTATGTCAAATACAGCCACCTATACATTTAAATGTATAATTGTCAAAGAGAGATAATATGTAAAGTTACAATCCCCGTTTCCACATAAAATAACCCTTTTGTATATAAAACGGACTATTTTATTTTTGTTTTATCAACGGTGTGTAATTTTCCCCAATCGGATAAATTTGATCTTTGAATTAACTGTTTTTCTTTGTAACAACTCTGTGTGATCGTTACTTTTTTTTTTCGAGAGAGAGAGAGAGAGAGATTAAAAAAAAAACAAAGTTAAAAAGTATTTATTTTCGTTTATTCAATATCGCCTAAACTGATCACGTGACCCGAAATTTGTTATCCCTATAAATTACATATGTAATATTATTATTTTTTAAAATTTCTTATTTTTACTGATACTCATTATGTTACTACTTTTCCACTAAAACAAAAATTTGACCTTAAATAATCGATTTAATCAAGTTTAATTCATTTTTACAATGAAAATAAGCGAACAATTTGGAAGTACCTAAATTAGACCTATTTTTCCGCTAAATATTTGGAATCTACGGATTCCCCAAAGTGTAATAATTGGTTTACACTTTTTAAAAAATTCTTATTGTCCCGATTTATCACAAACCAAGTGAAGTAATTCATAATGGTTTCAGTTTGAGGCTTCCATAGTTGTTTTAGTAGATCGTGTATTAAATCAAAGATTAATATAAAATATAATGCTCGCAATTTGAAGTTCTAAAATTCATATT
>CM042160.1:47864492-47884492 GCA_023376005.1 Doryteuthis pealeii | reverse complement strand
GAAATTTCAAATTACCTAATATCAACGAACAATATTGATGACTGACTTGTCTATCACTGATAATGTTTAATGTCTTTTTTTTGGCGGAGGGGGGAAGGTATAAATGCAGAATAGCGCGCAACAGATGATATCATTAGATTCACATTTGACGTATAAATAGCATTAGATTACAGAAACTCTCGAAGTAGCCTGACCCTAACCCTAACCCTAATCCTAGCATCTCAAAGGTTTCGGATTTTCCCCTGAAATCTAATGAAATGCAATGATTTTTAAACGTAATTTATAGGTACCACCAATTTGCCCAGTCATATTTACCCCCCTCCCCATACTAACACAATGAAACTTACATAAAGGTTAATAATATTATCTTGAAAAATTTTGTCCATTCAAAAGAAGAAACATTTTTTAAAATCCTGATTTAAAAAAAAAAAAATCAGCTTACAGAAATAATGAAAATTATCAACGAAAACAATATTTACATTTTCGCACCGTTAAATCAATTGAAATTTAACGTAGCCAAAAACAAGTTACGACTGGAGGCTTTTAAAAAAAAATTATATGAAAATCAATTAATGGTCCGATTTTCACGAAAATTTCCATAATTACTTACCTTTTAATGAAAATATGTTTGAAATAGTTTTTTTTCCCTAAAATATATTAGGGGAAATAGTTTTTTACAAGCTCTACCCCCTCCCTATTTTATTTTATGAAATATGAAAAAATGAACCGACAAAAAACGATTTTTACTTTTTTTCTATAAAAATAAGAGTTTGAATAATTATATCAGAAGATTCTTATAAGTTTCTATATGGGAGTTTTTTTTTTAGTAAAAGAACCATGAATACAGAATTCTGCTAAAAAATATCAAAGAAACGGACTGTTTTACTTATTTTTCAAGATAACGGTGAGTAATTTTCCCCCAATTGGATAATTTGATCTTTGAATTATTTGTTTTTCTTTGCAACATCTCGTTATGTTCATTTCTTTTTTTATGAGTTTAAAAAAAAGTTTTAAAATATTTACGTTTCTTCCTTCAATATGGCCTAAACTGATCATATGACGTATTTTGATGGTACCTAGGTATAATAAATACAATGTTCAGGCCACTGTAACCTCAGGTTCCGTTTAGATATATATTTTTTTAATTACATTAAAATAAAATGCCCCCTTGAACTTGTGGTAACGATTTAAGGGTAATTATCTGAAGATGAATTATCTTACTTAAGGTAAAAAAAGAAAGAAAAGAAAGCTCGAAGTTACAGTGGCCTAAAAGATGAGGACAACAGTCCGAAATATCAAGACATAAAAAAGCGTTTAAAATTTTTTGTTTTATTTCTGTCCCGAAGATGGAAATACACACACACACACACACACACACACACACACACAGATACATACACACACACACAATCTCTCTCTCACTCACTCTCTCTCTCTCTCTCACTCATTCTCTCTCTTACTCTCTCTCTCACACACACACACACTCTCTCTCTCTCTCTCTCTCTCTCTCTCTCTCTCTCTCTCTCTCTCAGACGTCAATCTCCATTAAAAAAAAGAAAATGTATGCACGCACTTAACAATGTTGACACCCCCACCCGTCCACCTTATAAACAACCAAACTTTAAAAATACATCACAAAAGTTTGTCATGTACCTACAATTATTTACATAAGAAGAAGAGGTGACTTGCTGTGCGTCGAATAAATGGTTCGTTAACAGTCTCGTCTCTCAGATCGATCATTTAGAAATACGTTCGATCTTATATCGATCATCACAAGGCTCTTCCTTTTAATGAGGGACACCCAAGCATACCATTCAATAATGGGTCATCCAAAAATGGTCCGGGATTTTTCGATTATTGCTGCAGGCCTCAGGGCACACCGCTGACCCTACTCTTCTTTAAATGCAATATATGAAGAGATGCTGACCAAGGGTCCCTCTCTAAGCATTAGGTTTCCAGCCACGTTTAGGTGAGTTCGATCATAACTGGGTGTTCTATACTTTCTGGTCTTGTGTACTGTACTTAGGTTAAGGTTAGTCGAAATATATCAACACACGGTCGAACACCTCGCGTATTGAAATGGTTAGCGAGCTATATTAGCAGACCATTGCTAGTGAGTTCGATTCTCACTGGGTGTCCCATACTTCTGACCTTGTGCCACAACTAAGCTAAGTTTGGTAAAAACTGGGTAAAACTTGCAAATCATACTCAAAATCCCATGACCCAGAAAAAACAGAACCAATACATTTTTTAATAAAACTGTTAATTTTAACTTGGGGGGTTAAGGTTAGGGTTGGGGTTTAGGGTTAGTTTAATGGGAAAATAAATAAATAAATAATTTGGATTCTGTTTTTCCTGGGTCACCTGTAATATCGGGGTTTTGAGTATGATTTGCAAGTTTTTACCAAAAACTGGGCGCCCCACGTGGTGCAGTGGTTAACAAGCTAGATTAACAGACCATTGTTAGTTAAGTTTGATTCTCACCGGGTGCCTCATACTTCTGCCTTGTGTCACAACTAAACTAATCAACAAATATAAATAGCTACACACGGTGAGCTACACGCACTTTTATAAAACACTTGTTTTACTACACAGACACCTGTGTGTACTGAACACAGTTTTTGTGTGCGTGTGTTGAAGATGCAGTGGCTCATCTTGTAAAATAGGCGTTAAAGTACAGTTTAAAAGCTATAAACTTTACGACACACACCTCTTCATACGTTTCTCTTCATTGCGGGCACACACACACATATATATGAATGAACACACATATAAAGTGTACACACGTGTATATATACAATACATACACTCAAATGCTACCCCACGCATTTTATTTTTTAAACAACTTCTAACATCCACGTACTTTTTTCTTCTCTCTCTTCTTTCTAGTGTCCTTCATTTTTATCACTTGTTCGCCCCCCCCCTCTCTCTCTGTTTCGACTTGGGCCAGTCAGTAGCATTTTATAAGCCAAACCAGACACACATACACATATTCACTTGTTCAATCAGTCGTTGGATTTACCTCACTCTCTCTCTCTCTTCATGGATTACCCCTGTTCGTTCATCATCGCCACACACCACCACCACCAATAAATAATAATAATAATAATAATAAACATAACAAAAAAAAAGAAAAATAACTTGATAAAACAACAAATCCTACGGTGCCCTGCAAAACAGAAGAAAATACCGTCCGTTCCATCCACGTTCCGAAAGTGATGCCTTAAAAAAAAAGACAAAAGTCTTTTACACAAATAAGTGTAAAAAATATATATTTATTTTTATTCGTTTTCTCGTCTTGTCCAGCGGAAAAATTTTTTGTTAAACCAAGGAAGCAAAAAGTAAAGCAAATGAAAACGATCTGTGCAAAAAGGAAGAAGTGGAGGTCCATGCCCCGGTTTATGTGGAAACAAAAGTCAATTATTACGACAAAAAAATAAGAATCTTTATTTTACACAGTGGAAGTTCCAAGTGGATTTTAAATTATTATTTTTTTCCCCGATCTTTTATTTAATGCCCTGTCTATACAAATGGATAAAGTTGAAGGTGAGTTTTTTTATTTGATTTTTTTTATATATATATGTGTGTGTGTGTGTGTGTGTGTGAGAGAGAGAGAGTAAAATCTGAACTTTATTTTATTTATTATTATTATTATTTCTGAATCTTTTCATATGTATACACTATACACACATACATACACCGGTTACAAGGAGTACACGTTATTTCTTTCCCCATTTTCCAGGAATCGAGGGGGGTGGACAGAAAGAGAAATTGGTTTCTTCTTCTTCCTCTTGTCGTTGTATTTTTCTTTCTATCCTAATTTCAGCCAGAAATCGAAGATTCGTGTTTACTGTGTTATTATTATTATTATTATTATTTGTTTTTTTACATTTATTTTACATTTTATATTTTTAAAATTCGTTTCCGATTGTAGTGGCTGTTTCATTTAATTAAAACAATCAATTATTACATTAATAGAATAGTTGTTGAATTAAATTACTTTTAATATTCACGATTCTTTATCATGAAAAAATATATCAATTTGTGAATCAGAATTTATAATATGCACACTGGTGTCTGTTGTAAATAGAATAATTATATTATTAAAAAATTTAAAGATATTTTTAATTTATAATTATATTTATTTTTTTAATATTTATAATTTTTAATATATTTTTTTTTAAATATTTAAGATTAAAAAATTATGTGTGTGTATGATTTTATTTTATTTTATTTTTTCAAACTTTAAGTTTTTGGTATTTTGGGTTGATTTGATTGCAACTAGTACTTAAATAATATTTCTAATTCTTTTTATAAGGGTTAAGAAGACTTCTTCGTTAAAAATAGTTTTAAAATACCCCCTTTTCTTTTGCTTTTTATATTCATTTATTTTTTGGTTAAAAAGTTTTTAAAAGAATCATGAGTTCGTTTAAGTTTTCGTAAAAAATTTGAGAGTATCTAAATTTAAAGAAAACTGAACTTTAAAATCGTGGAAGACTGTCGGAATTTGTCACCAAAGCTCGTTACCACATACCATTATCAATGGGAGAGGATCCCATTGAAAATAATGGTATGTGGTAACGAGCCATAACCTGATTGAGTGGTTGTTATCTAATGTTATACGTACAATAATATTATGATGAAATGATGCATTCTGATTAGGGTTTTTTTTTTTTTTTTTTTTTCTTTTCAGTGGATTATTATCATAAAACATTTTTTTTAAACACGAAATTATTCAAAACAATAACATCTTAAATTAATTACCTTTTGGAAATAATATCAATGTGGGTAGGGTGGGATGGAAAGTGCTTGAAAAGAAGTGTTTTTTTTATTTTTTTATTTATTTTTAATACAAGTTTGAACCTGACATAGGTAACGTCATCTTATGTGACGATCAAAAAGACAATTTAACTGTCTGCGATCTTTTTTATTTACAAAACTTGTTTTATAAGAAATATTAGTAATATTCTTATAATTATTCAGACTATTATCTTTATAGAGAAAATTTAAAAATCGTATGAATAAATTATATTCGTTTTTAGATTTCATAAAATTAAATGGGGGGAGGCGACCTCATAAAAATATTACCCCTAAAATATTGTGAGAAAACCTTCTTTTTTTAAAAACAGAAATTCATCTAAAGGTAAATAAATAGTGAAATTTCCGTGAAAATTTGACTTAATTGATTTTTCATAGAATTTTTTTTAAAAAAAGAAGGCGTAGCTTGTACTACGTTAAATTTCAATCGATTTAATGGTGCGAAAATGTAAACATTGTTTTTTCGTTCATGATTTTCATTATTTCTGTAAGCTGGAAATTTTTTTTTAAATCATCAGTTATTTTTAATGTTTCTTTTTAGAATGGTCCAAAGATTTTGACGATGATACTGACTTTTAATCAAGTTTCATGTGTTAAATATAGGGGGGGGTAAATTTTATGCATCGAATTGGAGGTCACTTAAAATTACAACTAAAATATTGTTTCTATTTATCAGTGGGGTCAAAATTCACTTATGGAATTTAAAAAAAAAAAAAGTTATTATAATGTTTTAAGAATTAATTGAGACACTTGAAGATTTAATAAATTTATTTTTTCTAAAGTTTATTTATTTAAAGTATAGGATATATTACACCTGGAGAAAATTGGCCAATATATTTAAAGTGATATCATTATTACTCACCCGTATGTGTGTGTAATTTTTTTAACGCACAATAATACATGAAGTTTTAGGTCGTTAGATCAACAACATTTTAAGTAATGATAATCCTAATCCAATGTAATATACTTAAAAATGTTACTAGTTAGTTAATACTAATAGTTACTACTTAAAAAGATGTTTTGATATAATAAAAAAACACTATACCAGCAACAACAGGAGGTTTTTGGTATTTATTTACCAATATTGCATAATCCAGTAATAACTATTAGTTGTACAATAATAAGATATTTATGATTTGAGAAATGCTTCAAATATAACTGGGTCCATAAGGATACTGTGGAAGGTGCTGCTGGGTATTTAAGAAGACTTGTTGTCACTCAATCCCCTAAAGCGACCAGTTAGTTTACTACCTAGTGTACATGATGCATATTGCATGAAACATCAACATATCGATTTTTATTATCCACGCCAACCGATTAAGGCGTTGTTCTCGATAGTTGCCACCCCAAAGGCAAAAATGTGACACAATTTCGTTTTTTTTTATTATTGTGGGGAAGGATGGCCATGATCGTCTTTCTGTAGTTTACGCGCCCTTTTTGCCTGTTTGAGATTCAACCACAAAGATTAATCAAATACTAGATATACTCAGTATCCAGTATATTATACTGGAATTAAAAAAAAAAAAAACTACCAAGAATTATTTAATACAGGTACGAACACTTGTGACGCCATAGACGTGTTTTACAATCGAATCACCCACCCCACCCTGATTAAAAAATTGGCTAAACTTGCAAATCGGTCGGAAAATTAAAACACATTACAGGGTGATTCAGAAAAAAAACAGAACCCAAATTATTTATTTATTTTCCCATTAAACTAACCCCAAACCCCCCAAGTTAAAATTAAGTTTTATTACAAAATTTGTGGGTTCTGTTCTTTCTGGGTCACCCTAATTTTCCGACCGATTTGCATGTTTAGCTAATTTTTTTTAAATTCAGGTACCAACACTTGTGACGTCATAGACGTATTTTATAAATCAAATCACCCCACCCCAGCCCTGATTAAAAAATATTACAACAAATCAGGGAATTATCAGATTTTAATTAAATTTTCAGTGTTGATTTTATCAATGAATGAATTTTATAATGCATCACTGATTCTGCATCAGTTTGCGTTAAAATTTTATTTAAAAAGTTTCTGATAAGTTATAACTTACCTTGCCCCCCCCCTATTTGGGGGGGTGCAACATATCGGCGGGTTATATATAATTGAAATAATTACACTATAAATAATAATAGATAAAAAGACTAAAGGTGTGAACAAATATTCAACACATTTAAGTCTTCCTGTTCGTTTTTCTTGTCGATTCTCCCCACTCCTCAATAAACCCTCTCCTCTCCTCAATAAACCCTCCATTCAGCAACACTACACACATTGTAGGACATGTATTCTATCCTCCTCCCAACAACACATTCTTTTACAATTTGTTGCAAAATCTTTTTACTCTGTTGTATAATCATTTAATACGTATGTTTTTTTTTTCTTTTCAATATTTTTGAAATTCGCACTTTTAAAAAAGAGATGGCCCTACGAGGAGTTTGGTGTCATACACGCTGTCTTTACGACACGATCGTGCAATTTTATATTCACCTGAAAATTAAATTTTGAAAAAGAAAATTATTTTAATTCAAAACTGAAAATAAATAAAAGATTATTATTAGTGCATGATTCCAGGTTGCTTTCATTGACTTCATATAAAACATTTTATATGTACATCATGTGTATAGAATGTATATCATATATATTTATATGTATATTATATCATAAGTATATTATCTATTATAAGTTATAAGTATGATATTATACATGCATTCTATACATACCGTATTTGACGGCATATAAGACGCACCCCTATTTCAGCTGGTCAGATTCAGGGAAAAAAAGTTTTTTGTGTAGTTAAGCATATATTGTTGAAAACAATCTAGCTGTGCATTACACAAGCAGAAACATAGCTGTATAAAAAGCAATTTAGCAGTACAGGCAAGCAATAAGCATACACAAGACATCTCTATAGCAGGAAATAATAATAATAATAATAATAATAATAATAAAATTAATGATAAACTTCACCTAAGATGTATAAGACGCAGGTCAATTTTTTAGCCAAAATTATGGAAAAAAAGTGCGTCCTATATGCCGTCAAATACGGTACATATTAAATGAATGATAAAAATGACAAAACATTTATAACATTTCAAAGAAAATGTGAAAATATTATTAGAACCGACATTTACAATATCTTTTTAGTTAGAAAACTTTTGAGAGAGAGAGAAAAATTGATTTTTGCCAATCAATAATTCACATCTTATTTTATTTAATGTTTTGCTTAAAATTTAAATCTGAACGTAATTGATTAATTAATATTTCCCTAATATATTTTAGGAAAAAAACTATTTCAGACATATTTACATCCAAAGGTAAATAGTTATGGACATTTTCGTGAAAATCGGACCATTAATTGATTTTCATAGAATTTTAAAAAAAATCCTCTTGTTGTAACTTGGTTTTGGCTACGTTAAATTTCAGTTGATTTAACGCTGCAAAAATGAAAACATTGTTTTTCAATCATGATTTTCATTATTTCCGTAAGCTGAAAATTAAAAAAAAACCATCAGGAGTTTTTTTAACGTTTCTTCTTTCGAATGGAAAAATTTTTTCAAGATAATATTTAATATTATCTTGAAAAAATTTAACACAATGAAACTTGCATAAAAGTTAATATTAAATATTAACTTTTATGCAAGTTTCATTGTGTTAAATATAGGGGGGGGGGTAAATTTCACAGGGAAAATTGTGGTACCTATTAATTATCGAATATATACTCTTGTTTTAATTTCTTTTTTCTTAAATAACATTCACCAAAATGTCTATTCACACCTAAACATCGCATATAGTTCTGATATATTCTTAATTTATCTAAAAAAAAAAAAATAAAAATTAAAAAAGCCCCCTCCCCCTTAAAAACAGCCAGTGTAAAATAAATCAACAATCAAATTTGTTGTGAGAATTGCGATTCTTTTTTTTCTTTTTCTTTCTTTCTTTCTTTTGTTAACGTTGTCAGTCCATATCAAACAAGCCAAAATCTTCACACCTGCTTTTTTTTATTTATTCAATTCAACCCTCCTTTCCTTATTTGACCCTTTTTTATCACCCCCCCCCCCAAAAAAAAAAAACCCCCCAAAGCTGAACAGTCCCCTGTCTCTTTTTTTTTTCTTTACTGGGTCGACTGGTCATTTTTATTGTTCGTTGCTTTTACTTGACTTGATAATATCGGAATTCATTTTTGTCACTTCAACCAAAACCAATCTTCTGTATAACATATAAAAAATTGGCGGTAAAGTAACCCTTTCGGTTTTTTTCTGCACTTTAAAAAAAGCTTGAAAATTTAAAATACTCTCTTCTTAAATTTCTATCTAAACTTCTTCCTAGACAATATCTTTATTTCTTGTCAAGAGTTGAATTTAAACTCCCTAACATTAGTGTAAGGGCTTCGTCTCACCTAGTTTTTTTTTCTCCCTCTCTTTCTTTGTCTTTCATCCGGGCTTGGTTAGGTGAAAAAGAGAAAAGAAGGCCAATTGATATTGTACTTCCCTTGGTGTTTATTTAAACAACAAGCACACGGACACATATATTTCTAGACATTGTCCACAAACTACTACAACTAATCCGAATAGCAATATCTTTATTCTTCATACTCTTGAACCTTTCCTTTACTTTGGGGGGTGGGTGGTTGTCTGCTCTTCTTCCTCTTCTTCCTCTTCTTCCTTCTTTCCTTCCTTCGTGCCTTTAATATCTCTTTCTTTCATTCATTTTTTTCCTTTGAAGATACCGAAAAAGGAGGCCTCTTTCGGGTTTTCATCCATTCATTGTTCAGAAATGAATCATAGATATTCACTAAGTATGGCACAAGGCTAAAACAGTGGGTCATCATTAAAGAAAAAAAGGCAACTTTTTCTCGCTGTGGTGAAATTCATGTATTAAACTTATAATTCTAAAAATAGTTTTGATGTTGGCTGGTTGGTTGGTTCGATTTTACGGCATGTCAACCATTGTTGGGTTATTTCATGCTGAAGACGTTTTGTTTTATTCCTTCTTGGTGGCTATTCAACATTTTTTTAAACTCATCTTTTTAAAACTTATTTTTTTCTATTTGAACCATAGATGGAACCCTAACAGGTATTACCACTCCGTGTCAGAGTGGACCAGGGTGTAATGGTGATAAAGGAGTACTCCACACTCCCCAAAGCTCCAGAATTGGAACTTCACCATCAGATAGAGTTTAACTGTTAAACTTTAACGTCATACCCAGAACATGAAGACACTCAGCTACCGCCTTCTAGCACATATATGATAAGAAGGTTGGGGTTTGCCATAAGGGCAATAGGGTTGGTACAATAGGGCTTGACGTGACTGAGTGATTGGAGGGGGCCTCTCTGACCGCCCGTCTTGTCTAAATAAGGGCCAAAGTGGAATATTGCATGTTATGGACTGCTCAGCCACCAGGGTTCCATCCTAAAGCATCATGGATCGCCACTCACAGCCAACAGGTGACCCCATGGGGTGAGGGACCTTACCCCTCTGCAGAGGTGCAGTCAGTGTATTCTAAAGTCCCAGCCAACAGACGGCTGAGAAAATGTAGGATGATATTTTAATTATTACATAATCCTACTAAAGTGTCACACTTATTATTTGTTCCATAAAAAGATTTTTATGTCATTGGGTCAAAATACAATAATAACCAATAACCAAGCTGTTACTACAATGAAAATCATATTTAGAAGATGGATTTAGTCGTCACATAATTAGGCTGACTTACTGGATAGTTTGTTTTTTTAACGATGATGTCAGGCATTTTCTGTTAATCTTTTGTTATAATGATGATAATTATGATAATAATAATATTAATATTGATAATAATATTAATATTGATAATGGTAATCTTATTATAATGGAGATTGTGTGTTTTTCTGTCTGTAACCGAAACTATATTACTACTCAAGTCACAATTCCCTTAGTTATTTACGTCACATTCTCCATGATTCTATTTCTATTTAAACCTCAATTAATAATAAAACTGTTTGACATTATTAATACTGTTGGCCTTACCTAAATGCTAATAACATGCAATTGTATTTATATATACAACAAAATACCAGTTTTCAGTGTAAACGTGAAGCTAATTTGCATATTGATATTAAAAAAACTGATTTTGATAAAAATGTGCTTGGTATTATTGATTTCTAATTGTTTGGTTTTATCTTAATGAATATGAGTAAAAATCTCTTCAATAAATCCTAAAAAAAATTCATTAACAAGAAGAAATAACTGTAATTTTATTCTTTACTTCCTATTTTAACTAAATAGTTAAATTAGGAAAATTTAGCATTGAAAAACGGAAGTGATGAAAGAGTAAGTTTCAGTTGTTCTATTTTCCGATTATACCCCCTCCGTTTCAAATCTTTTTATTTGAATTCTTAATTAGTTTCATTAGCCTTTCTGATTTAATCTAATATTTTATTACATTTAAACTTAAATACTTGCACCCGGAGGGTGCATATATTTGCTAGTGATGATAATATTGATAATAATATCCTGCGGCCTTACTGGTGTATCCGAGTATAGTAATGACCGACCTGGAAAATAATTTTTAATAGTTTGATTGTTGATCAAACAGGTGTTGAAGAAATTTTGGAGATCTTATTCAAATAATGTTCTGAGCGAGATAGGGGTTCCAGACTGGTGATGCAAATTCCAAGTATGGTCGCACCATGGCTTTTCACATGATGCGGCCACACTTGGAATTTGCATCACCAGTCTTGAACCCGTATCTCGCTCAGAACATTAACCTCCTAGAAGCTGTACAGACATGCAGCCAAACGAATGCCCTCCATCAGGCATCTGCCATATTTTGAACATCTTGCTGCCCTGGGAATTGATTTGTTGAAACTCTGGCGTCTGGCAACTGACCTGGTAAACACTCATAAGGTCATTAATCATCTTAACAACAACAACCTTGAGCACCTTTTTGATCTCCATGTTTCTAACACATGTGCACATGCCTACAAAATCAGAAAACAGCGTTGATCACATGACTTTCGGAAACATTTTTTCACGCTCAGAGTTTCCGAGGCATGGAATAAACTGTTGTAGGCTGCCGAAACATTGCATCTTTCAAAGCCTCCATGCTTCCTGTAGTCTGCCAACTCTATACCTGATACCCCCATCCACACACATATGCACACACATACATGTATATTATTACTGTATGCTATTCATGTTCCTGACACTAATACATTATTCTATGTACTAGACATGAGACTTTGATGAGTTGTGGTGCACCTGAGCACTGTACACAATAAATTATTATTATTATTATTATTATTATTATTAATGACGTCATTGTTTTTGCACGCCTATCAGTTGGACATGTCTCATGAGAAGAATCACAGTCATTTAAATAAAAATGTTTATTGGCGTCTCCTGTACAACTAAAGTAAATGTCTTGCAATACTCCACTTTGACCCTTTCTTGGGCTAGACGGTCTCCTCCGATTAATCGGCTGGTCATGTCAAGCCCTAGCACCTATATGATTGCCCCAACCCTATTGCCCTTATGGCAAGCCCCAACCCTTTTTATCATATGGGTGCTAGAAGGCAGTGGCTGAAGGTCTGTATGTCCTGGGAATGATGTTAAATTCTATCTGATGATGAGTTTCCAGTTTTGGAGTTCTGGGGAATGTGGAGCACCCCTTCATCACCATTGCTCCCTGGTCCACTCTGACCCGGAGTGGTAGTACCTGTATTTATGGGTTAAATAGAAAAATGTATTTATAAAAAAATTGAGTATCCATTAAGAATGACTTTATTTCAAAACTTTGTTGTCATTAAATGACACACTGAGGTTGATATGCCGTAAAACAAACCAAACCAAATCAAGGTCTAAAATTAAAAACGATTTCCCTGGTTGGATCATTACTATACTCGGATACACAGGGAACACCTGAGGATGGGCAGAGGATACAGCGGTCAAAATGTTGTGTTTATACATACCATAATAAAGATGAGGACAACAGTCTGAAAAATCAAAATTATTCACATCAAGCATCATCTAAAAAATACAAATGATGAAAACAAGCATGGCCTGTGGATATACCACAGTATGATGAGTTACTTATTAAAATGTTTAATATGTTTACTTAAGAGCTATTGTCAAAATACTTCAATATGTAAAAAGTATAATAATCTTGATTTAACTCTCTCACTCTTTCTTTTTTTTTTTCTTCTTTTCATCTTTTCATTGTGTTTGATTGAAACAGATTAGCGTTATCGCTTCCGTGCACTCACCCACTCTCACTATTTTTTCCCCTTACTCTTTCTTATTTTATTTTTTCTGTGTAGAATGTCCTTTTTCTTCCCTTTCTTTCTTTATATAAAAATCGGAATGATCCATCATTTAGCTGAGGTGACAACACTCATGAAAAAATAAGAATTCGGTGATGAAGCGACACCAGATTATCAGGATTTATTTTTGGATAATTTGGATGGTCTCATTTTTAACCAGAGGGTATTATAAAACAATAACAGTCGGAAGATTAAGGAACAAGAGTATTAATATATAGATATGAAATTAGATATTTAACACAAAATGCAACATGAACCCCCCTCCAAAAAAAAAACAAAAAAAAAAAAACTGATCATTTGAAATTTTTCTGAATTGCAAAGCATGAATAACATGTGAACTTTCCGACCCTGAATATAGAATGAATCTAATCTCCAGGGAATTGGGGATGATTCGGCTTTCCGTTTATTTGATGGGATACAAAGGGAAATTTTTTTTCATTATGAATTGATGGAATCTGGACAGTCCATTAGCAGTCAATGCTACAACGATCAAGAGATTCATTTTCATAACAAAGACGACAAAAATCCATTGGAACAGTTGAAAAGTCCGGGGTGGGGAGGAATTCAGCCAAGTGATGCTTCTTCATCCTTCTGTGACAAGTAGGATGCACAATGTGTGCAAAGGATTATACAGCTGGGTGGGGGAAGCTGCCCCCAACATGTGGTCGTCGTCGGGGGGAGGAATGGGTGTCTTCTTCCGACCTGTCACCCTTTTTTTAATCCATAGAATATTCCATGTCTGTTTAGCAGTTCCCCAACAAGTTCCTGATATTGAAAGAGATTTCTTGAAAATATAGAATTAAAACCAGAACCATTCTTTCGTGATGGAATTAATTATTTATAAGAAAATTATCATATCAAAGAAGATGAGGCAAAATACATTGATAACTGAGTAATAATGCTATATATATATATATATATATATATATATATATATATATGAATGATAAGTTGTAAACACGGTGTGTTTGGAATGGCTTTTTGCCGACAATTTTTGGGAGAATATGTGCTTAATTGGAGTCGTACCTAATTTTGAAAATTAATTAATTAATAATGAAAGGCGGGAATGCCTATTTAAATGTATGGCTAAACAAATCGAGAAAAATCAATCTCTGTATGTACATTTCGGCCTATTAGGCCTCATCAGCAGATCACGCACAGGCGGCCTTCCTATCTATAGCTCTGCTGATGAGGCCTAATAGGCCGAAATGTACATACAGAGATTGATTTTTCTCGATTTGTTTAGCCATACATTTAAATAGGCATTCCCGCCTAATTCATTATTAATTTTCAAAATTAGGTACGACTCCAATTAAGCACATATTCTCCCCCCCCAAAAAAAATATATATATATATATATATATATATATATGAGAAGTAAATACACAAGCGATGTGTTTATGATATGGCTTTTTTTAGCCGACAATTTTTGGGAGAATATGTGCTTAATTAAAGTCGTTCCTAATTTTGAAAGTTAATTAATTAATAATTAATTAATTAGGCGGGCATACGTATTTAAATGTAAGGCTAAACAAATCGAGAAAAATGTACATACAGAGATTGATTTTTCTTGATTTGTTTAGCCTTACATTTAAATAGGTATGCCCGCCTAATTAATTAATTATTAATTAATTAACTTTCAAAATTAGGTACGACTTCAATTAAGCACATATTCTCCCAAAATATATATATATATATATATATATATATAATGTGTGTTGTCTAAGGGTCTCCATATGCTTCTCGTAACTCTATATATTTGTGTTTATTTAGGTATATATATATCCGTTTGTTGAAGGTATATATATATCTAGTTTGGGCATTAGTGTGAAGCATTAAAGAAATTAAAAATATAAGAAACTCAGTTGTTTGAGAAAAGGTTTACTAAATAAATGAAACTCTTCTCTCAAACAACAGAGTTTCTTATATTTTTAGTTTCTTTAATGCTTCACACTAATGCCCAAACTAGATATATATATACCTTCAACAAACGGATATATATTCCTAAATAAACACAAGTATATATAATTTGATATACCAAACTTGTTGGTAACTTGCGGTAATAAAAAACCCGGCAAATAGTTTGATTGTAAAAAATAGTTTGATTGTAAAAATATACTACCAAACATCACCTGGAGGGGAAAAAAAATTTTGAAAAAAAGAAAAGACCAAGATAGTTGTACCAACCGAAAATAATCAGTTGATACTATAATACTTGGCCAAAAGAAAAAAAAACAATTTATATATATATATATATATATATATATATATATATATATATATATATGAAAATATATATCATGCAAAAACCGAGTGCTCAATACCTAAGTAGAGCAAATAATAAAGATAAACCTAATGAGCTAGATATATCTACTAAAAGTTTCGCTTAGTGCTCATCAAGGCTAAGATCTGACTATATATATATATATATATTATATATATATATATATATTAGAAAGAGTCTTTATGTCTGTCTGTATAATGACTGAGTGCATGTCCCTTTATAAAGAAAAATTGGTGGAGACCAGCAAAGATCAATATTCTCACCCCACTTTTGTCTGATAGGGGGTTAAAAAAAAACTTTTACCCTTCATTTTCCATAAGAAAAACTAAATAAATTTAAATATATATATCTTATTATAATGGAGATTGTGGGTTTGTTTGTCTGTAACCGAAACTATATTACTATACAAGTCACAATTCCTTTCGTTATTTACATCATATTCTCCATGATTTTATTTAAACCTCAATTATTAATAAAATTGTTTTACATTACTTACACTGTTTACCATATCTACATACTAATAACATGCAATTGTATTTATATATACAACAAAATAGAGGTTTACAGTATGAATGGGAAGGCTAATTTGCATATTGATCTTAAAAAATTGATTTTAATAAATATATGCTTAGTATTATTGATTTCTAATTGTTTGGTTTTATCTTATTGAATATGAGCAAACATCTCTTCAATAAATCTTAAAAGAAATCCCTTAACAAGAAGAAATAACTGTAATATTATTCTTTACTTCCTATTTTAACTAAACAGTTTAATTAGGAAAATTTACCAATGAAAGACGGGAGTAACGGAAAATGATGGAAGAGTTAGTTTCAAAGTTGTTCTATTTTTCAATCATACTCCCTCTGTTCAAAATTTTTTTTATCTACATTCTTATTCACTTTCATTAGCCTTTCTAATTTAATATGATATTTTATTATAAAATTTAACTAAAATACTTGCACCCGGAGGGTGCATATATTTGCTAGTATATTTAAATATATATATATATAATTTAAATATATATATATATATATATATATATATATATATATATATATGATTGGGTAATTATGAACTTTAGTTTGCCAATTTCCTAGCATAAAACTGTGCATGCGCATTATCTGAAATGAACTTGATTGTTATTAAGAACATTATTATGATATTTTTGATTTGTTCGAAGGATAAAAACAAATAATTACAAACTTGTTCGAAGTCAATACAACTGCATGCTTTAACACAAAGATATCATAAAATGTGTTCTTAGTAACAATTAAGTTCATTTCAGATAATGTGCACGCACAATTTTATGCTAGGAATTTGGCAAACTAAAACTAAGATTGTTGTAGATCCAATGAGATAACAATAAGATATTTCATAATAAAAAAGGTCCTCGAAATTGTTTAAATTTTATTCTTTTAAATTTATTTCATTGGGTGTGATATATGTTTCATGCATTTAAAATTCTTAAGCTTTATAGTATGGGGTTCAGCTGGGGTGTTAGAATGCACCTCTGCAGAGAGGTAAGACTACCCCCAATGGGGCCACCTGTTTGCAGTGGGTGGTGACCCGTGATGTTTAAGGATGGAGTCTTGGTGGATGAGCAGTCCATGACCCGCAACAATCCACTTAGACCCTTACTTAGGCTAGACAGGCAGTCGGAGAGATCCCCTCCAATTAATCAGCTGCTCACGTCAAGCCCTAGCACCTATATGATTGCCCAACCCTATTGCCCTTATGGCAACCCCAACCCTTTTTATCATATGGGTGCTAGAAGGCGGTGGCTGCGGGTCTACATGTCCTGGGAATGACGTTAAACTCTATCTGATGGTGAGCTTCCAGTTTTGGATGTTTGGGGAATGTAGAGCACCCCTTCATCACCATTGCTCCCTGGTCCACTCTGACCCGTTAGGGTTCTATCTATGGGTTAAATAGAAAAATCTATTATAAAAAAAAAATTGTGTACCCATGAAGAATTAATTTATTTCAAAACTTTGTTGGCATTAAATGACCCACTGAGGTTGATATGCCATAAAATAAAACAAAACAAACCTTAAATACTATTTCTCTGAATGTTTGAGATGAGGCTTGATGATTAGTATTATCTGCGTTATCCAGACTATTTCCTCATCTTTATTGTTATTTGTACAACATTTCAGCCGATATACCCTCCGGCCTTCTTCAGGTATTTCTTTTCGGACTAGGGAACTTTCTTTTCAAACTCGGGAACTTTCTTGTTGTAATCAGGAGCCATCACGGAACTTTGAACTTAACCCTTTATTCAGTCCACGGGGGTATCCTGTTCTCATTCTGCTAACCATAGCTGGGGTAAGAGTTGTGTTAATTATTTTTCTATGTTACTGCCGCTACACAGGATTGAACCCGGAATCCAGAGATAACTGTCACTTAGAACTGTCTTAAACTAACTACCTTATCCACTAGGCCATGTGTCCAATTGGACAAGAAATACCTGAAGAAGGCCGTAGGGTATATCAGCCAAAACGTTGTACAAATAACAATAAAGATGAGGACAATAGTCCGAATAACGCAGATAATACTAAACCTTAAATACTTATGCCTGGAGGGGCATATTCTTGCTAGTCCATGTATTTTTCTTTTTTGTCTGATTTTTTTATTTTATTTTAAAATCTACGACTTCAATTTCACCAGATGCACAAAATATGCATTTTTCTTTCATGTGCATTATGTTTCTATGATGAAGTCTGAGGATTTAAAAGAAAAAATTCATATTTTGCATAAAGTCTTCAAGATATTTGTCCTTGTCAAAAATGTGTCATTATTAATTTTTTTCTTTTCTAAGACTTGAGTCATTTTTTTTATATGAGTTGAGGCAAGAAAAAAAATCAAGTCACTTGAGTAAATGTTTTATGTTCTCAAGAAGTTCAATTTTTTTTCTCATGCATTTTTGATAATAGGCAAAAAAAAAAAAATTATTTATATATATTGATACTTGTGTAACATTTTAAAAAGAAAAAAAAACAGGTTGTTATGTCATAATTCCTAAATGTGTCTCCTGTTTATTTAGGGAATAAAAGGGTTAACAAAAACTGAATATAGATATATCTAAATATATAAAAAAAAGTAAAGTCGACGGGGCGGCCTAAAGTCGGTATCAGCCAGTCAGCGAGGGAGTCTATCCCCTTTTCAATAGCGCTAGACCAAGGAGATTATTTTAGCATCTGAGGTGGAGTGCCACACCTACCATCAGCTCCTTACTTTACCGCACAGATCCCTGTGCTACTCATACGCTGAGTTGGCGAGGACCGGTATCGAACTAGGAACCTTGTGGTTTCTAGACGAACGCTCTACCGACTGAGCTAACCCAAAAAGAAACTGACAAAAAGGGGTTATTTCCTATAACTCCAACCTAAAAAAAGGGGAACCACTCTGATTGACTAAGAAGACGGGGTTAGGTTTAGGATTTAGGGTTAAGAGTTAGTTTAATGGGGAAAATAATGGGTAGATTAATTAACAGATAAAATTCATCAGTCAATCAGAGTGGTTTCCCCTTTTTTAGGTTGGAGTTATAGGAAATAACCCAAAAAGGTTTATTGGAAAAAAGGAAGAAAAAAAGGTTATGTCATAATCTTAAATTTGTCTCCTGTTTATTTAGGGAATAAAGGGTTAACAAAAAACTGAATATAGATATATATAAACCAATTCATTTTCATTAAGAAATTATTTGTATAAAAGGCAAGGTCATTAAAGTTGGTCTGTCTGTATGTCTCTATGACATGGTCAAATCTATGACATTGTAGGAGTTATTTTCGTATTTGCGTGGAGAGTTGTCTGCCCGTATAGTGTCGCTGTTTCCCGCTAGGGGCCTGGTGTATTTAAGCGGCTGATTTGAACTTCTCTGCTCTTTGCCTGCTGCTCGCTACGAGACCACATGGGTTAGACACGGTCTATCCCTTTCTTGTTGGGGCTTCCGCCCTTAACACTGGCCACTCACTGCTAGTAAGTCTCTTATACGATATATGACTATCCTTCAGTCATGTATCCGTAACTACGTTTTTATGTACATTTAGGTAACTCTTTGATACCTAAATATCTGGTATTTTACCATTCATGAATGTGTCATTATCTCTACACTTGTATATGTATTTATACTACTTTTGTATGTATGTTTATGTACACCTCTATGTATTATGTACCCTGTTTATTCTGTGCTGTTATATAAAATGTTTTGTGCCTCAACCTGTGTCGGAGTTTGTTTGCGTTACAATGAGTTATGACTTTGTCATAACCTTTGAATCTTACAACAGGTGATACCCCGAAGTGATACGAGCACGTACCATTTTTGGCCCAAGTCGACCACAACAATGGTCGTAAAAGTACTCGGGATTTACAATATTAACCCAATGATGACCACAACTTTATTTTTTTATAGAAATAAATGCGCTTATTAACTCTTAACATCCTGTTGAGGATTTTCTAATTCCAGAGACCCATTCCTGTAAGAATTTACCAAAAAAAAGCTAAAAATGGTCTTTTCATTTAAATGTTTATAATTCTTTTACTTATAAACAGATTGTTATGAAAAATTGACAATATTATGTGTCCATTGGACATCTCTTTT
>CM042160.1:47861394-47864392 GCA_023376005.1 Doryteuthis pealeii | reverse complement strand
ACCAATCTCATTATAATAAGATATATATATATGGAAGAATTGAAAATAAAGTGCTTGATTACGGGTGTATTTATTTTCTATAGAGTACAATACATTTAAGTTGCGATTGTTACCCTTTGTTTTAAAGCAGCATTTTAGCCACTTATCAAGACAATGCATTCTCTTGATAAGTGGCTAATATACTGCTTTGAAACCAATGGTAACAATTGCAACTTGAATGTATTGTACTCTCTCTCATTCTTTTTTTTTCTTTCTTTCTTTCATATTTTCATTATGTTCAAATGAAACAGATTAGCGTTATTGCTTCTGCATGCTCACCACATCTCTCTATCTTTCTCTTTCTTTCTTATATTTTTCTGTGTAGCTTGTTCTTTTTCTTCCCTTTCTTTCTTTATCATAAAAAACTGGAATAGTTCCTCATTTAGGTGAGATGACAACACTCGTAAGAAATAAGAATTTGGTGGATAAACAATACCAGATAATCAGGCTTTACAATTTTGCAATTCATCTTGGATGATTTGAATGGCCTCGTTTTTAACCAGAGTGTGTTACAAGATGATAACGGTCGTACTTTTAAGGAACACTAGTATTAATATATAGATTGGATATGTGCCTTTCCGTGGGAAATATTTCAAGCCAGATAAAAAAAAAAGTTTGGTTTGTAAATAGATTGATAATAAAAACCTTTTTACACAATCAGTTTGATTACTTAATAGACTGACCTTGTAGATAATAATCATATATACAAGTTTTATCAAGAATTAGATATTTCAATATTTGAACAAAACTTACTCAGTTAGTAACCTTTTTTTTTTTTTTTTTTTTTTAAATAATTTATGCTTAGAGGGTGAGCCAGACCTGGAATGGTAATCAGAAACTGTTGAACAGGCACCCACACACAAACAACCATTTAGGGTGGGGGTAGTTATAGAAATTTCCTTTTGTTTTTTTTTTTTCTTTCTTATTTTCAACCTTAAGTTTAAAAAAAAACCCCAAAAGAAATTCATATTTAACTAAGAAATGCTAACCTTATCAAAAAAAAAAATAAATAGATAAATAAATGGATATGATTATATATATATATATATATATATATATATATATATATATATATATATATATATATTTTATAAAAAAGAAGGTCCGCAAAATGTATTATGTTCTCAGAAAAAAATTTTTTATCTAAAAATTTTTTATGTAAGATAAAAAGAATAAAAAAAATTAAAAAAATTTTCTGAGAACATAATACATTTTGCGGACCTTCTTTTATATAAAATATTGAATTTTCTCTCGTTGGAACCAGAACAACATTTTATATATATATATATATATATATATATATATATATATATATGGAAGAATTGAAAATAAAGTGCTTGATTACGGGTGTATTTATTTTCTATGGAGTACAATACATTTAAGTTGCGATTGTTACCCTTTGTTTCAAAGTTGAGTAACGTGATTTTTTTGTTTTTTTACATACAGAGTGACCCAGAAAAAGCAGAACCCAAATTATTTATTTATTTTCACATTAAACTAACCCTAACCATAAACCCTAACCCTAACTCTTACCCTCCCAGTTCAATAACATAATATTACAGGGTGACCCAGAAAAAACAGAACCCTCAAATTTTGTAATAAAACTGTTAATATTATTTTTTATTTTTAAAAAGAATTTAAGTCCAACAAGGGTTAGGGTTGGTGTTTAGGGTTAGTTTAATTAGAAAATAAATCAATAATTTGGGTTGTTTTTTTTCTGGGTCACTCTGTAATATCATGTTACTCAACTAGGAAATAACCAAAAAAACCTTTGAAAGAGCATGTCATGTCTCTTTCTTGTTCAAGTTTTGAAAAAGAAAAAAAAGAAAAAAAAAGGTTTGAGGTTTTCCCATGACATAATTTTTCATGCATAAGAAAAATATTTTGGAAGTTCCTCTCTCTTGCTCAACTAAATTTCAAATTAATCGAGCTTAAATTACAAATAGGTTTTCTTGCACTATATTAACTGTAAGGCTAGAAACAACATTTTAACTTTTATTTAGTACAGTTGCACTATTCTTTATTCTTGTAATAGCAGTATCAATATTTGCTTTTGGAAGTATATAGACCCCTAATATAAATAAAGGAGGGGGTGCCTGTGGTGTTATAGTTAAACAGTGACGTCAAAGTAACCAAGTTCGAACTCCAGTCACACTATTACGTCCATTTTCAGACTAATATCCTTGGAAAGGTATGTGATACCTTATTCCCTCAGATGTTGTTCTACAAAGATGAATTTGGTTTTGAATAACCCATGAAGAATAACATATATATATATATATATATATAGATATATAGATATATAAAAAAGAAGGTCCGCAAAATGTATTATGTTCTCAGAAAATTAAAAAAAATTCTTTTTATCTTACATGACACATGTTTCTGATCTGTTGTCTTCTTCAGACATTGAGTTATTATTTTGGCAGAATATGTCCGATACTTGATAGGTTGTGTGTGTTTCTGCAACTTTTCTATTATAATAGAATATCGGACATATTCTGCCAAAATAATAACTCAATGCCTGAAGAAGACAACAGATCAGAAACACATGTCATGTAAGATAAAAAAGAATTTTTAAAATTTTTTCTGAGAACATAATACATTTTGCGGACCTTCTTTTTTTTATAAAATATTAAATTTTCTCCCGTTGGAACGAGAACAACATTTTATATATATATATATATATATATATATATATATATTATATATATATCTTATTATAATGGAGATTGTCTGTTTTACTGTCTGTAACCGAAACTATATTACTACTCAAGTTACAATTCCCTTAGTTATTGACATCGCATTCTCAGTGGTTTTATTTTTTATCTAAACCTCAATTATTAATAAAATTGTTTTACATTATTAATACTGTTAACTATGTCTACATACTGACAACATGCAATTATATTTATATATACAACAAAATAGCGGTTTACAATGTGAACGGGAAGGCTAATTT
>CM042160.1:47786394-47853894 GCA_023376005.1 Doryteuthis pealeii | reverse complement strand
GTCGCGCAAGCACCATTGATATCCATGACAATCTCTCGCCAACCTTCTTTATCATTCATTGCCCTCGGAGGTCCTCTGCACAAGCATCCAGTATCTTGTAGTGCTGGTCAAATAATACTTGATTAGTCGATTTTAATTAGCACGGATATCCATGACAATCACGCACCAAATTCTTTATCATTCATTGCCCCCGGGAGGTTCCTCTGCGGCAGCATCCAGTATCCTTGCAGAGCCGGTCAAATAATACTTGATTAGTCGATTTCAATTAGCACGGATATCCATGACAATCTCTCGCCAACCTTCCTATCATTCATTGCCCTGGGGGTCTTCTGCCAGCAACCAGCATCCTCCATAGTTGGTCAATGTAGGTCCTTTGGTGGGCGGCCCACATTGCATGTCATTGTTGCTTCCACAGGAGAACGTCACTTATGAGCTCGTCCTTGCCTTCCAACAGTGTCCTGCATGCCTAGTCTTCTCACTCGGATGGTTTGTGAGTGGTGGGCAGGTGGCCATACAGCTGCTTACTTGTGGGGTGCTTTAGTTTCCACGCTTGTTCAAGACTGCACGCAGATTCTTGTGCAGCTCCCATCCAGCTTATCTCAAGGCGCTCGTTAGGGTCCAAGTGGTGCAACCATACAGCAGTACAGATATAACCACAGCTTGAAAGAATTGTCACTTTAATTGTCAGTGAAATCGGATTTCCATATGACAATGAGCGATGTTAATACAACGAATAGGAAAAAGCATGGTCAGCCACAAAACAAATATATATTATATAATAAAAATAAATAGCATAATACTTTACAGATCAATTGCCGTCCTCACAATCCTATAACTCTCACCACCAGAACCCTTCTCTCATGACCCATATATATAGATTGACTTTTTCGCGATTTGTTTACGCCTTACATTTGACAGATATCTCGCCTAATTATCAACTAATTATTTTCAAATTATGTATGAACTTCAATTAAGCACAATATTCTCCAAAATTGTCGGCTATCGCCATCTCAAACAGATTGTTTATTTACTTTCATTTATTAATATATATATATATATATATATATATATAACAACACACAACATGCATCATGGCATTGTGTATATACATATATATATTATAATATCATAATGTATAATTAACATCTGCCCTGCATCCCACTCGTTTCCTGTAAAATATATATATATATATTTATATATGGTTTTAATTCTATTTTTTGTGACAAACGGAACATCACCCATATTGGTTCATGCATGCGTAAGCGCAAACAATCTTTCAGGAGACTTGTTTCAACAATGGATATGTAAAACTTTATATATTTATATATTATATATATTATATAAAGCTTTTTATTTAATTTGAAGCACTCTACATAATACTGCATTTTGGCACGTTCAAGGTAAACAGCTGAAACAGTGACAATCCCACCTATAGCTATATATATATATATGTGTGTGGTGTGTGTGTATTATGGGTAAACTGGGGCAAGACATTTGCAGAAATAAGGTCAGAGTGATGTAGGGTTTCTTTCAAGTATTTTGATATATCTTACTCTTAATATCGTTGTTGAGAATTTCTCAATCCAGAGCATTCCTATAAGGATATATTAAAAAAGTGCTAAAATGACCTTTGCATCTAAAGTTACTGTTATTTCCTTTTAATCAAGACTCTAAATATGTTAATATTACATTTAAACAAAGACTATCGTTTGGGGTGGATTAGGAAAATGAATGAGACTAACTGGCCGGGTGGAATGAGGTGGTATAGGACTTTTAAGAGTTTTAAACTAGTATTGGGGGTGGGACAAGCTCTACTCATTGTAAGAGTTATGAAAAGAGCTTTTACCAGATAACCAACAAAGGGCGGATTGTGGCATAAAATGACAAATAGATTCAATCGACAAAAATAGCCAAAAAAAAAAAAAAAAAAAATGATGAATGCACCAAACACACAATGCATTCATCCTTCTTTTTTTATCAGCTTTTTTTTTCTCTTTTAAGTCTCATTTTTTTTTTTTTTGTTTTTACTCTTTTCCTGTTCTAACTTTAAAGATTTCTTTTCTTCGTTTTATATCTATATTGGAAGTGGCCTACCCAGCATCACCTGGGTAGAGGGGGACAAAAAACCCAAAAAACACTTGTAATATTGATTTGTTTACTTTTGAGATTTACAAATGCTGGACATTTTTAAGAAGAATTTCAATGCTATTTCTATGTATATTTTAATTTTAAATATCTTCAAGAATATTAATCAAATCTTCATAATCTTTGCACAAAAAGCAAAAACCGTGTGATATCTTATGTGTTATATATATTTACTTTGCTGTAAATTGTTTTTTCATAGTTTCAGTCGGACATACATACATACATACCAACTACCCTTAATATAATACTAGCAGCGGCACCCGGTGTCGCCTGGTAGAGGGGGATTTTTTAAAGTTAGTCCCACAGATCCTTATTACTTAATCAGTGAGTTGATCTCCTCGTGGGATGCCCCATTTAAATCTCTATGTAAAAAAAAAAAAGACCTTGCATTGATCCAGCTCTCTTGAAAAGAAATGTTAATGTCTACTATCTAAAATATTAACTGAAAAAAAAAAATCCATGCTGTTATTTTTAAATTTTATTTTTTTAGTATCTTCACTAAATATAAATCAAACCTTCATCATTTTGCCAAAACCAAGCCCTGATGATATTTAATGTGTATATATATTTACTTTGTTTAATTGTATTTTTTTTCGAAGTTTCCTCTGGACATACAATACACACAACTGCCTTTAATATAATATGTAGATAGAAGACTAACATCAACCACAAACTGCCCTTTATATATGTATAGATAGAAATACATACACCACAAACTGGCCCTTTATATATGTATAGATAGACATACATACACACACACTGCCCTTTATATATGTTAAGATAGACATACATACAACACAACTGCCCCTTTATATATGTATAGATAGACATACATACACACAACTGCCGCTTTATATATGTATGGATAGACATACATACACACAACTGCCCTTATATATATATAGAATACACACATACACACCCAACTGCCCCTTTATATATATATAGATAGACATACATACACACAACTGCCCTTTATATATGTATAGATAGACATACATACACACAACTGCCCTTTATATATGTATAGATAGACATACATACACACAACTGCCCTATATATATTATAGCATAGACATACATACACACAAGTGCCCCTTTATATATTATAGATAGACATACATACACACAAGTGCCCTGGTAAAAAAGCATCATTCATGTATTTTACCACCTTCTTCACTTTTTTTAACATACTCATATTGCAAGATTTTAATATATCTATACATATATAATTTATATATGTATAGATATATTAAAACTCTGCAATATGAGGTATGTTAAAAAAAGTAAGAAGGTGGTAAAATACATGAATGATGCTTTACCGTTTTTCTAAGAATTGTGGCCAGACACAGAGAAAGTATTTCTGCAGAGAATGAAATATAGAGAATGGTTCTTAAAAAGAAAACAAAAAAACAGGAAAATCCCACCAAGTTTAGATGAATCTATAAACAAAACAGAGACGAGAAAAACTAAAACAACAACATTTTATTTTTCTTGTGATATTTTTTTTCCTCTTCTGGATTTGTGCCTTTATATAGCACATGGCAATTATCAGCTCTTTTATTCTATTTTTACCTGATCTTATATTATAAACATGCATCTTTCTTAATTATTAATTATCTTTTCTTAATTATCTAGGGTGGGTGCTTAGACCCGAGGTTAACATATATAAGGTCTGCATTTGGTTTCATATTAGGCTCAAAATTACCTGTAATGAGATTAAAGTAACATCCAGAAAGTTCATAATTTTAGTGTTCAATTGATATCCACAGATAATCCTATACATAAAATAATATATATATATAATATTATATATATATATATATATATCTATATATAATCAATGGTAATATTATGGTTTCACACTCATTGAGCACCTTTCCATGCAAATACTTTCTCATTTTTCATTCACTATTCATTATATATATGCAATACACACACACAATAATATACACACACACCAACCCCTCCACACGAACAGGATGCGACACAGTCAATTTCTTAAGTGGAGTTCAACAGGTTTGAATTCAGAGTTTTTCCTTCTCCTAGACCGTTGCCTAAACCAAGGTTAAAGAGCCCAGTCTGCCCTACTATNTTTGTCTGTACTTAAAATAACCAAAGCGAGTGAGGAAAGACGGTGTTTCTTTTAGAAGAGAAGATTGAAAGCTGAGGACTGAGATTTATTGGAAGTTTTCCTTACAGTTGGGAGAGAATTAGAGTAGTATTTTATTTTTAAATCTTTTTGCCCCCCCCTTTTCAAAACAGAAAATGAATGAATTCGATTGGAAATAATCTTTTATTTCATTAAGTACTTATCTAAAATACTAGTTTTTTTTTCACCACTGTGACTATTAAGTAATGTAAAGTCATTCTTTAGCCACTTTTATTCTTCAGTAACAATAGAAGAAACTGAAAACATTTAAGATCTTCAAATTGGTGTACAATCATTCTTAATTATGGGGGTCTCCTCCTCCTTCTCTCCCCCTCTTCTCCTTCTCAGCAATGACTTGCTAAGTGTTTCAAACCCCCCTCCCCTCACACTGTTCAATCAGTTAATTAACAGGTAGCAAAAAAAATTGAACTACGAGACTATTCTTCAATTAAAGTCACATGCTGTTTATAGAGGGTGGGTGGCTGAAGGTCACCCAGCTCACCCCAAATATGGGGGGTGGGGCGTGGAAATGGGTCAGATAGTTGGTATTTTAGGCGACTGTTTCAAGGTAGGAGACTTTGTAAGTACACCGTAATAAACACGTTTTAAGTACTTTGTATACTTGAGTCCATGTTAATTTTCTGAGATAAATATCTATATTATAAACATCTGATTTGTATGTGTTATTGTTACAATAACACAACAAAATGCACATTGTAGCAAGAAATATGCTAACAAAATAGTGGTAAGATCATCATGAAAAGGGGATAGATTCCCTCGCTGTCTGGCTGATACTGACATTTGGCTGCCCAACAATTTTACTTACTTTACTTTACAAAAACAAACAGGCAACCCTGATTCATATATTAATCAATCATCATCCTCATCATGTTGCCGCATCAGCACGGATATCCATGACAATCTTCTCGCCAACCTTCCCTGTCATTCATTGCCCCTGGGTGGTCCTCTGCGAGCAGCCAGCATCTTCTCATAGCTGGTCAATGTAGGTCCTTGCTGGGTCCCCACACTTGCATGTCCATGTGTTGACTTCCACAGGAAACGTTGCTTATTAGCTCATCCCTCCTCTCCAGCAGTGTCCTGCATGCCTTGTCCATATCACTCGGATAGTTTGTGAGATGGGGGCAAGTGACCGTACAGCTGCTTCCTTGTGGAGTGCTGTTTCCACGACTTGTTCAAGACTGCCGCAGCATTCTTTGCAGCTCCCATCTAGCTTATTTCAAGACGCTTCGTAGGGTCCAAGTGGTGCAGCCATACAGCAGCACTGATACAACCACTCTGAGAAAATATAACCAATTTTCAATCTGATTTTCAAATCTTATTATAATGGAGGTTCAGTGTCAGTCAGTCTGTAACTGAACTGTCCCTGTTATATCACAATATCCCCAGGAATGTGTGAGTTTATCAATGAGTCTTTAATTTATAGTCAAATCATTAACACATAGAATAAATCTTTATTGACATATAAATCTGAGTTAGATTTGCCTCAAAACAACCCATGTTATTAGTGTGTTAAAAATCTTGTATGTGTCTTATATTCACTAAGAAATAAAGTTTTATATAATATATGGTAGGTTAATTTACATACTGGTTTTAACAAAACCAGGTTTAATAAATAATTACTTTGTGTTATTGATCTCTAATATCATTGCTTTATTCTCCAATGTATTAAAATCAATCCTATGAATGATTTTATATAGAAATCCATTAAAATATAATTAGAATTAGTGTAATCTTTTTTATGTGTTCTTATTAAATTTTGTTTGTCTTTCTAATCTTTCATTAAATTAAAACTTAAATACTTTTGCCCAGAGGGTGCATATTCTTGCTGATAATAATGATAACTAGTGAAACTTGTGAATATACCATTGTATGATAATTTGACTATAACAACGTTTCATATGTTTACTTAGAGCTATTGCGAATAGTTCAGTATATGTAAAAAGTATTATCTTGATTTAACTGGATTGGAATCCTCGATACTGTTGAGAAGGTGTAATATAAATGTAACCTAAAAGGGTTAAATCCTACTTAACGGACCTAAATTCCACCATCATATGTCACCCTTCCAAAGAGAAAAAAAATAAATTGATATATTAATGAATAAACAATATAATGCACCAATTATTTATTTTGAAAACTTTTACATTTCTTCTGGTCAGTTAACTTTGAACCGACGTATCTTTGAGGCATAACACAGAATCACAAACATAGGTGGTTCAAAGTTATTCGGACACATATAGTGGATAAAGAGTTAAGATTAAATAAGTGATATTATTGGACTGCAGGTTCAATCCTGGTCAAGGGCAGCAGTAACATAGAATAATAATTAACACAGCTTACACACTGTACCCCAGCTATGGTTAGCGGAATGAGAACAGGATACCCCCGTGGACTGAATAAAGGGTTAGGTTCAAAGTTCCGCGATGGCTCCCCGATTACAACAAGAAGGTTCCCATTTTCGAAAAGAAATACCTGAAGAAGGCCGGAGGGCACATCAAGCCGGAACGTTGTACAGATAACAATGAAGATGAGGACAATAGTCTGAATACGCACATAATACTAGTAATAGTGTTGTAATTATTAATATTTCTAATTGAAATGTAGCAATAATTATTGCTCCCTTTTTCTTTGATGGTTTTTAATGTCAATTGTCAGGGAGAACTAATTTGTCTATTCACTCCCATATAACCATCACCTTCTAATACATCGTAAGATCAAAATAATTCATAATCAACATTCTGTGACATTAAATAGCCACAAGAGTTGATGTGCCATTAAGCAGAACAGCAACCAACCAACCAACCAACCAACCAACAACCTAGCCCTAGCTCCTAAATTTGCCCATTTTCTAAATTTTTTTTTTTCTAAATTGGATATTTCCTTAAACAATAGAAATACAATAATTCTCCTTCACTTATGGTTAAATAGTAGGTCAGACTGGGCTATTTAACCTTGGTATGCAACAAAATCTAGGAGAAGGAAAACTGAAGAGGCTTTCTGCTCGTTAGTCAAAACTTCTTTTGAGAGCTTCTCTTACCATTCGTGTTATAATTAAAGCAATGATCAAATCAATTTATAATCGATATTCCATGGCATTAAATAGCCCTTAAGTGTTGATATGTCATTAAAAATGGAAATCCAACAATCTCTCTACCTATGGTTAAATAGTAGGTCAGACAGGTCCGCTTTAACAACCAGTCTAGGCGAGGGATCTAGATGGTCTTGATATAATCCTTTTCTATTCATTAACATCACACAAAGCTGTTAAAAGAAGAAAACAATTTATAATAATCATAGCTGATACTGATCAATATTTCGATTTTACAAAATCATCATCACAGAGCTCATTCACTCCCGTAGTTGTTTGGGTCGGAGAGGAAGTCAATAATATATATATTTATATGCGATCGGGTTTCTATCCCGGCTGTAGGTAGCTCAACAAAATGTCTAGCCACACTGAAGAGAATTGATAAGTCGAAACATGTGTCTGTGGATGACTATATATGCTTCCACCCTCCCTGGGGTTCAGCACTTTGGAAGGGATTTCGCTGATGACCTCTAGCTAAAGCGTAAATGCAATGCTCTCCTATAAAAGGAATGGAGCACTTTATGGCGGCCTTTACATACATAGAGATGTGTGTATTAAAACAGTTAAAATCCCTTTGCATTCTGTGGGTGACAATAGCCAACAGTTAAGCTATGCGCCTGATATTGAATCGATTGGGTTTTATCCCGGCTGTAGGTAGCTCACAAAATGTCTAGCCACACTGAAGAGATTTGATAAGTCAAAACACGTGTCAGTGGATGACTATATATATATCCATAATATATAATGGAGATTGTGTGTTTTTTGTCTGTAACCGAAACTATATTACTACTCAAGTCACAATTCCCTTTGATATTGACATCACAATCTCAATGATTTTATTTTTTATTTAAATCTCAATTATTATAAAATTGTTTTTACATTATTAATGCTGTTGACCATATTCACATATTAATACATGCAATTATATTTTTTTTCTAAATTCATTTTTGTTATTTGTTTCTTTGATATTCTTTGACTCCACTACAGTGTAAAAAAAAAAAAAAAAAAAAAAAAAAAAAGCAAACAAAAATCATCTTCCATCCCTAAAAGCTCTCTTGGACAATTTCCTCCATTCTCACTAATTAGAATAATGACACCTTTTCACACAAAAATCTTTTTGACTTTTTGGACTTTCTGCTTACCCCCACTGTCCCTACCCCAAATTTATTGTTTTATTTCGTTCTGTGTTGTTTTATATATCATTTGGTTTTCATAATGAGTCCTCTTTTCAAATGTGGCTGAATGACCGTTCCCCCCCCCCCAACACTTTGTTCTTTTGAATTGCACAACTTCCACAAAGAACAGGTGACAAGATGAGATATTTTAATTGCTTTTTCACCTGGATTTCATCTTGTGCAAGGTGACAATATTGTGAATTTGTAATTTTCTTCTCTATGAGAATCCGGAAGGGAATCAGGAAAAAAGCTGCAAAAGAAAGATGTGCACATCTATTATTACCTAAAGCTGAGTTGATCAACTTTTACTTCCTAAAGGCTTTTTTACTGTTTAGTTTAGTGACACAAAAATTATACTAAATTATTCCTTACTTTTAGGATTGAATTATGTTTGAAATTTTTTTTTGTTTTTAATTGTTCTAATTAGTCGTAATTTGCAATTAAGTCAAAAAACCGACCAATCTTTACGTTACTCTCTGTCTATCACTTTCTTTCCCTCTATGTATCTCTTGACTACATCCTCGTATATAATTCTAGTTTTCTTCTGGAGAGAGAGAGAGAGAGATTTTAAGGTTTCGTCTGTCTGGCCTATTTTATTTTTATCTTTATTTGCTTGCTAACTCCTTTTCCTTAATCTCAATTATCTACCAGAGCTGAATGGGTGACCCAGTAGATCACGTTTTGTCTAGTTTTGTTATAAAGACTTACAAAATAAACATTGTTCAAATAAAGAAATCAAGTATAAAATGTCCTGTATACTTACTACTCAATAGTCAATGGTTTGGGGACTAGTTTGCAAATCATTATACCACTTAGCAATAACAGTTCGTTCGTAAAATTGTTGAACATAAACAATTTTTCACCTTGATTAGTTCAAATCGCATTTCCTCTGGTATTTCTGACTCCAATCTTTAAAATATTTATATGGTTGGAAGAAAAACAATCTTTCTAAATATGTGTTTTTATCCATTGAATATTTTTTACAGCGAGTTAAAATGATATTTTGCTTTGAAAAAATGAAAACATAAAATATGACATTTTTTTTAAAGACTAATTTTTTACACACTACTTTGTTTTTCAAATCATAGTGGCTAATCTTTATCAATATTCTTGAAATTTTACACTCAATTAGAAAGACACCTGGAGTAAACAGGACCTTTTATTTTTTTCTAGGCCCAGTGGAAGTGAAAATACAATAGAGCAATTTGAAGGCATTTCTTCAAAAATATAAGAGAAGCAAAAAATAATATAATAACCCACTATACCAGTAATAGAAGACGACTCAAGATTATTTCCATATATAATGTGTGAAATAAAAACGATTGTATACCGTCAGGGATTTTGCTCAATGTTTTAATTTTGGAAAAGAAAAACCGTCAAATTTACTCGATTTTCAAATATATTTAGATTTGACTCAAGGCCATAAGTATGGACCACCTAGTGAGGATCGAACTCATTATCCAGTTGTCATGGTTTTGTTTGTTTTTATTGATTTTAACGGCATATCACCCGTCTGGGGTTATGTTGTGTATTTATATTTATACTTTTTAGTAATGGATTTTAACAATGTATTAGCACCATTGGGGATAATGTTGTATGGTATTGATTAAGTTCATGTATATATATGATGGTATAATTTTATTTCCATCAAAAAGGACAGAATTTCTTCCATGTTGACATTTTCAAATAGATTCTTTCATATTGTTTGCATTAAAATAACGGTTTCTGAGGTTGAGCAAAAAACCTGAATTCCATGAATAAATGTTTAACAGTCAAAGGTTTTTAACATGTTTCACATTGTGGTTGTTGTTCTTGTTTGAGTATATTATTATGTTATTGGTTTGGGAGACAAGTCTGCAGACCATGATACTACTACAAGGTAATTAGATGGAATGTATTTAGATTTGAAACAAGGCTGCTAGTAATGAGACAAAGCAAAAAATAATCTCCCTGGTCTACTGCTAGTGCTTATTCTATTCATAAGCTGGAGGGAGAGTAGGATTCTGCTCTTTATATATGTATAGATAGATATATTTTTAGTAAATAATTTTACATGTACTAGCAAATATATGCACCCTCCGGGTGCAAGTATTTAAGTTTGAATGTAATAAAATATTGTATTAAATTAGAAAGGCTAATGAAATTAAATAAGAATACAGATAAAAAGATTTGAAACAGGGGGAGTATAATAAAAGATTTGAAACAGAGAGAGTATAATAAAAAATGGAACAACTGAAACTTTCTCTTCCATCACTCTCGTCTTTCATTGTTATTTTTTCTAATTTAAGTATTTAGTTATAAGAGGAAGTAAAGAATAAAATGACAATTATTTTATCTTGTTAATGGATTTCATTTAAGATTCATTGAAGAGATTTTTGCTTATATTCATTAAGATAAAACCAAACAGTTAGAAATCAATAATACTAAGCACATATTTATTAAATTCGATTTTTTAATATTAATATGCAAATTAGCCTTCCCGTTCACACTGTAAACCGCTATTTTGTTGTATATATAAATATAATTGCATGTTGTTAGTATGTAGATATGTATTAATATTAATAATATAATATTATATGTATTAATATTAATAATATAATATTAATAATATAAGACAATTTTATTAATAATTGAGGTTTAGATAAAAATAAAATCAAGGAGAATGTGATGTCAATAACTAAGAGAATTGTGACTTGAGTAGTGATAGAGTTTCGGTTACAGACAGACAAACACACAATCTTCATTATAATAAGATATATATACACACACACACACCAACCCCTCCACACGAGCAGGATGCGACACAAAGTCAATTTCTTAAGTGGAGTTCAACAGGTTTGAATTCAAAGTTTTTCTTCTCCTAGACCGGTTGCCTAACCAAGGTTAAAGAGCCCAGTCTGCCCTACTATTTATTCATAGCTGGAAGGAGAGTAGGATTCTGCCCTTTATATATGTATAGATAGATATATTTTTAGTAAATAATTTTACATGTACTAGCAAATATATGCACCCTCCGGGTGCAAGTATTTAAGTTTGAATGTAATAAAATATTGTATTAAATTAGAAAGGCTAATGAAACTAAATAAGAATACAGATAAAAAGATTTGAAACAGAGGGAGTATAATAAAAAATGGAACAACTGAAATTTACTCTTCCATCACTCTCGTCTTTCATTGTTATTTTTTCTAATTTAAGTATTTAGTTATAAGAGGAAGTAAAGAATAAAATGACAATTATTTTATCTTGTTAATGGATTTCATTTAAGATTCATTGAAGAGATTTTTGCTTATATTCATTAAAATAAAACCAAACAGTTAGAAATCAATAATACTAAGCACATATTTATTAAATTCGATTTTTTAATATTAATATGCAAATTAGCCTTCCCGTTCACACTGTAAACCGCTATTTTGTTGTATATATAAATGTAATTGTATGTTGTCAGTATGTAGACATAGTTAACAGTATTAATAATGTAAGACAATTTTATTAATAATTGAGGTTTAGATAAAAATAAAATCATGGAGAATGTGAATAACTAAGAGAATTTTGACTTGAGTAGGAATATAGTTTCGGTTACAGACAAAAAAACACACAATCTCCATTATAATAAGATGTGTATGGGATGGGTGGGTGTGGGGGTTGTATACATGCATAAAAAAAACCCATATTTTCTATGGTATTTATTAGAATTGACTTTATCTTGATTGCATAAGCCAGTAACCATGATTTGATATTTTTCTCTCCTCTGCACCATCTGTTTGGAGTTCAATTTTCTCCCAGAATATAACTGACGCACAGGTGGGTCGGGGTAGTTATAGAAATTTTCTTTTGTTTTTTTTTTTTTCTTTCTTATTTTCAACCTTAAGTTTAAAAAAAAACCCAAAGAAATTCATATTTAACTAAGAAATGCTAACCTTATTATCAAAAAAAAAAAAATATCAATGGATATGATATAATATATATATATATATATAATATATATATATATATATAATTATAATGGAGATTGTGGGTTTGTCAGTCTGTAACCGAAACTATATTACTATACAAGTCACAATTCCCTTTGTTAATTAAATCACATTCTCCATGATTTTATTTTTATTTAAACCTCAATTATTAATAAAATTGTTTTAAATCATTAAGACTGTTGACCGTATCTACATACGAATAACATGTAATTGTATTTATATATACAACAAAATAGCAGATTACAGTGTTAATGGGAAGGCTAATTTGCATATTGATATTAAAATTTTGATTTTAATAAATATATGCTTAGTATTATTGATTTCTAATTGTTTGGTTTTATCTTATTGAATATGAGTAAAAATCTCGGGATAAATCTTAAAAGAAATCCATTAACAAGAAGAAATAACTATAATATTATTCTTTTTCTTCCTATTTTAACGAAATAGTTAAATTAGGAAAATTTACCAATGAAAGACGGAAGTAATGGAAAATGACGGAAGAGTTAGTTTCAAAGTTGTTCTATCTTTCAATCATACCCCCTCTGTTCCAAATCTTTTTATGTATATTCTTATTCAGTTTCATTAGCCTTTCTAATTTAATATGATATTTTGTAATATTAAAACTTAAATACTTGCACCCGGAGGGTGCATATATTTGCTAGTATATATAATTATAAAAAGAAGGTCTGCAAAATGTATTATGTTCTCAGAAAAAATTTTTTTATTCTTCTTATCTAAAAATGTTATCTAATTTTTTTATGTAAGATAAAAAGAATTAAAAAAATAAATAAAAAAAATAAAAATTTTTTCTGAGAACATAATACATTTTGCGGACCTTCTTTTTTATAAAATATTGAATTTTCTCCTGTTGGAACCAGAACAACATTTTATATATATATATATATATATGGAAGAATTGAAAATAAAGTGCTTGATTACGGGTGTATTTATTTTCTATGGAATACAATACATCTAAGTTGTGATTGTTACCCTTTGTTTCAAAGCAGCATTTTATCCACTTATCAAGACAATGCATTCTCTTGATAAGTGGCTAATATACTGCTTTGAAACCAATGGTAACAATTGCAACTTGAATGTATTGTACTCTCTCTCATTCTTTTTTTTTTTCTTTCTTTCTTTCATATTTTCATTATGTTCAAATGAAACAGATTAGCGTTATTGCTTCTGCATGCTCATCACCTCTATCTATCTTTCTCTTTCTTTCTTTCTTATATTTTTCTGTGTAGCTTCTCCTTTTTCTTCCCTTTCTTTCTTTATCATAAAAAAACGGAATAGTTCATTATTTAGGTGAGGTGACAACACTCATAAGAAATAAGAATTTGGTGGATAAACAATACCAGATAATCAGGCTTTACAATTTTGCAATTCATCTTGGATGATTTGAATGGCCTCGTTTTTAACCAAAGTGTGTTACAAGATGATAACGGTCGTACTTTTAAGGAACACTAGTATTAATATATAGATTGGATATGTGCCTTTCCGTGGGAAATATTTCAAGCCAGATAAAAAAAAAAGTTTGGTTTGTAAATAGATTGATAATAAAAACCTTTTTACACAATCAGTTTGATTACTTAATAGACTGACCTTGTAGATAATAATCATATATACAAGTTTTATCAAGAATTAGATATTTCAATATTTGAACAAAACTTACTCAGTTAGTAACCTTTTTTTTTTTTTTTTTTTTTTTTTTTTAATAATTTATGCTTAGAGGGTGAGCCAGACCTGGAATGGTAATCAGAAACTGTTGAACAGGCACCCACACACAAACAACCATTTAGGGTGGGGGTGTTATAGAAATTTTCTTTTTTTTTTTTCTTTCTTATTTTCAACCTTAAGTTTAAAAAAAAAAACCCAAAAGAAATTCATATTTAACTAAGAAATGCTAACCTTATTATCAAAAAAAAAAAAAAAAAAATCAATGGATATGATTATATATATATATATATTATATATATATATATATTTATAAAAAGAAGGTCCGCAAAATGTATTATGTTCTCAGAAAAAATTTTTATCTAAAAATTTTTTTATGTAAGATAAAAAGAATAAAAAAAATAAAAAAATTTAAGAGAACATAATACATTTTGCGGACCTTCTTTTTTATAAAATATTGAATTTTCTCCCGTTGGAACCAGAACAACATTTTTTATATATATATATATATATATATATATATATATATATATATATATATGGAAGAATTGAAAATAAAGTGCTTGATTACGGGTGTATTTATTTTCTATGGAGTACAATACATTTAAGTTGCGATTGTTACCCTTTGTTTCAAAGTTGAGTAACATGATTTTTTTGTTTTTTTACATACAGAGTGACCCAGAAAAAGCAGAACCCAAATTATTTATTTATTTTCACATTAAACTAACCCTAACCCTAAACCCTAACCCTAACTCTTACCCTCCCAGTTCAATAACATAATATTACAAGGTGACCCAGAAAAAACAGAACCCACAAATTTTGTAATAAAACTGTTAATATTATTTTTCATTTTTAAAAAGAATTTAAGTCCAACAAGGGTTAGGGTTGGTGTTTAGGGTTAGTTTAATTAGAAAATAAATCAATAATTTGGGTTGTTTTTTTTCTGGGTCACTCTGTAAAATCATGTTACTCAACTAGGAAATAACCAAAAAACCTTTGAAAGAGCATGTCATGTCTTTTTCTTGTTCAAGTTTTAAAAAAAAAAAAAAAGAAAAAAAAAGGTTTGAGGTTTTCCCATGACATAATTTTTCATGCATAAGAAAAATATTTTGGAAGTTCCTCTCTCTTGCTCAACTAAATTTCAAATTAATCGAGCTTAAATTACAAATAGGTTTTCTTGCACTATATTAACTGTAAGGCTAGAAACAACATTTTAACTTTTATTTAGTACAGTTGCACTATTCTTTATTCTTGTAATAGCAGTATCAATATTTGCTTTTGGAAGTATATAGACCCCTAATATAAATAAAGGAGGGGGTGCCAGTGAGGAGGGGGTCCCCTGTGGTGTTATAGTTAAACAGTGACGTCAAAGTAACCAAGTTCGAACTCCAGTCACACTATTACGTCCATTTTCAGACTAATATCCTTGGAAAGGTATGTGATACCTTATTCCCTCAGATGTTGTTCTACAAAGATGAATTTGGTTTTGAATAACCCATGAAGAATGACATATATATATATATAAAAAAGAAGGTCCGCAAAATGTATTATGTTCTCAGAAAATTTAAAAAAATTCTTTTTATCTTACATGACCCGTGTTTTTGATCTGTTGTCTTCTTCAGACATATGTCCGATACTTGATAGGTTGTGTGTGTTTCTGCAACTTTTCTATTATAATAGAATATCGGACATATTCTGCCAAAATAATAACTCAATGCCTGAAGAAGACAACAGATCAGAAACACGTGTCATGTAAGATAAAAAAGAATTTAAAAAATTTTTCTGAGAACATAATACATTTTGCGGACCTTCTTTTTTTATAAAATATTAAATTTTCTCCCGTTGGAACCAGAACAACATTTTATATATATATATATATATATGTATATATATATATATATTATATATATATCTTATTATAATGGAGATTGTCTGTTTTTCTGTCTGTAACCGAAACTATATTACTACTCAAGTTACAATTCCCTTAGTTATTGACATCGCATTCTCAATGATTTTATTTTTTTATCTAAACCTCAATTATTAATAAAATTGTTTTACATTATTAATACTGTTAACTATGTCTACATACTGACAACATGCAATTATATTTATATATACAACAGAATAGCGGTTTACAGTGTGAACGGGAAGGCTAATTTGCATATTGATATTAAAAATGTGATTTTAATAAATATGTGCTTAGTATTATTGATTTCTAACTGTTTGGTTTTATTTTAATGAATATAAGCAAAAATCTCTTCAATGAATCTTAAATGAAATCCATTAACAAGAAAAAATAACTGTAATTTTATTCTTTACTTACTCTTTTAAGTAAATACTTAAATTAGAAAAAATAACAATGGAAGACGAGAGTGATGGAAGAGTAAGTTTCACTTATTCTATCTTTCGATTATACTCCCTCTGTTTCAAATCTTTTTTTATCTACATTTCCCATTTAGTTTCATTAGCCTTTCTAATTTAATACAATATTTTATTACATTAAAACTTAAATACTTGCACCCGGAGTGTGCATATATTTGCTAGTATAGTTAAGAATTAATAGATCTGTTGAAATATTATTTAGCTGCGGGATATGCAATCTTTGTCCATCTGAATAGTGAATTAGTAGAAGGTTCCTAACCGGTAAGGAAGACCATACCTATGCTTCAAAGACATGAAGACATGCCACATTAACACCAACACATGGGAGGTTGGTGCAGAAAATTGAGTGGCCTGGCGCATCCTTGTCAAACAAATCACAAAAAGAAGTGACACAATGGAAAGTAGCTGTCACAGCAAAAAGAGCCAGAAGGAAGGAGAGACAACAGCAGCCCTGGCAAGCATCACTGTTTGCGTGCAGTAAGTCCACCAGAGACTGCCATTCAAAAATTGGCCTGCTCAGGTGCAGATAAAAAAAATTTGGACACTATGCCATCGTCTTTAGCAGATGGAAAGATGCCAACAGCACTGATTAGGGCATTCATACCTTTCCCAAGAGTATTAGTTTGAAAGTGAATGTAATAGTGTGATTGGTGTTTGAACTTGCTTACTATTATGATGTAGTGCGGCATGTTAACCACTACGCTATGGGTAGCTCCCATGAATGACCTTCTAACTCCCAACTGGGAGGTCCAGTGAGTTTCGGCCGCTGGATTAGGTTTTTGTAAATAATAGTGTCGATCCTAGGGGGCTTTCCCCCCAGGCAATACCTGCTCCCTTGATTTAAAGGGGCAGGGTTGGGTTTATCGCCCAGTGCCTGGGGCACTCTCCTTGCGGGGGAATGCCGAAGGGATCGACACAATTTTTGTTCTCTCCCACCCATTAGCTTCAGCTTGCGGTTGGGCCCACGTTAAAACGAGGCCTTGTGCCCAGTCCATACAGGTGGGGTATGAGACAAATAAGCCAACCCTCTTCCACGAATGTGCATGTGTGTGTATGATATATTTTCTTTTTTAGATTGTAGATATAAAAATAATGAAAACAAACCTCGGGTCGGCATAAACCAAAACCCCCAAAGATTCCATGCGAAAAACAAAAAGATAAAAATATATTTATGTCTAAGAACGATTGCAGATAAAAAAAATTTGAACACTATGCCATCGTCTTTAGCAGACAGAAAGATGCCAATAGCACTGATATGGGCATTCATACCTTTCCCAAGAGTATTAGTTTGAAAGTGAATGTAATAGTGTGATTGGTGTTTGAACTTGCTTACTATTATGATGTAGTGCAGCATGTTAACCACTACGCTATGGGTAGCTCCCACGAATGTGTGTGTGTGTGTGTGTGTGTATGATATATTTTCTTTTTTAGATTGTAGATATAAAAATAATGAAAACAAACCTCGGGTCGGCATAAACCAAAACCCCCCAAAGATTCCATGCGAAAAACGAAAAGATAAAAATTTATTTATGTCTAAGAGAGATTAACGTAGATTAATAAAAGACATTTGCATTGATTTATTTTAAGGATTTTCTTTTTCTTTTTCTTCTTTTGTTTAAACTGATATTTTTTTAGAAGGTAAAGGAGACTTTTAAAAAAAATTTGGGGGTTCGGAAGAACTTTTTTTTTTTTTTACTGTTTCCCATTAAACGTCATAAATGCTTATCTTTAGCTTTCCGCCATTTCATTATCCAAAATTCCAATGAGTTTTTATTTTTTATTTTTTTTATTTTAAAAATCAAGTATAAGTGTACATACATACATACATACATACATATATATGAGGTGAAATATAAGGAATGAAAGAACAAAACTCAGACAAAAATATGTAGTATATTTCGCTGGAGTTTTGAAATCGGCGTCTTCAGCTTTTATTGAATTATCAGGATCATACAAGTGTTTTAAAGAAGGGGGAAGTAGGTAGGTGGGTAAGTTTTGTGGTAAGGGAAAGATTTGATTGGTTATAGGGGAAATCTTTGGGAAAGATTAGAAGGAAATCAGATGGGAAGAGTTGAGGGAGGTAAGTAGAAAAAATGAATGGTGAGAAATACCGGATAGGGGAGGGGAGTAGCCTTTCTTGGAGAGAGATTTGAGTAGAGGAAGTAGCAAATGGGAGTAATAAAAGGGGAGTGGTTAGATGACCATAAAATCAAAATCAAACCTGTTTGTTAGTATGTGGGTTATGGTCAAGTAGGTCATCAATTGAGGGTCAACAGGGGAGGTTAGGTTAGTTGGGGGTGGAAAAGAGTTTTGTTCTTTCATTCCTTATATTTTACCTCATTCTGTCAGATCCATTCCAACCCTCTTTCCCTCATATATATATATATATATATATATATATATATATATATATATATATTATATATATATATATATATTTGTGTTTATTTAGGTATATGTATCCGTTTGTGGGTGGGAGGTACATATATCAGGTTTGGGCATTAGTGTGAAGCATTAAAGAAATATATATATAATGGAATTTGATAATGGAAGTTGAAACAGCTGTACAGTGTTCCAAGTTGCGCGTATTATTCACCGGGTTTGCTTGTCATGATTATTTTCAATAATTATCGAATTTTATACGATATATGCATTGTAATTGCCTTAAAAAAAATATATATATATAAATATAATAATATAATATATATATATATATATATATATATATATATATATATATATATATATATATATTCACTTTTGAAGAAGGGATTTATAAAATCCCAAAAATTTACCAAATAAATGAAACTCTATTCCAAAACAACCGAGTTTCTTATATTTAATACTTTAATGCTTCATACAAATGCCCAAACCTGATATATGTACCTCCCACAAATGGATACATATACCGAAATAAACACAAATATATATACTTACAAGAAGCATATGACAACAACATATATGTATATATTTCTCATAGGAAATGGACTCGTCACCCCGAGTTCAAATCCTGGACGAGGTAATTGCATTTCACTTAGCGCTAATACCCTTGGGAAAGGTATAAATCCTACTCTCCCTCCAGCTATGGGTAAATAGTAGGGCAGACCGGACTCTTTAACCTTGGTTAGGCAACCGGTCTAGGAGAAGGAAAACTCTGAATTCAAACCTGTTAAACTCCACTAAAGAAATTGACCTTGTGTCTCATCCTGCTCGTGCGGAGGGGTTGGTATATATATATATATATATATATATATATATATATATATAACGTGTGTGTTTGTGTGTGTATTTTTATACAAATACATATGTATATATACTGACAAAGACTTGAGTGTCCTGGGTATGATGTTAAACTGCATTTAATTTAACAGCTTATCAACTCTTTAGTGTTATTTAATGCCGAATCAAGTCATTTTGATAAACAACGGACTTGGGTTGCTTACAGTACCTACTGTTGCTTGAGTGGTCACCCAATTAAGTATTGAACAGGATCATCACTGTTTATGGTGATCTAGTCATTTTGATAAACAAAGAACTTAGTGCCTGCTGTTGTTTAATTTTCTACCTTATTAAAACAGTCCGTTTTTTTTGTTGTTTTTTTTTTACAACTGGGTCAGTTTCTTTATTGATATCTTTTTAGCAGAATTCTGTATTCATGGTTCTTTTACTAAGCTCTTGCATCTAAACTTATGAAAATCTTCTGATATAATTATTCAGACTTTATCTTTATAGAAAAAAAGTAAAAATTGTTTTTGTCGGTTTATTTATGAAATATGAAAAAAATATTTCATAAAAAAATAAAATGGAGGGGGGGGGGTAAACCTAGTTAAAAAATATTTCCCCTAATATATTTTAGAAAAAAACTATTTCAAACATATTTTCATCAAAAGGTAAGTAATTATTTTTGTGAAAATCGGACCATTAATTGATTTTTTATGGAATTAAAAAAAAAAAAAGCCTCTAGTCATAACTTGTTTTTGGCTGTTAAATTTCAATTGATTTAACGGTGCAAAAATGTAAACATTGTTTTTACGTTTATGATTTTCATTATTTCCGTAAGCTGAAAATTTTTTTTAAGAATCATCAGTCTTTTTAATGATTTCATCTTTCAAATGGACAAAAAATTTTCAAGATAATATTAACATTTATGTAAGTTTTATTGTGTTAAATATAAAGGGGAGGGTAAATTTCATAGGGAAAATTGGTGGTACCTAATGAAAATGAATGAATTTGATTGGAAATAATCTTTTATTTCATTAAGTACTTATCTAAAATACTAGTTTTTTTTTTGGTTTTTTTACTACTGTGACTATTAAGTAATGTAAAGTCACTTCTTTAGCCACTTTTATCTTTCAGTAACAATAGAAGAAACTGAAAACATTTAAGATCTTCAAATTGGTGTACAATCATTCTTAATTATGGGGGGGTCTCCTCCTCCTCCTTCTCCCCTCTCCTCCTCCTCCTTATCAGCAATGACTTGCTAAGTGTTTCAACCCCCCTCCCCTCACACTGTTCAATTCAGTTAATTAACAGGTAGCAAAAAAAATTGAACTAAACGAGACTATTCTTCAATTAAAGTCACATGCTGTTTATAGAGGGTGGGTGGCTGAAGGTCACCCAGCTCACCCCCAAATATGGGGGGTGGGGCGTGGAAATGGGTCAGATAGTTGGTATTTTAGGCGACTGTTTTAAAGGTAGGAGACTTTGTAAGTACACCGTAATAAACACGTTTTAAGTACTTTGTATACTTGAGTCCATGTTAATTTTCTGAGATATATATCTATATTATAAACATCTGATTTGTATGTGTTATTGTTACAATAACACAACAAAATGGCACATTGTAGCAAGAAATATGCTAACAAAATAGTGGTAAGATCACCATGAAAAGGGGATAGACTCCCTCGCTGTCTGGCTGATACCGACATTTGGCTGCCCCAACAATTTTACTTACTTTACTTTACAAAAACAAACAGGCAACCCTGATTCATATATTTAATCAATCATCATCCTCATCATGTCGCGCATGCAGCATGGATATCCATGACAATCTCTCGCCAACCTTCCCTGTCATTCATTGCCCCTGAGTGGTCCTCTGCGGAGCAGCCAGCATCTTCTCATAGCTGGTCAATGTATGTCCTTGCTGGGTGCCCCACACTTGCATGTCCATGTGTTGGCTTCCACAGGAGAACGTTGCTTATGAGCTCATCCTTGCTTCTCCAGCAGTGTCCTGCATGCCTTGTCCGTCTCACTCGGATAGTTTGTGAGATGGGGGGGGGGCAAGTGACCGTACATCTGCTTCCTTGTGGAGTGCTGTTTCCACGACTTGTTCAAGACTGCATGCAACATTCTTGTGCAGCTCCCATCTAGTTTATTCTCAAGACGCTTCGTTAGGGTCCAAGTGGTGCAGCCATATAGCAGCACTGATACAACCACTCTGAGAGAATATAAACCAATTTTCAATCTGATTTTCAAATCTTATTATAATGGAGGTTCAGTGTCAGTCAGTCTGTAACCAAAACTGTCCCTGCTTACATCACAATATCCCCAGGAATTGTGTGAGTTTATCAATGAGTATTTAATTTATAGTCAAAATCATTAACACATAGAATAAATCTTTATTGACAGTATAAATCTGAGTTAGATTTGCCTCAAAACAACCCATGTTATTAGTGTGTTTAAAATCTTGTAATGTGTCTCATATATCACTAAGAAATAAAGTTTTATATAATATATGGTGTGCTTAATTTGCATCCTGGTTTTAACAAAACCGGGTTTAATAAATAATTACTTTGTGTTATTGATCTCTAATATCATTGCCTTATTCTCCAACGTATTTAAATCAATCCTATGAATGATTTTATATAGAAATCAATTGAAATATAATTAAAATTAGTGTAATCTTTTTTATGTGTTCTTATTTAATTTTGTTTGTCTTTCTAATCTTTCATTAAATTAAAACTTAAATACTTTTGCCCAGAGGGTGCATATTCTTGCTGATAATAATGATAACTAGTGAAACTCGTGGATATACCATTGTATGATAATTTGACTATAACAACGTTTCATATGTTTACTTAAGAGCTATTGTGAAATAGTTCAATATATGTAAAAAGTATTATTTTGATTTAACTGGATTGGAATCCTTGATACTGTTGAGAAGGTGTAATATAAATGTAACCTAAAAAGGTTAAATCCTACTTAACGGACCTAAATTCCACCATCATATGTCACCCTTCCAAAAGAGAAAAAAATACCAAAAATCAAGGAATTAACCGAATTTAATGAAATTTTCAGTATTGATATATTAATGAATAAACAATATAATGCACCAGTTATTTTATTTGAAAACTTTTACATTTCTTCTGGTCAGTTAACTTTGAACCACGTATCTTTGAGGCATAACACAGAATCACAAACATAGGTGGTTCAAAGTTATTCGGACACATATAGTGGATAAAGGAGTTAAGACAGTTATAAGTGACAGTTATCTCTGGACTGCAGGTTCAATCCTGGTCAAGGGCAGCAGTAACATAGAATAATAATTAACACAGCTTAACACCTGTACCCCAGCTATGGTTAGCGGAATGAGAACAGGATACCCCTGTGGACTGAATAAAGGGTTAGGTTCAAAGTTCCGCGATGGCTCCCGATTACGACAAGAAGGTTCCCGAGTTCGAAAAGAAATACCTAAAGAAGGCCGGAGGGCACATCAGCCGGAACGTTGTACAGATAACAATGAAGATGAGGACAATAGTCTGAATAACGCACATAATACTAGTAATAGTGTTGTAATTATTAATATTTCTAATTGAAATGTAGCAATAATTATTGCTCCCTTTTTCTTTGATGGTTTTTAATGTCAATTGTCAGGGAGAACTAATTTGTCTATTCACTCCCATATAACCATCACCTTCTAATACATTGTAAGATCAAAATAATTCATAATCAACATTCTGTGACATTAAATAGCCCACAAGAGTTGATGTGCCATTAAGCAGAACAACCAACCAACCAACCAACCAACCAACCAACCAACCTAGCCCTCGCTCCTAAATTTGCCCATTTTCTAAATTTTTTTTTTTCTAAATTGGATATTTCCTTAAACAATAGAAATACAATAATTCTCCCTTCACTTATGGTTAAATAGTAGGTCAGACTGGGCTATTTAACCTTGGTATGGCAACAAATCTAAGAGAAGGAAAACTGAAGAGGCTTTCTTCTCGTTAGTCAAAACTTCTTTGAGAGCTCCTCTTACCATTCGTGTTATAATTAAAGCAATGATCAAATCAATTTATAATCGATATTCCATGGCATTAAATAGCCCTTAAGTGTTGATATGTCATTAAAAATGGAAATCCAACAATCCCTCTACCTATGGTTAAATAGTAGGTCAGACAGGTCCCTTTAACAACCAGTCTAGGCGAGGGATCTAGATGGTCTTGATATAATTCCTTTTCTATTCATCTATATTTTTTTTTCTAAATTTATTTTTGTTATTTATTTCTTTGATATTCTAAAAAAAAAAGAAAGAAAAAAAAGAAAGAAAAAAAAGAAAGAAAAAAAAAGAAAAAAGCAAACAAAAAATTCTTCCATCCCTAAAAGCTACCTTGGACAATTTCCTCCGTTCTCACTAATTAGAATAATGACACCTTTTCAACAAAAATCTTTTTGACTTTTTGGACTTTCTGCTACCCCCCCCCCACTGTCCCCTACCCCCAAATTTATTGTTTATTTCGTTCTGTGTTGTTTTATATATCATTTGGTTTCATAATGAGTCCTCTTTTCAATGTGGCTCAAGTGACCGTTTTTTTTCCCCAACACTTAGTTCTTTTTGAATTGTACAACTTCCCACAAAGAACAGGTGACAAGATGAGATATTTTAATTGCTTTTTCACCTGGATTTCATCTTGTGACAAGGTGACAATATTTGTGGGATTTGTAATTTTCTTCTCTATGAGAATCCGGAAGTGGAATCAGGGAAAAAAGCTGCAAAGAAAGATGTGCACATCTATTATTACACTAAAGCTGAGTTTTAGTTCCTAAAGGCTTTTTTACTGTTTAGTTTAATGACACGAAAATTATACTAAATTATTCCTTACTTTTAGGATTGAATTATGTTTGGAAAAAAAAATCTGTTTTAATTGGTTCTAAATAGTCGTAATTTGCAATTAAGTCAAAAACCGACCAATCTCTTACTTTGCTCTCTGTCTATCACTTTCTTTCCCTCTATGTATCTCTTGACTACCTCCTCGTTATATAATTCTAGTTTGAGAAGTAAACAAACAGACGATATTTATGATATGGCTATTTTCAGCCGACAATATTTGGGAGAATATGTGCTTAATTGAAGTCGAACCTAATTTTGAAAGTTAATTAATTAATAATTAATTAATTAGGCGGGATTACCTATTTAAATGTAAGGCTAAACAAATCGAGAAAAATCAATCTCTGTATGTACATTTCGGCCTATTAGGCCTCATTAGCGGAGCTATAGATACGAAGACCGCCCCGTGTGCGATTCGAAACCTGACTGTCAAGCTGACAGGCAAGCATCTTACCTCCACACCAAACAGACTTAGCTAGATTTCTTCGTTTTGTTTAGGAGTAGGTATTTATATTCCTCTTCAGAGAGAGAGAGAGAGAGAGAGAGAGAGAGAGATTTTAAGGTTTCGTCTGTCTGGCCTATTTTATTTTTATTTTATTCGCTTTGCTAACTCCTTTTTCCTTAATCTCAATTATCTACCCGGAGCTCAATGGGTGACCCAGTGGGTCACGTTTTGTCTAGTTTTGTTATAAAGTCTTACAAAATGAACATTGTTCAAATAAAGAAATCAAGTATAAAATGTCCTGTATACTTACTACTCAATATTCAATGGTTTGGGGACTAGTTTGCAAATCATTATACCATTTAGCAATAACAGTTCGTTTCGTAAAATCGTTGGACATAAACAATTTTTCACCTTGATTAGTTCAAATCGCAATTCCTGTGGTATTTCTGATCCAATCTTAAAAATATTTATATGGTTGGAAAGAAAAAACAATCTTTCTAAATATGTGTTTTTATCCATTGAATATTTTTTACAGCGAGTTAAAATGATATTTTGCTTCGAAAAAATGAAAACATAAAATATGACATTTTTTTAGACTAATTTTTACATGCTACTTTGTATTTCAAAATCATAGTGGCTAATCTTTATCAATATTCTTGAAATTTTACACTCAATTAAAAGACACCTGGAAGTACAAAAAGGACCTTTTTTTTTGTTTCTAGGCCCGTGGAAGCAAAAATACAATAGAGCAAATTTGAAGGCGATTTCTTCAAAAAATATAAGAGAAGCAAAAAATAATAAAAAAAAAAAAATAACCCACTATACCAGTAATAGAAGACAGACTCAGGATGATTTCCATATATACTGTGTGAAATAAAAACGATTGTATACCGTCAGGGATTTTGCTCAATGTTTTAATTTCGAAAAGAAAACCGTCAAATTTACTCGATTTTCAAATATATTTAGATTTGACTCAAGGCCATAAGTATGGACCACCTAGTGAGGATCGAACTCACTACTCAGTTGTCATTGGTTTTGTTTGTTTGTTTGTTTGTTTGTTTGTTTATTGATTTTAACGGCATATCAACCCGTCTGGGGTTATGTTGTGTATCTATACTTTTTAGTAATGGATTTTAACAATGTATTAGCACCATTGGGGATAATGTTGTATGGTATTGATTAAGTTCATGTATATATATGATGGTATAATTTTATTTCCATCAAAAAGGACAGAATGTCCCCCATGTTGACATTTACAAATAGATCTTTCATATTGTTTGCATTAAAATACCGGTTTCTGATGTGAGCAAAAAACCTAAATTCCATGAATAAGTGTTTAACAGTCAAAGGTGTTTGACATGTTTCACATTGTGGTTGTTGTTCTTGTTTGAGTATATATATATATTTACCAACCCCTCCGCACGAGAAGGATGTGACACAAGGTCAATTTCTTAAGTGGAGTTTAACAGGTTTGAATTCAGAGTTTTCCTTCTCCTAGACCGGTTGCCTAACCAAGGATAAAGAGCCCAGTCTGCCCTACTATTTACCCATAGCTGGAGGGAGAGTAGGATTCATACCTTTCCCAAGGGTATTAGCGCTAAGTGAAATGCAATTACCACGTCCAGGATTTGAACTCGTGTTGACGAGTCCATTTCCTATGACTTTAACCATTACACCATGCGCTTCCTACTTGTTTGTTGTTGGTTTGGGAGACGAGTCTGCAGACCATGATACTACTACAAGGTAATTAGATGGAATGTATTTAGATTTGACACAAGGCTGCTAGTATGAGACAGAGCAAAAACAATCTCCCTGGTCTGGTGATGGTGATAAGAGGATAGACTCCTTCGCTGTTCAGCTGATACTGACAATAGACTACTTTGCTGACTTTACTTTTATGAAAAAACAAAAAACAAAACAATAATTTTTTACTATTATTACTATATCATAATTTCATATATATTACTATATTATAATTTTTTACTATTATGAAAAAAACAAAAACAAAAACAAAAAAAAACAAACTCTGAGGTATGGTTTTAAATTACTTTACAATATTTTGTCATTTTATTTTATTTTATTTTATTTTTTTTGTTATTTCCTGTAACTCCAACCTAAAAAAAGGGGAACCACTCTGATTGACTGATAAATTATTTATTTATTTATTTATTGATCTATAGGTACCACCAATTTGACCCTGTGCAATTTACCCCCCCTACATTTAACACAATGAAACTTGCAGAAAAATTAATATTTTCTTGAAAATTTTTTTCCATTCGAAAGAAAAAACATTAAATAAACTCCTGATGATTTTTTAAATTTTTTATCAGCATAGGAAAATAATGAAAATTATGATTGAAAAACAATGTTTTCATTTTTGCACTGTTAAATCAACTGAAATTTAACGTAGCTAAAAACAAGTTACGATAAGAGGATTTTTTAAAAATTCTATGAAAAATCAATTAATGGTCCGATTTTCACGAAAATTTCCATAAATGTTTACCATTGGATGTAAATACATCTGAAATAGTTTTTTTTCTAAAATATATTAGGGGAAATATTTTTTTACGATGTTTATCACCCCCCCTATTTTATTTTATGAGATAAAAAAAAAATGATGTGGAAAAAAAAATTGGTACTTTTTTTCTATAAAGATAAGAGGCTGAATAACTATATCAATGAAATTGTATAACGTACCGAATTATAGTTTTTTTAGGAAAAAATAATGAAATCGGAAATAAAAAGTGCAAAAAAAATATCATAATATTAATATTTGAAATTTTTTTTTTTTCTTATGTAATTGGTATGTACTATATTCTATTAAATTGTCAAAAAAAAAAATTTATATTTTTAAGAAATTAATTTTTACGAGATTTTCAATCTTTTGTGTGATTAAATATTTTTATTTTCTGCGTGAAATAAATTAATTTTTTTTTTTTCCTGTGGAAAAAAATCAAAATTTTCACGGATATTTAAAAACATGAATTTTAGAATCCAGGTGAACTAAAAGTTGGTCTGATCCGTGCTCGATTAATATTTTTAAAAGAATTTGTAATTTTTATTGTTGAATAGTAATGTGTGATTCTTAGAATGTACGGAAGAGCAAAACTGACATGACGAGACGCTTCTCGGTAACTAAAGTTTGTTTTCTGAGCGTAAAAAAATATTTTATTTAACTTTTACGACCAATTAGAATAAAATAATATATTGAATGATTGTTTTATCAGTTTTTCTCTTTAGAAAAAATATTCAAATTTTCATTTTATTTTCGATTTTAAGAATTAATACTAAAACCGAAGACATTTTTTAACGTCAATTTCACTGCGAAATTTTAAGATTAAAGTTTTTCAAGTTTTTATTCATAGTAAATTGTAATATTAAAGTTTTTAAAGATTTTATTCATTTTAAATTGTAATATTAAAGTTTTTAAAGATTTTATTCATTTTTAATAGAAAAAATTTGGCTAAAAAAGTTTGTCTGTTACACCCATCCGTACTTAGATGCATAACTGTAAGAGGGTAATAATATGTATTTTTTCTCTCTAAATCGCGGCCTGAAAATTACCCTTTCGCACGTAATATGGATAGGTTTGTTTATTTTTTAAGATAACGATGTAATTTTTCCCAATCGGATAATTTGATCTTTGAATTAACTATTTTTCTTTGTAACAACCCTGTACGATCTTTTTTTAACGAGATTTTTGATAAACAAAGTTCGGAAATATCTATTTCCGTTTTATTCAAGATGACCTAAACGGTCTGGTGGTACCTATTGATCTACTAGGAAAAAAAGAAGACTGAGATAGGGTTTAATGGGAAAATAATGGGTAGATTAATTAACAGATAAAATTCATTCAGAGTGGTTCCCCTTATTTAGATTGGAGTTATAGGAAATAACCTATATTTTTTTATTCAAAGATTTTGTCCCTCCTTAAATTTTGCACTTGAGGGCAATTGACTCCGTGGCTATGTTACCCAACAGGATGTACTAACTTCACCCCCTGGTGACCCCCCAGTAATTCACTACAGTAGTAATGATCTGTTAGCCTAAATACCTTCGAGGGGGTCAGTCAGCTGTAACATTTTTTTCAGGTTGTTAATCAAACGGACTCGTAATCTGAAAAGAATTATTGAGCTAAATTTAATCCTTGCATTCGTAAAATTCTCAATATATTTTCACTCTTACTTCTTTTAGGTTTTTTTTTTAATGTATATTTTGAGGCTTTAGAACTTAATTATTGTATTAAGAATAATTATTCGAAGCTCTAATTATTTACTAAGGATTATATTGTTAGTTACTTGAAACCATATAACTGTTTACAAACAAATGATTATTATTAAATAGAAATAATTACTTGAAACCATATAATTATACTAGAAGCGGCCACTCGGCATCGCCAGGGTAGAGGAGGGATTTTTAAAAAGTTAGTCCTGCGGATCCATTATTACTTAATCGTGAGTTAGATCCTTGTCGGATGCCCTATTAAAATCCACATGTAAAAAACAAAAAAACCTTGCATTGATCCAGCCACTTTGAAAATAAACGTTAATGTCTACTATTCAAAATATTAAGTGCAAAAAAATATTCCATTCTGTTATCATTTAAATTTTATTTTTTAATCCTTTTCACATATATAAATCAAATCTTTATTATTTATTGTGTATATATATGTATATTTACTTTGTGGTTAATTGTTTTATTTTCGAAGTTTCCTCCGGACATACACATAGACACAATTGCCCTTTATATATGTACAGATAGATAGATATAGATAGATGGCTTCAAGTAATTATTATCTATATTAGTATTACTAGCAAATATATGCACCCTCCGGGTGCAAGTATTTAAGTTTTAATGTAATAAAATATTGTATTAAATTAGAAAGGCTAATGAAACTAAATAAGAATACAGATAAAAAGATTTGAAACAGAGGGAGTATAATAAAAGATTTGAAACAGAGGGAGTATAATAAGAAATGGAACAACTGAAACTTACTCTTCCATCACTCTCGTCTTTCATTGTTATTTTTTCTAATTTAAGTATTTAGTTAAAAGAGGAAGTAAATGATAAAATGACAGTTATTTTATCTTGTTAATGGATTTCATTTAAGATTCATTGAAGAAATGTTTGCTTATATTCATTAAAATAAAACCAAACAGTTAGAAATCAATAATACTAAGCACATATTTATTAAATTCGATTTTTTAATATTAATATGCAAATTAGCCTTCCCGTTTACACTGTAAACCGCTATTTTGTTGTATATATAAATATAATTGCATGTTGTCAGTATGTAGACATAGTTAACAGTATTAATAATGTTAGACAATTTTATTAATAATTGAGATTAAATAAAAATAAAATCATGGAGAATGTGATGCCAATAACTAAGGGAATTGTGACTTGGGTAGGAATATAGTTTCGGTTACAGACAGAAAAACACACAATCTCCATTATAATAAGATTAGTATTAGATAGGAATACTTGAAGCCACACAACTGCGTGCAAATTATTTCTATTAAAAAAAAAAACTCTTAAGAAACAACTACACAAAAAATGTAAATATAAATGTACAATGAATGCAATTCCCTAACCCATAGGCATGAAAGATAATTTTTTTTTTCGTTCATCTCTACAATGGAGAAAAGTTGGGTTTCACTGGAGTCTCTTTTTGCACTTGTTCTTTGAAATACGGATCAAGAGAAGACATTCATATAATAAATTTCAAGAATATAATTGTCCTGTCAGTTCTCAATATGTAGATCCACACACATCAGAATAATATATTTGTTCTTTGTTAGGTGTTTAAATGTGTTTTTACATTTCAAAACTATTCTTCCCAACGTAGTTGATATCTGTGAATGAATAAGAATCAACATATTTTTTCAAAAAAACATGAAATTCAAGAATTTTTTGAAATTTTATTATAATATTACAATCAGTTCATATTTCGATTAACCTAACAACAGGAACATCAGCATAAAGAAAATTCAATATATCAACAAATGATGAAGATAATATTTCTCTGAATGTTTGAGATGAGGCTTGATGATTAGTATTATCTGCATTAGCGGAATGAGAATAGGATAACCCCGTGGACTGAATAAAGGGTTAGGTTCAAAGTTCCGTGATGGCTCCCGATTACGACAAGAAGGTTCACGAGTCCGACAAGAAATACCTGAAGAAGGCCGGAGGGCATATCGTCCGAAACGTTGTACAGATAACAATAAAGATGAGGACAATAGTCCGAATAACGCAGATAATATTAACCCAAGATAACCTGCCATTAGAATTAATCTAACAAATTCAAAAATTTCAGCAGAATGATAGAATTAAACCCGTGTTTTAAAACAAGAAATGTTCTTGTTCTTTTCGGTAGCAACTTGCTAAACTTATTCAGTTTTGTGACCATCTTTTAATGGTGTTCTTGGCCTAATCTATATATTAATACTCATGTTCCTTAAAAGTATGACCGTTATCAGCTTGCAACACCCTCTAGTTAAAAATGAGACCATCTAAATCATCAAAGATGACATGCAAAAATGTAAATCCTGATTATCTGGTGTTTGCTTATGAGGGTCGTCACCCGCTGCTAAATAATGGATCATTCCGTTTTTATTATAAAGAAAGAAAGGGAAGAAAAAGGACATGCTACACAGAGAAAATATGATTAGAAAGAAAGAGTTGGGGAAAGATAGAGAGAGGAGGTGAGCACGCAGAAAGCGATAACGTTAATCTGTTTCAATCAAACCTAATGAAAAAGAGGAAAGGGAAAAAGAGAGCGAGAGAGTTGAATGAAGATTATTATACTTTTTACATATTGAAGTATTTGTAATAGCTCTTGTGTAAACATATCAAACGTTGTAATAATTAAATTCTCATACTGTGGTATAGCTGCAAAAGAATGCGGCATGCAGTCTTAAACAAGACGTGGAAACAACACCCCACAAGAAAACAACTGTACGGCCACCTGCCCCGTATCTCACAAACCATCCGTGTAAGGCGAACGAGACACGCTGGACACTGCTGAAGAAGCAAGAATTAACTCATAAGTGACGTTCTTTTGTGGAAGCCATCACATGGGCACGCCAGCGTGGGCCGACCAGCAAAGACATACATTGACCAGCTCTGCACGAATACTGGATGCCGCGCAGAGGACCTCCCAGGAGCAATGAATGATAGGGAAGGTTGGCGAGAGATTGTCATGGATATCCGTGCTGCCGGCGCGACATGATGATAATGGTGACTGTGGTATATCCACAGGTCCTGCTAGTAATACTAAAATCAGTATATAGCAGTGTTTGTATAAATATTTATTTCACTGTTAACAAATAAACAATACTTTGTGTTCGATTTTATTTTTCTGACAATTTGTGATTGTAAACATTGTGTTTTTAAACATGACATGCAACACTCCACTTTGGCTCTTACTTAGGCTAGACGTGCTGTTGGAGAGGCCTCTTCCAATCAATCAGCTGCTCACGTCAGTCTCTAGCATCGGGGACAGAAGAATACACTGACTGCACCTCTGTGGAGGGGTTAAATTCCTCCAAAGGGGTCACCTGTTGGCCGTGGGTGGTGACCCGTGATGCTTAAGGATGGATTCCTGGTGGCTGAGCAGTCTATGACATGCAATACTCCACTTTAGCCCTTACTAAGGATAGACAGGTGATTTGCAAGTCATGTCAAGCCCTAGCACCTATATGATTGTCCCAACCCTATTGCCCTTATGGCAAGCCCCAACCCTTTTTATCATATATGTGCTAGGGTCTTATTGTCCTGGGTATGAGGTTAAACTTGATCTGATGGTGAAGTTCCAGTTCTGGAACTCTGGGGAATGTCGAGTACCCTTTCATCGCCATTACTCCCAGTTCCATTCTGACCCGGAGTGGTAGTACCTGTTAAGGTCCCATCTATGGGTTAAATAGAAAAAATGAGTTTAAAAAATTGTGTTTAAAAAATGAGTATAAATAAAAAAGTTTTGAATACTCATCAAGACTGCATCTAATGGTGAAGTTCCAATTCTGGAGTTCTTAGGAGTGTGGAGTACCTTTTCATCACCATTACTCTGAGGTCAACTGACCCCGAATGGTAGTACCTGTTAGGGTCCCATCTATGGGTTGAATAGAAAAAAATGTGTTTAAAAAAAGATGAGTTTTAAAAAAATTGAGTACCATCAAGAATGAATAAAACAAAACGTCTCCGGCATAAAATAACCCAACAAGGGTTGACATGCCGTAAAACCAACCAACCTTTTTAAAACTAAGAGAAACAGAACCTCAAGACTGCCGTTTGGCACTTCTAATTCCTTAGCCAATTATCTCTGTTTGAATTGTGATATAATAAAATACTGATAATTAAATTTAGTGTTTTTTCCATTTTGTGATTATATAAATAGGTCCCTGTAGGCGGCATGTCTACCCCCATTCACCATATTTTTTTATTGCCATTTTTTTTTTATCATCTGGGAACTTGACATCCGTCCACATTTTCGCATCATTCTCCTCCTGGCTTTTCCCATGTTTTTTTTTTTTTTCTAAATATTTTTTTATTTTTTTACCATCAATTCTTTCCTCACTTTATTTGTTCCATTTAGAATTTTATTGCAGTTCCTCTTCGTGGTTTTCCCCATTTCCTCAATACGTTAAACATTCAGCTTTGAAAATTATTTTCCCCAAATTGTGATGGAAAACTTATTAAAGATAAGCAGTGATATATATATATATATATATATATATATATATATATATATATATATAATGTATAGTATAGTGAAAAATTTGAAAAAACACAGGTTTAAATAAAATGAGTGGTAAGTTTATTAGCCAACGCTGCAGTGTTTCAATCTGTTTAGTAGATCTTCTTCATGGCTTTTGTTTCAAGGAAAATAGATTTATCACAGGTAATAAGGAGATAAACCCCCAAGAAACTGCAACTGTATTCTAAGTAGAATAAAGCTTTCTCGAGCCTAGTCGTGTGTGTTCATTTATTATTACTATATATATATATTATATATATATATATATATATATATATAGGGTTACCCAATTTTTCGTCTGCTAAAATTTTTAAAAACGAATTAAAATTAAACAAATCGATTATTTAAGGTAAAATTTTTGTTTAAGTCGAAAAGTAGTAACATAATGAGCATCAATAAAAAAAAAAAAATGCAAAATAATATTACACATGTAATTTATTTTTAATACATTCAAAATGATTTTTTGTCCATTTCGATTGGGTATATCCTGAAATGCTGTTTAAAAATCCAGGTTTACAAAATTAATGTAACATTCGCGATTGCAAAAAAAAAAAAAAAGCCAAAACTCAGGGAACTATCCTATTTACTATAAAATGCACAGGGCGATGATTTTACTATAAAAATGCATAACAAATTTAGCGATTGTCCATTAAACTATTTATTCGTCTCTAGAGAACAAGCAAACTTTTCTGAATAATTACTATAGATTTCGCCCACTTTTCACTGACGGTCACAATTTATTTGTATTATTTGTCCTATTTGTAATCATTAGAACAAATATTGAAAATATTTTTGACGTTATTTGCTAAATCCTCATCTCATTAATATGATTGGTTTATATCAACAGGATTTATAGGAATCATTCAACTAATCAAATAGATGCGCGCGCACGCGCGCGTGTGTGTGATTGTGCATGTGTGCATAGAAAACCGGGTTATACTTGCAAATCGTCATCAAAATTAAAACGGAAACTTATTTGGTGGTGATCATACAGTGTATGAATGAACTTTTTTGCGAATTGTGTTATGATTTAGGGGATTGGGGATTAAGGTTGTTTTTAATTACGTATTGCTTTAAAAAACAACTAAAAAACAAATTACTATACATTTAATTAACCATTGAAATTAATTATTGAATCCAACGGTAGACACATTAGCCTCAGTTGTTTGTGTTAGTATAAGTATTGCAATGTATAATTTCAATTAAACTTGGTTAAAAAAAAAATGTTTTCGACATTAAATATATAGTAATTTAACCGAAAATCGACAACAGTCGAAGCCAATAGCACGAGCATTGAAGAGGGAAGGAGGGTGTCAAAGTTTAGGTACCGGATATGTATGCCGAAAAGTGGAAAAATTGTGATATAGCAAAAAAAAATTTTTTTTAAAAAAGTACCTATTATTTAAGCATTACATTTTATTATCTAGATGTAGATATTATATAAATAATTTGGTACTCTTCCAATATGTGATCTACCGAATCATTTTTAATTCAATATGTGATCTACTCATTCACTACCCATTATTTTCCCATTAAATAATGCTCTTCCAATATGTGATCTACTCATTCACTGCCCATTATTTTCCCATTAAATAATGCTCTTCCAATATGTGATCTACTCATTCACTGCCCATTATTTTCCCATTAAATAAAGCTCTTCCAATATGTGATCTACTCATTCACTGCCCATTATTTTCCCATTAAATAAGCTCTTCCAATATGTGATCTACTCATTCACTGCCCTTATTTTCCCATTAAATAAAGCTCTTCCAATATGTGATCTACTCATTCACTGCCCATTATTTTCCCATTAAATAAGCTCTTCCAATACGTGATCTACCAATTGGTTTCGATTCCAATATGTGATCTATCCATTATTTCCCCATTAAACTAACCCTAACTAGTAAATCACAAACCTTCGGTAGATCACATATTGGAAGAGCACCAATAATTTATTTATAATAGATAATAAATTAAAATAATTTATAATGAATTATTTAACTTTTTAAGAAAATGCATGTCATCATATAATTTTCTATTAACTTTTAACTAATAAAATAATTTTAGGTTAAACTTGCAAATCTGTCTACCGTTGGATTCAATAATTAATTTCAATGGTTAATCAAATGTATATTAATTTGGTTTTTTTATTGTTGTTTTTAAGCGATACGTAATTAAAACAACCTTAATCCCCAAACCCCTAAACCGTAACTCAATTCGCAAAAAAAGTTAATTCATACACTGTAGTTAAACTGTTCTTGGGGTTTATCTCCTTATTATCTGTGATAAATTTATTTTCCTTAAACAAAAGCCATGAAGAAGATCTACTAACAGATTGAAACACTGCAGCGTTGGCTAATAAACTTACCACTCATTTTATTTAAACCTGTGTTTTTTTCACTATACTATACTATAATCACCACCAAATAAGTTTCCGTTTTAATTTTGACGACGATTTGCAAATTTAACCTCATTTTAGAATTTAATAAAGATATACAACTCATTCAACTGTGGCATATGGAAATCTAATAGATTGCAATGGAGTTATCAGAATAATAATTAATTAGAATAATTTTTTTTTTTTATTGTCTTAAAGAACTACAATGGTTAAATTACAAAAATTCTAATAGTACCGGGTACTTGCTTGGTTATCTCATTTTAGGAATGACCCCCACCTCTTTTAAAAGGTACCAGGTACTTTTTACAATATCTCAATTTTTCCTTAACAGAACCCCCTTCCCCTTTTCGGCATACATGTCCGGTACCTTAACTTCCCTCTCCCTCCTCCGAGAGCCCACATAATGGAGATGGCTTAAATGGTTCTTCATAAGGAGAGAAAGTGTTCGGCATAAACACGTTGTTTGTCTTCTGTTTAACAGTGCCCGTTTAAGAGTTAGGGAGACCCACAGAGGAGGTGGGTGAGGGATGGGGGTGTTTGTGTGATGCGTGGGGGTGGGATGTGTAGGGTGGGTGTGTATATGTTCTGTTGCTGAAGAATGTCTCATCTTTTGTATTCCCTGAGGCAATATAGCAGGAAATGGGATGGACTGTTTAAAAAAGAAAGACATTTTTAGGGGCCAGCGAGGGACCCAGATTTACAATTTTGGGAAAAGGCGGGGGTTGGGTTGAGTTGGGTGGAGGGTTGATTATTTTTAGCCAGCAACTTGTTTAGCAAGGCATTACTTCATTTCGTTCGGGGTGGGGGGGGGGGAGAGAGGCTTGTGTATCTAAGATTTGGACTTCTCATTTGGCATTCGCTTTAAGGACAAACTGTTGGGATCTCTCTCTGTCGCCCCCTCTCTCTCTCTCTCTGTCGCCGTCTCTCTCTCTCTGTCGCCCCTCTCTCTCTCTCTCTGTTACTCTCTCTCTCTCTCCGTCTCTCTGTCACCTCTCTCTCTCTCTCTCTGTCTCTTTGCCGCCCTCTCTCTCTGTGTATCTCTCTGTCGCCATCTCTCTCTCTGTCGCCCATCTCTCTCTCTGTCGCCCCCCTCTCTCTCTCTGTCGCCCCCACCGTCTCTCTCTCTGTCGCCCCCACTGTCTCTCTCAGTGGCCCCCACCCTCTCTGTGGACCTCACCCTCTTTCTCTCTTTCTCTCTCTCTCTCTCTGTCGCCCAGGCAATAGGAAGTTTGGAAATCCTATGTTGATATAAAGAAACTAGGTGCTATTCGCAGAATTGCGTCCCGGTCTCCTGCCTTAAAAAACAAACAACAAACAAAAAAACGCTAGGCGGTGATAGCTGAAAAAACAATCCACCTTACGAATGAAGAATATCTAAATATTTTTATTTTTTTTAATTTGTAATTGATCGTTGGAAATAAATATATTAAAATAAAATAAAAATACCGAAAAAATGTTTTAATTTTTTATTTGTAATTTGATTGTCGAAAAAAAAAATGAAAATACCGAAAAAAACTTTTTTTAGCGGATTGTAGGCGTTTTTATCGACAAATTATTACTATTATTTTTTAGTGGTTTGAAGGCGTTAAAAGTAAGCCATATTTTTATTGACAAGTAAATGTAACATTTAGCCCTTCCCCTTCCTTAAACTATTTTAAAGAGAGGTTTAAAATATTTTTCAGCAGACACCGCTTCAGCTGGGGGACTGCATTCGTAGGGTGGGTTGTTTTTTCAGCTATCACCGCCTAGCAAATGAGCAAATTAAAAACATGCCTGTCCGAATCCGGAGTCGCAATCCTGAATTTTTGGTGTCCCAAATTTTAATTACGGCGATTGATTTTTTTAAAAATTTTATTTTATATTTATTTATTTTATTTTTGCAATTTTTTTGGTATGATAACAATTTCTATAACTCGGAAATAAATTTGGGAATAACTAGCTTAAATGCCGCCTGATAGGTGGCTTTTAAGCTAGTTTCTTGTATGTATTCATCCTTTGTTTCACGAGTAATAGCATGTAGTGAAACGCAAACAGCCTTGTCCAGGATTTGATTCAGTTTTCCTTCTCTTAGATTGGTTGCCTTACCAAAGCTAAATCATTCAGATTGTCCTGCTCTTAATTCATCTCTCTCTCTCTCTCTCTCTCTCTCACTCCTCTTCACTCTTCTCTCTCTCTCTCCTCTTCACTCTCTCTCTCTACTCTTCACTCTTCTCTCTCTCTCTCTCTACTCTTCACTCTTCTCTCTCTCTCTCTCTACTCTTCACTCTTCTCTCTCCTCTCTCTCTACTCTTCACTCTTCTCTCTCTCTCTCTCTCTCTCTCTCTACTTTTCACCATTCTCTCTCTCTCTCTCTCTCTCTCTCTCTCTCTCTCTTTTCACTCTCTCTCTCTCTCTCTCTACTTTTCACTCTCTCTCTCTCTCTCTCTACTTTTCACTCTTCTCTCTCTCTCTCTCTCTTCACTCTTCCCTCTCTCTCTCTCTCTCTCTACTTCTCTCTCTCTCTCTCTCTCTTCCTCTTCTCTCTCTCTCTCTCTACTCTTTCACTCTTCTCTCTCTCTCTCTTACTTTTCACTCTTCTCCCTCTCTCTCTCTACTTTTCACTCTTCTCTCTCTCTCTCTCTTTCACTCTTCTCCCTCTCTCTCTCTACTTTCACCATCTCTCTCTCTCTCTCTCTACTTTTCACCTTCTCTCTCTCTCCTCTCTCTCTCTTCTCTCTCTCTCTCTCTCTCTCTCTCTCTTCTCTCTCTCTCTCTCTCTCTCTCTTTCATCTCTCTCTCTCTCTCTCTCTCTTTTCCTTCTCTCTCTACTCTTCACCCTCTCTCTCTCTACTCTTCACCCTTCTCTCTATTCACCTTCTCTCTCTCTCTACTCTCTTCACCCCCCTCTGTATCACTTTATCTCTTTCTCAATTTCTCTTTCCTTCCTTCGAAACTAATATTGTCGCATAACATTTATAGGCGGGAATTCTATACTGTTATTCTTAGGGGATGCTTCCTCCATGAAATGACTCGGCGTGGGAGGGAGCTTCCAAGTACGAAATACTAAATGACTTTCGCAGTTGATTTAGACCTGAAAGTTTAACACTTAAACCAAATACCGATTAAACTTGCAAATCGTCGTCAAAATTAAAACGGAAAATTTACGCCTCTGAATTCACAGTCGACCATATTTATTTTAATATTTACTAACTAGCAAAAGATGTCTGTTTGAAAAGTTTGGTAAACATTAAACAAGAAAAACGAAAGGAATAACTATCTCTAAATCATGGATTTAAATTTTAAATAAGAAACAAAATGAAAAAAAAAAAACCCCGACTATTTGCAAGTTTAATCTTTGTTTTTAGTCTGCAGGTTTTACTTTTAATATATTTTTACTTGTTAAAAAATGCTTATTTATTTGCTATTATTAATGAATAAAGCAAATGCTTATTTTTTTTAAAGTTCAATATTGTTGTAAAAAATGTACCAGTTTTCTTTCTTTTTGTTTATTTTGGGGATACTATATATTTTCTTTCATTTTGTTTCTTATTCAAAATGTAAATCCATGATTAAAAATGAGACCGACCAAATCGTCCAAGATGAAATGCAAAAAAAATGTAAATCCTGATTATCTGGTGTTGCTTATCCGCCGAATTCTTATTTATTATGAGTGTCGTCATCTCAGTTTAAATAATGGACTATTCCATTTGTATTATAAAGAAAGAAAGAAATGGAAGAAAACGGACATGCAACACAGAAAATTATAACAAGAAAAAAAAAGATAGAGTAAGGAAAACATAGAAGGGGTGAGCACGTGGAAGTAATAACGCTAATCTGTTTCAATGAAACGATGGAAAGAAAGAAAGAAAGAAAGAAGAAAAAAGAGTGAGAGTTAAATCAAGATTATTATACTTTTTATTTGATATTGAACTATTTGGTAATAGCTCTTAAGTAAACATATCAAACATTGTAATAAGTAAATTATCATACTGTGGTATATCCACAAGGTCCTGCTAGTATCAGTTTAATGTTAAATAAATGCCGCTAGGCATAAACTCGTTCCAAAGACCTACTGTATGGTGAGTTAGTAGAGGGCACCAGACCGGTAGGGAGACCACGCCTGCACTTTAAAGATGTCTGCAAGAAGGACATGAAGACATGCCACACCGACATCAACACATGGGAGGCTTATGCAGAAGACCGTACGACGTAGTGCCTCCTCGTTAAACAAGGAACGAAAAGGAGTGTAAAAGAGAGGAAAGAAGCCGCCACGGAAAAGAGAGCCAAAAGGAAGGAGAGACAACAACAACTCCAGCAAGCATCACTGTTTTATTTGCAGTCACTGCACCAAGATTGCCATTCAAAAATTGGTCTGTTCAGCCACTCACACGGTTGCAGATAAAAAAGTGGATACTACGCCATCGTCTTTAGTAGACGGAAGGATGCCCACAACAGGCATAAACTAACCAGAGACGGATTGACATGCCGTTAAGATCAATTGTATAAAACTCATTACAACACAGGACAAATAAGATTGTATAGCATCTTTTTTTTTAGTGAATGTGCCAGTCGTGAAATTTTACCTTAATAGAAACTCTGAACGTTTGAGAAGAGGATTTATGGGGAGGGGTGGATAATCTAATTAAATTTTGATACCTCCGGTCTTTGGTGACCTTAGCGAAAGCTGTTTGAGAAAACCAAACTAAAATGTCATCAGGTAATTATGTCAATGCTACGTTTTCATATTTTTACGAGGGGTGATCATATAAAGAGCGTTTTCATCCATGTCTATTAATGTCTTTTCCGTCACTCAAAATTGGTCCAAACTTTAATTTTTAACCTTCCAGTTAAAGGCCAGACTGGATGTCTCTCCCCGTTCCCCTCCCCTCCCGTTCCCCTCCCATCCTCCCGTTCTCCCTCCGTCCTCCCATTCCCTCCCGTTCCTCCCCCCTTTCTCTCTCCCATTCCCTCCCGTTCTCTCCTCTTCGTCTCCCTCCTCTGCCTACCTCCTCCCCTTATCCTCTGCTTACCTCCCCTTCTCCCTCTCCTTTCTCTCCTCTCTCACCATCTCTTCTCTCCCTCTCTCACCATCTCTTCCTCTCTCTCCCTCTCTTTCCCTCTCCTCTCCCCTCTCACAATCTTCTTCTCCTCCCTTTCCCTCCTCTTCCCCTCCTCTCCCCTCTCCTTCCCCATATCCCCCCTCCCCTTCTCTCCTCTTTCCCCCTCCCCCTCTTGGTTGGAGGGGGCACCTAGTGAGGTTAATAAAATCTGATTTTGGTCAATAGCACTATTAATGGTTTGGGAAAAAAAAAACTTGGTCATCAAGTTAGAACAAGGTCAAACCAATTGATTGTTTTTTTTTGTTTTTTAGGGGGGTGGGTCATGCGTGCTTGGCGTAAAGGTTATGGTCTGTAGGATAATGGACTTTGCGAGACGAGTTCAAATCCTGGACGAGGTTGTTTGAGTTTCGCTTTACCCTCGGGGAAAGACGTAAATCTATTCTCCTACCCTTCTTGTTCAGGTCTGGGTAAATAGGGCTAAACTTGCAAATTGGTCGGAAAATTAAAACGGAAAGTTTTTTGGTGGTTCCCCATGACAGTTTAACTGCAGTCTATGAATGAACATTTTGCGAATTGGGTTACGGTTTAAGGGTTTGGGGATTAAGGTTGTTTTTAATTACGTATTGCTTAAAAAACAACAACAAAAAACCCCAAAATGACTATACATTTAATGTTGAAAAATATTGTATTAAAACCAAGTTTAATTGAAATTATACATTTCAATACTAACAAAAAAAACTGAGACTAATGTGTCGACCGTTGGATTCAATAATTAATTTCAATGGTTAATTAAATGTATAGTATTTTTTAAAGCAATACGTAATTAAAAATAACCTTAATCCCCAAACCCCTAAACCGTAACCCAGTTCGCTAAAAGTTCATTCATAGACTGTAGTTAAACTGTCTTGGGGGACCACCAAAAAACTTCCCGTTTTAATTTTCCGACCAATTTGCAAGTTTAGTCGTAAATAGACAACCTCGTCTAGTATAAGAAAAAAAACTCTTGAAGGCATTTACCTAACCAGTTCGTCACAGTTCGGAAGTGACACACGGTCGCAAGTATGGGGCACTCAGTGAGGACCGAATTCTCTATTCAGTATTAATGGATCTGCAGGGGATACAGTCAGCGTATTCTCAGGGTGTGTATCTAAACAAGTTACTATCTCATTCAATCTTATTGAATGAGATAGTAACTTATATTGGAGAAACATGGAGGGTTGGAAATGTCAGACATGTGGTCGAATTCTGCTTTCTAAGGCTGGATATGTCAATCATAGGAAATCTCATCAGGGACAATTCATGCAAATTCTAGGAACAAACAATGTGTCTTGTGCAAACTGTAACAAAGTCTGTAAGTCAGCTTCTGGTCTTAAGAGACATATGGTGGTGCATAAGCATCAAATTTTATCATCTGATTCATCGGGAAGGACGTCCTTCCTATGTAATATTTGCATCAAACTTTGTAGATCTGCAGCAGGTTTGATGAGTCATCTGAGGGCTCATGAGAGGAAAGGGATAACTTTATTTTTGTTTGTTTGAGAAATAACATTTTTATTTCCCAAACAAACAAAATGTGTTGACAAGACAATGCACAACAAAAATATCATAAAATGTGTTCTTAATAACAATTAAGTTCATTTCAGATAATGTGCACGCACAATGTTATGCTAGGAATTTAGCCAACTAAAGTTCATACATGTCGATAATAATGAAGGGAATTCATTCAATTGTTTAAGAAAATCTCATAAGAAAAACTATACAAGCAAATTTGTTAAGGGAGATAATGCGCACGCACAATTTTATGCTAGGAATTTGGCCAACTAAAGTTCATAATTACCAGGAAAGGTTCTGGTGGTGGAGTTATAGGATTGTGAGAGACGGCAATGATCTGTAAAGATTATGTTATTGCTATGCTCTGCTATCTCATTCAATCTTATTTTAAGTTCTTGAAACTTCAAATTGGTGAGAAACAGCTAGACAGAATTCTCTCATCTAGACAGAATTCTCTCATCTAGACATTATCGATAAAATCCGTCAGAGGAATCCGATTACTTAAAGTACACTTACAATATACAATTATACAAGTGAGTATTTTGTGCCATCGGCTGAAAATAGGCCGTTGTCCAAAAAGGAAATAGATCAAACATTAATCACGTCATAGAATTAAATGGCTTTAATGCTTCGTTTAACAATTTGCTTTTTATGTTGTGTTAAGAAATTTGGGGATTGATCAATAAGATTTTTATTAGGACTGTTTACATGAAAAGATTTGAAAGATATATTTGTATATTTTATAATCTCTGTTTATAAGTCAACAACAATATTTTCATTGCTACCTAAACGCGCATATTTTCCTAGTTTGGTTTTTTTGTTTTACGGCATATCAACCTCAGTGGGTCATTTGATGCCGATAAAGTTTTGAAATAAATTCTTACATTAAGAATTTATTTCAAAACTTTATCGGCATTAAATTACCCACTGAGGTTGATATGCCGTAAAACAAAACAAACCAATTGTGTATGTAGTTTGGTTTGTTTTGTTTCACGGCATATCAACCTCAGTGGGTCATTTAATGCCGATAAAGTTTTGAAATAAATTCTTACATTAAGAATTTATTTCAAAACTTTATCGGCATTAAATGACCCACTGAGGTTGATATGCCGTAAAACAAAACAAACCAAACTACATACACAATTCTACATACACATTCTCCAAAACTGGAACCTCACCATCAGATAGTTTGTCATTCCCAGGACATGTAGAGCCTCAGCCACCGCCTTCTAGCACCCATATGATAAAAAGGGTTAGGGCTTGCCATAAGGGCAATAAGGTTGGGACAATCATATAGGTTGCCAGGGCTTGACGTGACCAGCCGATTGATCGGAAGGGGCCTCTCCGACCGCCCGTCTAGCCTAGCCTAAGTAAGAGTCTAAGTGGAGTGTTGCATGTCATGGACTGTTCATCCACCTGGGTTCTATCCTTAAGCATCACGGGTCGCCACCCACTTTGGGGGAGTCTTACCACTCTGCAGAGGTGCAGTCGGTGCATTCTAACGCCCCACCGACAGGGTGGATATTTTCCTGGGCGGGGGGAGGGGCGTCTCGCGTGCTATTAGTGATGTAGAGTTTACATTTGCACATTTTCCCCTAGGAAACCAATAGTAATGGATAATTTCATATTCCAGAAGACTGTGTCAACATAACCTTTATTGATCGCTGCACCCGCAACTTTTTATTTTCAGTAGAGTAGCAAATCTATGTTTAATCAATTTCTCCGTGCACATCATGAATTCTTCTATAAATTTCAAATAGTTTACACTTCTCATCCTTCAAAAATTTGATTGACAGGCCTCTGTTCACGCCTGGAGCACGGATGATTTGCCACCATTTTGAATAGCCCTCAACACACACACACACACACACACACACACACACACACACACACACACACACACATATATATATATATATATATATATATATATATAGTTTTTAAATTAGAAGGGTCCATTAGTTTAGAGGGTTGCCATGCTAGTGCCATAAAACAACATTTAATTACAAAACACCTAGATAAATTCATCTCCTCCGACATTAGGAAAATTCTCACCGAAAACACTAAAATCATCTATAAAAATAATAACAAGAAACGCCTACAAATTTCCGAGGCAATATGCATAAAAAACTAACACGCACACACACATTGTGTGTGTGTGTGTGTGTGTGTGTGTGTGTGTGTGTGTAATCCAAAAATCCAGATAAGAAATCTTCCTTACGACATAGCAGTTTTTTTTAAGTGTCGTAGTTTGCAGAGCTCAATGTGTGCTCTTATTGTCAGAGTCACAGAACAAAATTATATAAGTAAAAAATATACCAGAAGATTTAGATTTAGATTTTGGCTTCCTGAAATAGGCTATAAGGCTAAAAATCTAAATCTTGTGTTATATTTTTTACTCAGCCATTTCACAGCCCAATAAAGAACTCAGATCTTCACTAAAATTATGATTGAAATGGGGGGATGATGGGCCTTATCCTTTCACGATGGTTTATGATCTGTTGGTCTGGACTTTGAATTTAGTTTTCTTCTCTTTCTCTTATGATTAGAGAGCACAGTCTGTTATTTATCTCCGGCTGGAACATTCCATGTTTGTTGTAGCCTCGCTGAAGAGGCTGATATCGAGATAGGCAAGTTCTGTAGCTGCAAGAATAGGTCTGGCAATTTTACGGTGCTATTTCCTTTTCTTAGCTCTGGTTTTTGCATCTGTTCATTATTTATATATATATATATATATATATATATATATATATATATATATATATATAAACCCATTAACCAAGCCACACACACACACACACACACACACACACACACGCGCGCGCGCGATAATTGTAAAGTGTTTCATATGCAAGATAATTAATTCCCTAGATTCTATAAAATTTAGAATATGCACAGATGCCCCCTAGTGGTAAAAGGGTGAGGCAGCAGAAATGTTTGATGATCTACTCAAAACAAAATCGCAGAATCGCTTTGAAAAAAAAAAAAGCCTTTAAAAAAGAAAGAAAAATTTAAAAAATCCTAACCTGTTATCCCCCATGCATATATCCGTACGTATCTTTAAAAGGAGAAATCGATAGACGATCAGTCTTCGTTTCTCTGAATGTTTGGGATGAGGCTTGATGATTTGTATTATCTGCGTTATTCGGACTATTGTCCCCATCTTCATTGTTATTTGTACAACGTTTCGGTCGATATGCCCTCCGGCCTTCTTCAGGTATTTCCCAAGTCCGAGAAGGTTCCCGAGTCCGACAAGAAATACCTGAAGAAGGCCGGAGGGAATATCGGCCGAAACGTTGTACAAATAACAATGAAGATGGGGACAATAGTCCGAATAACGCAGATATACTGATCAGTCTTCGATTACAGATATTTTATCCCCTCTTCAAATATAAATTCGATATCGTCAAAATACTCAAAGACAATCATATTTAATCACCCCCTCACCCCGTCCGCAAAACAAATGCGTGCAAATAAACACGTATTACTTATTTAAACTTATTTATTATGAGTAAGTCAATATAACACACACACACACACACACACACACACACACACACACACACACACACACAAACAACCCCCTCTCTCTGTCTCTCACTCACCCACTCATTCACTCACTGTCAAAACACACAGTTTGTGTTGTTTCATCAATAATCCTATCCATCCGTAACACTGATTAGAACGGATCAGTTAGCGATTAAAAGTTTGGCTAGACCTTATATGTGATCCGTCTGTACTGAACGCTACAATAAAACCTGTGTAAAAAATCAAATAACCCTGAAAGTAGGTTGAACAACAGAGAGAAATGATTAGAGAACATTGACACTCAATCACATTTGATCTTTATTGATCTGTCTACACTAATCGAATAGATTCAGTATTATCGCAGATTTTAGAAACATTCGATTTGATATTATATATGTATATATATAATATATATCTGTTTAGTTAATTCCTTGTTATTATTGGAGAAATGCTAATAAAGTGCTCAATTACTTCTGTAAGAGCTGTATTCATTTAATTATAGTTTACAATACATTTAAGAGTCCGTTTTACCGATAGTTTCGGAGCCTCACCTTTAGGTGATTGGTCGTCATCAGAAACGTTTCTGATGACGACCAATCACCTAAAGGAGAGGCTCCGAAACCATTGGTAAAACGGACTCTTGAATGTATTGTAAACTATAATTAAATAAATATATATCTGTTTATATAGATTAAATTGATATTTTTATCACTTTAATGCTACAAGCAATTAAGAACTGAATTTCAGTTTTTGTCAAAACAGTTTTTAGAAAAATAGAATTGTTTCAAAACACTCAAAAGTTAAGGATTACATTTTTTTTATTCTATAAATTATTTTCCCCTTTTTCTCTCTCTTACCCACTCACTCTCTGGTGTCATGGACCAAGTACTTTTGCTAGTATATATATATATATATATATATATATATATATATGAGTAAGAAAAGGTGGAATGAAAACATTTTCTTACTCATATTGTCGGATTCATTTCCTTTCTTTTAACTTATATATATATATATATATATATAAAGAGAGAGAGAGAGAGAGAGAGAGAGATGCTAATAGGTACACGTTCTGCGTCCCTGGCTCATAAAAATCTAAAAGGCGCCGTAAAATCATAACCATGCATCCCAGGTACGCACCCCAGAGACGCAATTTATCCATTAAAAAAAATCCCGATACATTGCACGCAACCAACCCGTAACAGTTCAGGGATGTGAGTTCTCCACTAATTATGAGAAAATAGCATTTTTTAAAGAGGAAATTTCCACTGCAAACATCACTAGAGAATACTGACCTTGTACCCGACCCTGCTGTAAACACTCATGTTCTTGTTTTTATGTTTTTTGTTGTGGATGTTTTTCTTTTTTCTTTTTTTATTCCCCCACCATTTCAATCTGACTGTAAATGGATTTCAATATTTTCTTAGTAATGAATTACACAGGATAGGGGTTAGACGGCTTTAGTTGTTTCATCAAAGAAAACACACCCGTCCCTTTTCCACGGTTTATAAATAAATAAATAAATAAATAAATAAAAACTTACAATTTATTAAGAAACTGTATTATATTAAACTATACTAGTAAGGACCCATAAAATTTCCCGGGGACTCATTCAAATCAAATCCGTACGTCCTATGACGCATTAAATTAAAAAGCTATCAGCATCACTGTATATACCGTGTTTACCTGAAAATAAGGCCCAGCGTGATTTTTCAGGATGATTTTAATATAAGACCCCTCCCCTTAAAATAAGCCCTAGTTGAGAGCAATGGCATTCGAGAAGAGGATGATGATATAATTATTTTTGAATGAATTGTCGTTAAGTAGTTCTGAATAAAAGAACATGTTCATGGTACATAAATGTAGATCGTTTTACATAATTTCTGTTTTAGAATTTTCGTAATTTTCTACTTCTTAATGTTGTTTTCAATATATGAAGAATAAGAAAATAATCTTTAGTGTTAGATTTCGGTGGGAAAAATTGATAGAAGCCCTGTTTTATTTTTCGGGGTGGGTGGGTGGGGTATTTCAAACAAATTTCATTGAATACCACAGAATCCAGATTATTTTGTATTTTTTTCTTTTTCTTTTTCTTTTCAATCTTTCTCATAATTTTTAAAAATATTATCATCACTAAAAGAATTTATATATATAAAAAAAAAGACTCCTGTAATCTTAGGTAAAATAACCCGGTAATTTTCACCTTTAGTTGTTAAAATTCCAAGCATAAAATTGTGCGTGTGCATTATCCGAAATGAACTTAATTGTTATTAAGAACACATTTTATGATATTTTTGTATTAAAGCATGCAGTTGTACTGTTTTCGAAAAAGTTTTCTAAGATTTGTTTATTTCGCACGGAGACTTTCAAAATAGCTACCGGCTTAGTTCAAAGCGAAAGTCAGGGGAGGTTACTCTAATTGCCTTATTTGCTAGGAATTTTGACAACTAAAGGTGAACATTACCAAAAAACAAAACAAACAAAAACCAACAGATTTTGTATTGTATTATTTGGATTTTTCTGACTGTTGTTCTCATCTAAATTTTTTATATATACACAACGTGTCACAAAATGGAATGAGAACAGTCTTCTCCGGTGGATAGAATAAAGGATTTGGTTCGAAGTTCCGTGAATCTTTCCGATTATAAAATGAAGGTTCCCGAGTTCGACAAGAAACACCCGAAGAAGGCCGGAGACCACATCGACCGAAACGTTGTGTATATAACAATAAAGATGAGGGCAACAGTCAGAAAAATCCAATAATACAAATTATCAGGCCTTATTAAAAAAATTCAGACAGATAGATTTTATGGTTATTTCCTATAAGTCCAACATAAACAAAGGGGAACCACTCTTGACTGATAAATTATTTATTTTCCCATTAAACTAAACCCTAAACCTAACCCTAACCCCGTCTGCTTTTTTCCTAGTAGATCAATAAATGAATAAATAATTTATCAGTCAAGAGTGGTTCCCCTATGTTTATGTTGGAGTTATAGGAAATAACCTATTTTATGTTCGTTTAAATACTTATGAGCATTACTTTCTATATAAGTAATGTTTATAAAATCCACACCTTCCTGTTTTTAACTTTCATATCGCACCCCCTTCTCTAGACCCCCCCCTAGACCCCCCCTCCCGTGTTCTAAAAAAAAACGATCAAAATTCAAAGCGTGGAAATTTTGACAAGTTGAAGAGCTTAGGTTTCTTATGCGCTCAAAACTTTTTTTTGTTCCCACTGCTGAACCGTAATTACTAAAAGAGAAACAGCTAAAATGTGGTAGGTGGATATTCATGGGAGAGTGGTGTCTTTTTAAACTGCACATTAACAGAATTACAACTTATTCTGATGGATAGCCCTGATAAAAGGCATGAAATAACTTTTTCCTTTGCTTTATCTCATCGCTAGATATCTTGATAAATTAGGCCGGCACATGCATACCCCGGTGAGGTTATTTCCTATAAGTCCAACATAAACAAAGGGGAACCACTCTTGACTGATAAATTATTGGCTGAACTTGCACAAAGGTGTCAAAATTAGTGTGACCCAGAAAAAACAGAACCCAAATTATTTATTTATTTTCCCATTAAACTAACCTTAAACCCCAACCCTAAGCTTAAACCTAACCCCTAACCCTATAAACCCCCCTAGTTAAAATTAACAGTTTTATTACAAAATTTGTGGGTTCTGTTTTTTCTGGGTCACCGGTATACAGGGTGATCCAGAAAAAACAACCCAAATTATTTATTAATTTTCCCATTAAACTAAACCTAAACCCCAACCCTAATCCTTACCCTAACCCTAAACCCCCATAGTTAAAATTAACAGTGTTATTACAAAATTTGTGGGTTCTGTTTTTTCTGGTTCACCTTAATTTTGACACCTTTGTGCAAGTTCAGCCAAATTATTTATTTATTTTCCCATTAAACTAACCCTAAACCCTAACCCTAACCCAGTCTTCTTTTTTCCTAGTAGATCAATAAATAAATAAATGAATTATCAGGCAAGAGTGGTTCCCCTTTGTTATGTTGGATTTATCGGAAATAACCCCCGGTGATTAATGTAATCATTAAGTGAACATTTTAGTGGCAAATCACTCCGTTGATTAATTTATTTTCCCATGCAGGAGCAGCTAAAAGCTAGTTAACCTAATGGCCAGTTGAGAGATTGTCAACATTTCCTCCGGGCCAGAAAAATCTACGCAAGGGGTCATCGTCCGACCCTTTAAATGGAAATTAAAACCTAACAAAATTCAGTTCGTTATTACAAAACCTAGTAGAGCAAGTTGTTTATTGTGTATGAATTCAATGTGGTACAGACTTTTGCTGCTACCCTTTGTGAGCAGTATACTTTGTGTGCAAACTCATTATCTGTTGTAAGGGAAGATATTTCCCCGACAAGATAGTTGGACTCGTCCAACGGAATACATATAAAGATACAAATACGCGAGGTTGTTCGTAGTCGAGTCACTAGTCATACTGTTGGAGAACTGCGTGTTGACTTTATTATTTATATTCCTGTACAAAAAGTAACAAACCTTTTTCCGGATTTTTAATGTAGTATTCAATAAATTCAGACCACAACACTATTCCAGAAACGGGGCTACTTCAAGGGGAATTATGGAGGCACACTTAGCATAACGGTTATCGTCGTAGGAAATAGAATCGGCTACGCGAGTTCAAATCCTGAACGAAACTGTTTGTGCTAATGCGATTGGGAAAGGCACGGATCCATCTGTTCTTTCCTAAACTATGGTTAAATAGTAGAACAGACTGGGTTCATTAGACTTGGTTATGTAACCAGTAGGAATGTCCAATCTGACGTTTAAAATTTACCCCCCCCCCCGCCCCGGCCTATATTTAACGCAATGAAATTTGAATAAAGGTGAATAATTACCGAAATTTTCGTGAAAATTTGACTCTTAGTTGATTTTTTTTATAGAATTTTTAAAAAAACCGGTAGTCGTAAATTGTTTTTGGATACGTTAAATTTCAATTGATTTAATTATGCGAAAATGTAAACATTGTTATCGTTCATGTTTTTCTTTATTTCCGTCAGCTGAATATTTTAAAATTTAAATCATCAGGATTTTTTTTTTTTAATGATTTTTCTTCTTTTGAATGGTCCAAAAATTTCGAAGATAATATTAACCTTTATTCAAGTTTCATTGTGTTAACTATTAGGCGGGGGGGGGGTGACACTTCAGATTGGACATCCCTAGTAACCAATCTAGCAGAAAGAAACTTTGAATTCAAATTGTCTAAGTTAGCACATCCTCAACTAAATGGCTGCTTTGACGTGTGTAGTAAAATCGTAAAGTCGCCGGGGCGGCCTAATGTCGGTATCAGCCAGACAGCGAGTGAGTCTATCCCCTTTTCACTAACGCTAGACCAAGGAGATTATTTTTAGCATTTTTACCATCAGCTCCTCACTTTACCGCACAGATCCCTATGCTACTCATACGCTAAGTTGGCGAGGGTCGGTATCGAACCAGAAACCTTGTGATTCCTATCCGAACGCTCTATCGACTGAGCTAAACCGGCTCTTGACGTATGTGGTAGTCAAACTGGTATAAAAGAATTAAGATTACTTTTGTGTATTAACTGGCCTTTTTTGTAGGTTAACGTAATACCTACATAATCAGTGAAATGGATTTTCTTTTTAAAACTCGGTTACCAGGGGAAACGGTGATTAGGACGTTACGTGTTATCCATTTGACGTAAAGGATAAAGGATTTTTTTTTGTTTTGTTATTTGTTTTTTACCTCTTTCCAAAGAGAACTACACGTCTAAAAGTCACGTGTTTGCACGAACAGATCGGTGGAGAGGCGTTACTTTGATCTTATACTGATATTTCTATTGCAATACGTTTCAGAATAAGGTATACCTTTCTCGGTATTTACCTCGTACCCCACTTGTGCGGGTTTGGCACAAGGCCCTATTAACGTGGGACCACCCACAAACCGAAGCTCATGGGTGGCGGTTGAAAAAATTGCGTTGATCCCGTCGGCCTTCCCCCTCAAGGGGGGCGCCTTAGGCACTGGGCAATAAACCCAGCCCTGACCCTTTAAATCGAGGAGGCAGATGTTGCCTGGGGAGATGGCTCCCTGGGATCAACGCTGTTAATTGTAGCCACGGTCCAGGGCCAAAGCCACTGGACCTCTGCCCCGAGAGGCGGGTATACCTTACGTTATCAAAAAGTGTTGACTTGCTTTATTCTCGCTTAAAGAACTCACAGTTACCCCTTTTTATTAGCTGGGTTAAAAAAAGGCTTAACCATAAAAAGTCCCAATAATCCAAATGATACAATTATCAAGCCTCATCTCAGAAATAAAGAGAAATAATTATTTTTCACCTTGAAACAAACAAAGCAAATCTCATGTTCTGCTCGATTATTCGAAAAAAAAGATAATCTACTTACAATTAAATTCTGTTGAGTTTTTTTTATTTTTTATATTTTCAATTATACATCGAATTGTTAAGAACATTCACTGCCCTGGGCGACTAGAGTCAAATTCCTAGTATCGTGCTGTGTGCGACTTTAGTCGAATCTTATGCAACGTTCCGTGTAAATGGTTACCGTCATAGTAAATGGGCACGAAGAAACGAGTTCAAATCCTAGACGAGGTTGTTTGCATTTCACAGGTACTGCCACTCCGGTCAGTGTAAGGGCACTAAGAGAATACGAGGTAGCTTGCATAAGTAAAGTAAGTAAAGTCGTCGGGGTGGCCTAAAGTCGGTATTAGCCAATCAGCGAGGGAGTCTAGGTAATTTATGAGGAAGTGCGTCCCGGTCTCCCGCCGCAAAAACAGCTACCCGGTGACTATCAAAATAACAACCCCAGCTCGTCGTAATTCTTGTTTATTTATCGTAATTTGTCGTAATTCTTGTTTATTTATCGTAATTTGTCGTAATTCTTGTTTAGATATGAAGATGGATATATAGTTTTGAATAGACTGAGATAGATAGATAGATAAACAAACAAAATAATATAGATAGATACGAACAAATGGAGATAGATAGATATTTTCGACAAGTAAATGTATTGGGGGGGGGGTCGTTTCTTTTTTTTGTCGTAATTCTTGTCTATTTAAACTCAAAACAAGACATTAAACAAACATGAATAAAAAAAAACTTAGTATTTAAAGTAATATAGATAAATATGAACAAATTGAGATAGATAGATAGATAGATAGATGGATAGTTTTGAATAGACTGAGCTGGGTTGTTATTTTAATAGTCACCGGGCAGCAACTCTTGAGGCAGGAGACCGGGACGCACTTCCTCATAAATTACCGGAGTCTATCTCCTTTTCACTAGCACTAGACCAAGGATATTGATTTTTGCGTCTGAGGTGGAGCGCCACACCTACCATCAGCTTCTTACTTTACCGCACAGATTCCCGTGCTACTCATACGCTGAGTTGGCGAGGACCGGTATCGAACTAGAAAGCTTGTGGTTTGCTAGCCGAACGCTCTACCGACTGAGCTAAGAGGTGGCTCATTTTCTGTAGTTCTTGACTGATCGTGTTATTTCGACATTTCTTGGAGTACAGAAATGGTCTTTTTAAAGAATTATTATTGGCCAAAGACTACAAAGTTGCTTCTGTTTTATCTTGTTATCTTTCATCTTAGAAGGCAGCCAAACAAGAGCCGATGAGGGAGAGAGATAATTTAAAAAAAAAGACACTGGGGTTATTGTAATAGTGATCGTATTAGTATTGCTTGTATTAGTATCGCCTAATTATAGACCTTTTCGTTTTAGTAGAATTAACGGTCGATTTTGAAAAGGAGTTGTTTTGTCATCTACATTGGAGAAACAAAAATAGAAAAATACAAAGTATTCCAAAAGATGTGTTTATTCTTGATGGGGCAGTCGACGTTATAACGTTTCGGTTTATGCAACCTTCATCAGGGCATGCGGTGAAATGTTGTGTGGTGATGGTGGATGACTATGCTTAAGAATAGAAGTATTTTTTTTAGAATCTAATAATATGACTTTTTAAACTTAAAATTTCGCTGCTCATATTTTACATGAGTTTTATATATTAATTTATAATAGCAGAAATACTTAATTAATGTTTTGAAATAAAATAACTGATGCATCATAAAATTCCTTAATTGATAAATCAATACTGAAATTTTCATTGAAATCGGATAATTCCCTGATTTTTGGTAAATTTTTTTTCAATTGCGAATGTTACAATTTATTTTGTAAACACGGATTTTAAGCAAAAAAGGCGGCCATCTTGATCAAAATTGAACGAAAAAATCGTTTTAAATGTATTAAAAATAAATTACATGCGTAATATTTTTTTTTTTTTTACCGATGCCCATTATACTACTTTTCGACTTAGACAAAAATTTGACCTTGAATAATCGATTTAATTAATTTTAATTCGTTTTTAAAATTCGTAGCAGCCGAATTTTTGGGTATACCTAGTTATCAGTTATTTTTAACGAGCTGGGACGCACAGTGAGAATCGAACTCACTAGTTATGCTATTTACTATACCTAGCATGGTTTCGCACATAACTAGAAGTATAAGGCACCCTATGAGAATCGAGCTCACTAGCAAAATCGTTTACTAAACATAGCTTACTTCTGTTCTGCAATAGTTTAAAAATGTTGCGTAGTGATTTTGTTATACACTTTTTTGACCTCAGAACTATAAAGCAGGACTACTTTATGTTTTTTTTTAAATTGTTACTCTGAAATAGAAATATCGTTTAATACTCGGCAAAATTACCTGTGAATAGTAATTTTCAGTTTCGGACTTGATAAGTTTATAATCTCAATTCCTTTAAAATAACAACGCTGAGACCAGAAATGTGCATAAAAACTGAATCACTACGCAACATCTTTAAATCTAAACAACATCAATTAATGCTACCCGTTTAATAAACAAAAAAACAAAAACAAAACAAAACAAACACAAACTTATAAATGAATTAACGTAGTAAGTTATGTTTTCCTTAGAGTTTCATTTTTATTAAAAGTATTAATCCCAGTTGAGAAATTAAAAATATATACATTGGATTTCATTTCATATTCAACTAACATCTGTCCAGTAGACTATAGTGAACATTTACGTCCCTGAATTTAGTCTTTTTTTACCTCATAACTGCAGAAGTGGACTTGTTACTCTGAAATAGAAATATCGTTAAATACTTAACAAAATTACAAGTGAATAGCCATTTTCAGTTTCGGACTTGATGAGTTTATAATCTCAATTCTCTTAAAATAACAACGTTGAGGTCAAACTAGTGTAGAGCTGAATCACTACGCAATAACTTTAAATCTATACAACACCAATTAATGCTGTCCTTTAGTTAAAAAAAACTTATAAATGAATTAACGTATTAAGTTGTTTTCCTTAGAGTTTCATTTTTATTAAAAGTATTAATCCCAGTTGAGAAATTAAAAATATATACATTGGACTTTATTCCATATCCCACTAACTTCTGTCCGGTAGTACATTCCTTAATCCAGTCTACCCAGGCACTTAAATTATTAAGGTCTGTGTTATTATATCATTGCCAGTTTAAAGTGGCACCAATCTAATGTAGTCCGAATTAAACCAAGGCCCTAGAAGGCGCTGATTAAACTGTCTTTGAGGAATTTTAGAACCTGATTTTCTATTTCTCATAGGCTGATTTCGTATTTAGGTCGGAAAATTAAAACGGAAAGTTTTTTGGTGGTCCCCAATGACAGTTTAACTACAGTCTATGAATTAACATTTTGAGTTTTGGGTTACGGTTTTAGGGGATAAAGGTTGTTTTTAATTACGTATTGCTTAAAAAAAAAACAACAAAAAACCCAAATTACTATATGTTTAATTAACCATTGAAATTAATTATTGAATCTATTATTGAGACAGTTGTTTGTGTTAGTATTGCAATGTATAATTTCAATTAAACTTAGTTTAAAAAATATATTTTTCAACATTAAATGTATAGTATCTAATGTAGTCCGAATTAAACTGTCTTTGAAGAATTTTAGAACCTGATTTTTCTATTTCTTTTATTGGCGGGATTTGATAAAATTGTAGTCTTAAAATTATTGCATCTTCTGAAATGGAACTTTCTCACAAGGAGAGACTCCCTCCCACCACATCTTACCCCCTCACACAGATGTGCGTTTCTTAAGAGCAGGGATGACACACGTCATTTTGGGGGTCCATTTCGCAACTAGTTCCCTTCCTTCAGGGTGTACATTCTAGTTCTTCATCTTCCAAGATGAGTCATAGCTCGTTGTTGCATGTTTTGAACAGGAGACGAGGTGGGGGTGCGAAAGGAGCGGGCACCTTTTAGGTACTGTCCTACAAAAGCGGTGTTGGTAGGGGGTGGTGGCGGTGGTGGTGCTTGAAGGAGTTTTACCCACTCCCAAGATACAACACTTCCGGTTCTATAACTCACCCTTTCTCCTTACTGTTTCTCGTTCCCCCCCCCCGCTGTCTTGTTGTTTAAAGCGCGAGGGTCGGGGGATGAGAGGGGGGAGGGAGAGGCTTTGGGAATCAAAAAATAAAATAAAAAAGGAATAAGATTATTTTTTTGTGTTAAGAAATGCTTATAGAAAATAATGAAAATTTACTGTCTATTTTGTGTGTGTAGGCGGGTGAGTGTGTTAGGGGGTAGAAGAGAGATAAAGCGAAAGTACGTGCGTGTGTGAGGGGGTTAGGTATGCACTGAGCAAAAGAAAAGGGTCATGTGACGGGTTAACGACAAGGACATTTTAAAAATGGTAAAAATAAATAAATAAATTAGCCATATTTGGCAACAGGAGTTAATGTTTTTGTTTTAATGTCGGTGTGGGATATCGTTTATTGTCATTATTGTTTGTTTTTAATTTCTTTATTTCTTAATTTTGTGTCGCTTTTTTTGTGTGTTTTGTATGAGACTAAAAGAGTGAAGAAACTGAAAAGCGACACCATTTTTTTTTTTGTTAAAGTCGTCAATTCGGTCAGAATCTTTTAAAATCGTCTCTTTGTCGGGTCCCTAATTTCATGCGTCTTCCTCGTCATCCCATGAAGATGTTTATTACTACAGCTGGGATTCGTTTGAAAACAAAAGAAAAAAAAACTCCTTTAAAAAAAAGAAAGAAGAAAGGTCTTTGTCTCTAATCCCCTTTTCGTCTTCTTTTTCTTTCTTTCCTCTTTTCTCTCTTCTCTTCTCTCTTTTTTTCTTTCTTCTCTTCTCTCTTTTTTCTCTCTTCTCTTCTCTTTTTTTCCTGTCTTCTCTCTTCTCTTTTTTTCCTGTCTTCTCTCTTCTCTTTTTCCTCTCTTTTTCTTCTCTTTTCTTCTCTCTTCTCTTCTCTCTTCTGTCTTTTTCCTGTCTTCTTTCTTTTCCTGTCTTCTCTCTTTTCTTCTCTCTTTTCCCTGTCTTCTCTCTTTTCTCTCTCTTTTCCCTGTTTTCTCCTCTTTTCTTCTCTCTTTTTCCTGTATTCTCTCATCTCTCTTTTTCCTGTATTCTCTCTTCTCTCTTTTTCCTCTCTTCTCTCTTTTTCCTGTTTCTCTCTTTTTCCTGTATTCTCTCTTCTCTCTTTTTCCTGTATTCTCTTCTCTCTTCTCTCTCTCTTTCTTCCTGTCTTCTCTCTTTTTCCTGTATTCTCTCTTCTCTCTTTTTTCCTGTATTCTCTCTTCTCTCTTTTCCTGTATTCTCTTCTCTCTTCTCTTCTCTCTTCTTCCTGTCTTCTCTCTTTTCCTGTATTCTATCATCTCTCTTTTTTCCCTGTATTCTCTCTTCTCTCTTTTTCCTGTATTCTCTCTTCTCTTTTTCCTGTATTCTCTTCTCTTCTCTCTTCTTCTTTCTTCTTCTTTTTCTCTCTCTCTTCTTTTTCCTGTTTCTCTCTTCTCTTCTTTTTCTGTACTGTCTCTTTTCCTGTATTCTCTATTTTCTTCTCTTCTCTCTTTCTCTTTCTCTTTCTCTTCTTCTCTCTTCTCTCTTCTTCCTCTCTTCTCTCTTTTTCCTGTATTCTCTCATCTCTCTTATTCCTGTCTTCTCTCTTTTCTTCTCTTCTCGCTTTTCTTCTCTTCTCTCTTCTCTCTTTTCTTCTCTCTTCTCTCTTTTCTTCTCTCTTCTCTCTTTTCTTCTCTCTTTTCTTCTCTCTTTTCTTCTCTCTTTTCTTCTCTCTTCTCTCTTTTCCTCTCTTCTCTCTTTTTCCTCTTCTCTCTTTTGTTCTCTCTTTTTCCCCTCTTTCCTATTTCCTCCCCCCCTCCCAGTTTCTGCCTCTCTCTCTAATTCCATTCCATTGTTATTTTCAACCTCTTAATTTCTTCTTTTCACCTCTCTAGTCCCAAAAACCTTTTACAATTTCCCGCTTCGTCTTTTCTATTCACCTTCTCTCTACCCCCTCCTTTTCACGATTTCTTTGCTGTTGCAATATTCGCCATCCACCCCCCCTTTATTTTGTCTTCTTCCGACTGATTCTCTCTTAAAATCAACAAACTTGACTTTAGGAATGGATACCTACTTCTATATTTTTCTTTCACCATAAACCCCATGAAATATTCTAACACTTTTCCTACTCAGGTTAAGAATATGGGGTAAGGTCGTTGGGCTAAACTTGCAAATTGGTCGGAAAATTAAAATGGAAAGTTTTTTGGTGGTCCCCCATAACAGTTTAACTACAGTCAATGAACTTTTTGCGAATTGAGTTAAGGTTTAGGAGTTTGGGGATTAAGGTTGTTTTAAATTACGCATTGCTTAAAAAAAACCAAAATTACTATACATTTCATTAACCATTGAAATTAATTATTGAATCCAACGGTAGACACATTAGTCTCATTTGTTTGTGTTAGTATTGCAATGTATAATTTAAATTTGTTTTGACTTTAAAAAATATTTTTCAACATTAAATGTATAGTAATTTGTTTTTTTTTGTTTTTTAAACAATATGTGATAAAAAACAACCTTAATCCCCAAACCCCTAAACCATAACCCAATTCGCAAAAAGTTCATTCATAAACTGTAGTTAAACTGTCATGAGGGACCACCAAAAACTTTCCGTTTTAATTTTCCGACCAATTTGCAAGTTTAGCCGGTCGTTGGTCATTTCTGGTGCGTGTTCACAGGTTGTTTCTTTTAAATTTGCTAATGTGGTTTGGAGTCCAAGACTAATCAAGGACATAAAACTCATTGATGGAGTTCAAAGGAGAGCTACTAAGGTAGTGAGTGATTTAAAAACCCTTTCATATGAAGAAAGACTTAGGAACATTGACTTACCAAGTTTGGCTTATCGCGTACAAGGGGGGATATGATTGAAGTCTACAAATATACCCATGGATTTTATTCAACGAACTTTGACCTACTAAACATTGCTCAAAATATCAATACCAGGGGTCATAAATTAAAACTCTTAAAAAGATTTGTAAAGCAAATGCAAGACAAAATTATTTTAGTAACAGAGTGGTGAATACGTGGAATAAACTACCATCATCAATAATGAATGCCCATCTCTAAACTCCTTTAAGGCAATGTTAGATAATCTGTGGAAAGATTATAAATATTCTGTGGAATTAAGATGAATGTTTATAAGGAACAGTTGACAGGTCTACAGACCTAATATACTAGCTGAAAGGATATTATTATTATTATAAACCCCATTATATTTGGTTCGTCCTTTTTATGGGCTGTATGGCTGAAAAGAAATTAAAAGAAGGGAAAAGAAGAGACAGACAAAAAGCATTTTTAGGTTTCAGACTTTTATTCTAGGTTCATAGCTATTTCGTGGAGAGGAAATTTCTTCCTTTGTCAGTTGTAGCGTCTGTCCCTAGTCAAGCCTGAGTTGGAAGGTCGAGGGATTTTGTTAGCACTAGGAAGGGGGTACTTTTCTCTGGGCATGCGCAGAGAGTTCTTCCTCTCTGAGGGCTCCTGGGAGATTGTTATTAGTTTATTTTTTTTATTTTAATCCCCACAGGAATCCAAATCAAATGTTTTTTTTCTAACAAAAATGAATATGTTAGTGTGTAAGTAGGGAAGATATTTAGACAAGTCTCTATCAATATTAGTATTAGTAAGTATTTTCTGATTGGGGAAAAATTACTCACCGTTATCTTTTAAAATAAGTAAAACAGTCCGTTTTTTACAACATGGTCAGTTTCTTTATTGATATTTTTTAGCAGAATTTTGTATTCATAGTTCTTTTACTAAAAAGCTCTCGCATTGAAACTTATAAAAATCTTCTAATATAATTATTCAGACTCTTATTTTTATAGAAAAAAAAGTAAAAATCGTTTTTTTGTCGGTTCATTTTTTCATATTTCATAAAATAAAATAGGGGGTGTTAGACCTCGTAAAAAATATTTCCCCTAATATATTTTGGGAAGAAATTATTTCAGACATATTTTCATTAATAGGTAAGCAATTCTGGAAATTTTCGTGAAAATATATATCTATTAATAATGAAGATTCGCTTCCGGTTTTTGTCTGTAACAAAAATAACGTCACTGCTTATGTCACATTACCCAAAATCGTCATAACATAGAATAAATACACTCAAAATTTGAGCATGCAACATTAGACAGTCCTCATTGTTTTTTTAAACAAGTTTTAATAGATACATCCCGGTATCATATATTTATATATAGTTTGTTTTATTTTAATAGATATTCAAAGTTAATAGAACTTAGTTTCGATTTCAAATTGTTTTATTTTTTTTTTACTCCTTTAATAAATTTGATGATTTCATGATTTATGGTTCAAACTCTCCGACATTTAATTTTTAACTTCCACCTCCTCAAGTAATATCTTTCAAAAATTTATTTTAGGGCGTTTTTTATTTTATTTTGCTAGTATATATAATCACAAACCTAGTTGTGCATATATGAAATATATAAATACTTGTTTTATCCAAGAAAAGAAGTTATTGAAGTTCTTTTTAAAGTGTGTCTGTGTATTTGAAATTTGGTTGTTTGGATTTTATGGCATGTCAACACGTGTTGGGTTATTTCATGCCGAAGATGTTTTGTTTGATTCAGTCACTTGTGCAGATGCAGTTTAAAAAAAATGGACACTACTCCATCGTGTTTAGCTGACGGAAGGATGCCAACATTTAATGTTGTGTTAATTTAGAGTCACTTCCGGTCTAATTTTGAGCCACTTCCGGTCTAATTAAATGTTCTTGTCAGCATTATTTTTTCTATTTCACTTTTTAGATTCCAAACTAAAGATTTCCGGTTGTAGCTAAGAAGGCCTCAGGTAGAAAGAAGAGAAATTAAGGGCTTTCGTTGTATGACCACTTGGTTATGAAAGAATTTAAATGAAACTCAAGCCACAGAGTATCACATGATACTTGGCATGTGTCACATGGGTACAAGTACCACCCCCAGGGGTTGTGCATCCCTAGAAATGATGTCTTACTGCTGATCTACAGGAAAAGAGTAATTATTTGTTTTCCTTTCCCCATGGCAACCATGATCTATCACCCAATATGGCAATGGTTTTAAATATTTGGAGCTGGGGCTCCTTATTTTAGGGCCAATCTCGTGGGTCCCTAAATAAGTAAAAATGAAGTTGTGAAACCTTAGATAATGAAATTTGACTATAGAATGAGGAATGCATTGACTATAGGAATGTTTGGTTTTTACTATAGGAATGTATTGATTGGAAATGTTTTTTTACTATAGGAATGTATTGGGATTGGCAAATGTTTTTTTACTATAGGAATTATTGGAAATTATGTTTTTTACTATAGGAATGTATTAAAATGTTTTTTACTATAGGAATGCATTGGCAAATGTTTTTTTTACTATAGGAATTGGCAAATGTTTTTTTTTACTATAGGAATGTATTGGCAAATGTTTTTTTTACTATAGGAATGTATTGGCAAATGTTTTTTTTACTATGGAAAATGTTTTTTTTTCTATAGGAATGCATTGGCAAATGGCTTTTACTATAGGAATGTATTGGCAACAATTTTTACTATAGGAATGCATTGGCTTTCAACTGTTTCTTTTAGTTATCATCAGTCAAAAGCGCTGGGGCTGATAGTATGGGAAGACTCCAATTTCAACTGGATCCTAACATTGGAAAGATAGCCAGAAGACGGGAAAAGATACAAATCAAGATCATGAAAAAGAAATGTTCGTGTTGTTTAATAACACCTCCCTACAAAATCACTTGCTGTCATATATATATATATATATATATCTAAATATCAAATGTGTAGTTCGTATTTCTCTTTTTAACTGGACTCTTCTATAAATGTTTTTGGTTTACAAATATTCCCTTTTTTTTAAAAATTTCTTTTGAACCGGAAGCACAAAAAGATGAAAGGAATTTCATTTAAGTAAAATGATCAGCTGAAGAACACAAAAGTTGTTTTTTTTTTTCCTTTTGGTTGAAAATGAAGTTTTAAAAAGTATAAATAAAAAACAAAACAAACAAAAAACAAACTGTATATGGTATATTTCAAACTAAAAATGTAGTTTAAGGATTTATAAATAGAAATTGACTAAAAGACAGAAATGAATGTCTATCAAATTTCATGTCAATATAAACTTGTAGACAGTTAATGAATGTTGTAGTTTGGTCTTTTTTTAATCTGAACCTTGAAAAACTCTTTGGGGAATTTCATTTATAAAATGCTTTGAATTCCAAACTTGGTTACATTGCAACACATCTATTTGAATACAGTTGATCTATTTTGTGTTTTTTTATATTACAATATAAATCAAATATTTTTTTAAATTGATAAAATTAATTTTTAAAAAATAAAAGAAAAGAGGTGGTAGTACCTGTTAGGGTCCATCTATGAGTTAAATAGAAAAATATGTTTATAAAAAAAAAAAACATTGAGTATCCATTAAGAATGACTTTTTCAAAACTTTGTCGGCATTAAATGACCCACTGAGGTTGATATGCTGTAAACCAAACCAAACCAAATCTTCCATTTCATTTCTTTTCTAATGCTTTTTAAAAGCTTTTTATTAATGTTTATAATCATAATAATATCCTCATAAGGTTATTAACACACAAACCTACAAGTCAAACAGCATCAGTCTTGATAACCTTGAATTTAATTTGCATAATCCCTTCCCCATTCATACAAGCAAGTGCACCTAGATGTGAGATAAATGGATATATATATATATATATATATATATATATATATATATATATATATTATTATTATTATTTATATTTTTAAGGCAATTACAATGCGTATATCATATAGCTGTATCCACAACATATACAGATAGAATTTGTTAATTATAATTGAAATAATCACAAGTTTGCTTGTCATGATTATTTCAATTATAATTAACAAATTCTCTGTGTATGTGTGTGTATATATATATATATATATATATATATATATATATATATATATATATTATTACAATTGTGTACTAGTAATTGATGATTATAATGATTTATTATTATTAATGTTATTATTATTACAATTGTGTACAACCCCCCCCACACACACACACACATATACTCCCCACTGATACCATTCACCTTTTTTCATCACCCACATACATTCATATTTTTCCACAAGAAGCCCTCATAATAAATCTCACCCCTTATGTATTATATATGCACATGTATGTGGATACCCATGTATGTGGATTTTAGTGTAAATGCATATTAATCAATTGATAAATGCACAATCATAATATAACAATGAACAAAAATAGTAATTAAAAATACACAATTTTTATTAAGAAATAATTATTTTTATATAAATAATTATAAATACACAGAAATTGTTTGTATAAATAATTACTAGTACACAATTGGTAATAATGATAACAATGATAAAAATCATTATATATATATATATATATATATATATATATATATTATAAATTATTATTATTTATATTTTTGAAGGCAATTACAATGTGTATACCATAGAGCTGCATCCACAACATATAGATAGATAGAATTTGATAATTATAATTGAAATAAGCATGATATTTTCCACGTACCCCACTTGTACGGGTCAGGCACAAAGCCCTATTTATGTGGGACCACCCACAAGTCGAAGCTCATGGGGTGGCGGGTGAAAAATTGCGTAGATCCTATCGGCATTCCCCTCAAGGGGGGCGCCTCAGGCGCTGGGTAATAAACCCAGCCCTGCCCCTTTAAATCGAGGGGGGAGGTGTTGCCTGGGGGGATGGCCCCCTGGGATCGACGCTATTATTATAACATCACCGGTCTAGCGGCCGAAGCTCATGGGACCCGTATTGAAATAAGCATGCAGCTATATGATATACGCATTGTAATTGCCTTCAAAAAATTGAATAATATACTTTACTTAACAATGCTTCAAAAGCAAATTATCAAATACTATTACATACATATATATATATATATATATATATATATATATATATATATATATATATAAATATATTGCTGGATATGTGTGTACTATTATGTGTGTCAATCTGTGTGTATGTGTTAAGGGTGAATAATCTGGGTTAATAATGATTGACTGTAAATCTTTCTAGCATAAAAGCTGAACTGCCCACCCATCGTTTATACATCCCTCACCCCCCTCCCGCAACATATCTACATCATCATCATAAGCTGGCATTATTGCTAAGTTCATAACAAAGAACGTGGTGCGTTGTCTGTGGTTCGGAAATTAACCAAACCACTTTGGTGTGTGATGGCTGATAAGACTTGATTTGAAAAAAAGATCTTTCTTCTGGCTCTTTTTGCACTGTGAATTAAATCAAAATCAAATTCATGGATGAAGGCAGTGAAAGCAATGATTGTCTTGGAGCAGCTGACGAGATATTTCACTAATGTAATATCACAATCTGACATAATATATTAGACTTCTAGAGTTTTAAAAAACACTGAAAAATCTTTTCAAAATGCACACCACACACATACACAAACATACATGTACACACACACACACACACACACACACACACACACAGAGAGCAGATCTTTAAAGAAAAAAAAAGCATGCTAAATTGACAATTTTTGGCTCTGCTGGAGAAGCAAGGACGAACTCATAAGCAACGTCCTCCTGTGGAAGCCAGCACATGGACAAGCCAGTGTGGGCCGACCAGCAAAAACGTACGTTGATCAGCTCTGTGTGGATGCGGGATGCTGCATAGAGGACCTCCCGAGAATGATGAGCAATAGGGACGGATGGAGAGAGATTGTCATGGATATCCGTACTGAAAGCGCGACATGATGATGATGATGGCTACTAGAGACGATGGCATAGTGTCCACCTACCATCAGCTCCTCACTTTACCACACAGATCAAATTGTTACATAATCTATGCGGTTGCATAAGATTATTGTCAATCCCCTGTATTTCTAAAGGGATGGCCCTTTTCATATCACGGGCGGGACTTTCATGGAAGATTACAGAAAGTCCGCGAAATACGTGAAGTCACGTGGGACCTGGTTGGGTCCTCAGTTTCAGTTTAGATGTCAGGCAGAGAAGATGTCCTGCCTTAACTGGAACTCACTGCATACGCACGCTATGTTAGTCAGATGTTTAGTTACATGAAATGTTTAGTTAAGTAAATAAAAAGCTTAAGAAAATAACATGGTGTTGTGATTAATGAATGTCTTGGTAACAGGACCGATCTAGAAGAAGAAATGAGTTAAGTGCGACCGACCACCAAGACGAAGTCCAGATGTTAGAAGAGACCTAGAAGAACTTAAGATATCAAAGACGCCAGAAGAAGAATAGAAGTAATGAAAAGGGTATACAACAAAATGACCTGATATGTGCTACTTAAGTGCTGAGTGGGTAGAGACCGGTATTGAACCTGGAACCTTGTGATTCCTAGGCAGGTGCTCTACTGACTGAGATATATATCTATTATTATACTAAAGCTGAGTTAATCAACTTTTACTTCCTAAAAGCCTTTTTCACTGTTTAGTTTAATGATACAAAAATTATACTAAATTATTCCTTACTTTTAGGATTGAATTATGTCTGAAAAAATTATGTTTTAATTGGTTCTAATTAGTCGTAATTTGCAATTAAGTCAAAAACCGACCAAGTCTCTTACTTTACTCTGTGTCTATCTCTTTCTTCCCCTCGATGCATCTCTTGACTACCTCCTCGTTATATAATGTTAGTTTCTCTGGAGAGTAGAGAGAGAGAGAGAGCCGGGAATTTGAAATGTATTTCTATGTTAAATTTCACAACCAGCAACCCATAGCTTAAATTAGGTCAAACATTTCCTTTCTTAGAAAGCTAACAAAATGATTTTTAAGGTTTCGTCCCGGCCGTATTTATTTTTATAAAGATTTTATTCGCCTTGCTAACTCCCTTTTCCCTAATCTCAATTATCTACCCAGGGCTGAAGGGTGACCCAATGGGTCATGTTTTGTCTAGTATATATATATATATATATATATATATATATACACACACACACTCACACACAATGACATACATAGTTATATATACTAGGAAATATATGCACCCTCCGGGTGCAAGTATTTAAGTTTTAATATGATAAAATATTATATTAAATTAGAAAGGCTAATGAAACTGAATAAGAATGCAGATAAAAAGATTTGGAACAGAGGGGGTATGATTGAAAAATAGAACAACTTTGAAACTAACTCTTCCATCATTTTCCATTACTCCCGTCTTTCATTGGTAAATTTTCCTTATTTAACTATTTAGTTAAAATAGGAAGTAAAGAATAATATTACAGTTATTTCTTCTTGTTAATGGATTTTTTTAAAAGATTTATCCCCAAGATTTTTGCTCATATTCAATAAGATAAAAACAAACAATTAGAAATCAATAATACCTAGCATATATTTATTAAAATCAAATTTTTTAAGATCAATATGCAAATTAGCCTTCCCATTCACACTGTAATCCGCTATTTTGTTGTATATATAAATACAATTGCATGTTATTAGTATGTAGATATGGTCAACAGTATTAATGATGTAAAACAATTTTATTAATAATTGAAGTTTAAATAAACATAAAATCATGGAGAATGTGATGTAAATAACAAAGGGAATTGTGACCCGTATAGTAACATAGTTTTGGTTACAGACAGACAAACCCACAATCTCCTTTATAATAAGATATGTATATATTCACACAC
>CM042160.1:47776394-47778894 GCA_023376005.1 Doryteuthis pealeii | reverse complement strand
TATTTATATATACAACAAAATAGCGGTTTACAGTGTAAACGGGAAGGCTAATTTGCATATTAATATTAAAAAATCGAATTTAATAAATATATGCTTAGTATTATTGATTTCTAACTGTTTGGTTTTATTTTAATGAATATAAGCAAACATCTCTTCAATGAATCTTAAATGAAATCCATTAACAAGATAAAATAACTGTCATTTTATTTTTTTCTTCCTCTTATAACTAAATACTTAAATTAGAAAAAATAACAATGAAAGACGAGAGTGATGGAAGAGTAAGTTTCAGTTGTTCCATTTTTTATTATACTCCCTCTGTTTCAAATCTTTTATTATACTCCCTCTGTTTCAAATCTTTTTATCTGTATTCTTATTTAGTTTCATTAGCCTTTCTAATTTAATACAATATTTTATTACATTAAAACTTAAATACTTGCACCCAGAGGGTGCATATATTGCTAGTATTAACAAAGAACAATGGAAAAATACAAAGACCTACGTGAACAATGCGTCAGAAACTGATGGATAACGGATGTATTTCCCATCGAAGTCGGATGCCGGGGATTTATTACCAACTCAACCTTGGCATTTTTGTCTAAACTTGGACTTTCTATAAAACATAAAAAAGATCCAGGAGAAAGCTCTAACCGCATCAGCGTGGATATGGCAATCCTACATTGTGACATCAAACCGACAAAGTCTGGTGGTATCATGAGATACTGCTGGAGTGCTCTGGTAATGATGCTTCGGCCCCGAAATCGTGCATGAACCCAGAGTCATCATCTGATGAAGGCTTTGTTGGTTGCGATGCTACTACTGTGTAAATAGCAGTCATTGTATGAAGATTATAGATTACCAATGAAAAGTCTCAAAATCCAACAGAATTTCATATGTCTCATTTTCTAGGACAGATTCTGATTTGTGCATATTTTTCAGCATTGCCAAATTCTAATCTTTTGCACAATTCCCAGTGGATCACCTTTCCCACCCAGTCGTGCCTAGTTGTTGTTGACAATTTTTAAGGGTTGCCAAATTCTAATCTCTTGCTCAATTCCCAGTGGATCACCTTTAATTTTTGCTTAACTGATTTCCTGTCTTTAATGAAATATCAGACATCTCTCAGGCCATTTGAACGCAGCTGCTGCTGATACCATATAACCCCAATACTACCTATCCAGTGATCATCAAACCATCTCGGTGGGGGAGGGGCTATTTGATCGAGATGGTGGCTAGATATTCAGCAGAATGGAAAATAAGTCCAGTCAGAGCAGGGATGAACTCTTGTGAAACACATCACTTGCAGAGAAACTTAGTTTTACCAATCAATGGAACTAATGCAACTCTCCCCCACCAGCAGTCTTGCACCCTACATGGCCACTGGATCCAGGAAGGGATGTTGGGATGGTGAGTCACACACATATACTGTCCCTTGGAGGTGCAGGGTCTAATGGTTAGAGTCATAGGAAATGGACTAGTCGACCCGAGTTCAATTCCTGGACAATGCTGTTTGAATTTCACATCGCGCTAATACCCTTGGGAAAGGTATGGATCCAATTCTCCCTCCAGCTATGGGTAAATAGCAGGACAGACTGGGCTCTTTAACCATGGTAACCAGTCTAGGAGAAGGAAAACTCTGAATTCAAACCTGTTAAACTCCGCCTAAGAAATTGACCTAATGTGGCTAGATTTAACAGCTACTTCTAGCCTGGAGGCCTAACCTGACTGACTTTTCATCAGTCCGACTCCTTTCCTCTCAGCCATCAATAGCTGTTAGTAAGAAGCAAACATTTAACTGATAAGTACATACATTGGTAGATGTATGTTACAATCACCAGAGAACTAAAATCTGTAGACAACAAATAGATATTGCCTTATGCTAAATGGTGAAAGTTTATTAAAGTCCCCTCTAGAGAGCTCTACCGTGTTTTGGGAGCATATATATATTGTGACTATGACCATAAAGTATGTGAACTAGTTTACTAATTATTTAATATATGAAACAGAATAAAACCATAAAGGAAATAAATGATAAATAAATTAATCTGGCAATAATAATTTGTGTTCTCTTCATCCAAAAGAATTTCTTCTCAGAAAAGAAAGAATACCATTGAAAAATTCAAATCTAAGAATCTAAAAGATATCTATCTATACATATATAAAGGGCAGTTGTGTGTATGTATGTCCGTCTATACATATATAAAGGGCAGTTGTGTGTATATGTATGTCCGGAGGAAACTTTGAAAATAAAACAATTAACAACAAAGTAAATATATATACACATTAAATATCACCGGGGCTCGGTTTTTGAGCAAAAATAATAGAGATTTGATTTATATTCGTGAAGATAATTAAAAAATAAAATTTAGATGATAACAGCATGAATTTTTTTTTTCATTTAATATTTTATATAGTAGACATTAACATTTCTTTTCAGAGTAGCTGGATCAAAGCAAGGTCTTTTTTTTTTTTTACATGGGATTTAAATGGGGCACCCCACGAG
>CM042160.1:47771394-47773894 GCA_023376005.1 Doryteuthis pealeii | reverse complement strand
GTCCAGAAGTCCGGTGGAGCAAACTGATAGTAATACAGAGGAAGATGTAGAAACGTTCATAAACAGTATAGAAAAAACTAGACCAGTTCCTATTAGAAAATTAAAAGAAATCAGCAATGCTATATCGAAGGACCCAAAACTACAAGAGGTTATCCAGTTCACATTGAAGGGTTGGCATAGGAAAGAAGATAGTTTAAAGGAAGAAGTAAAACCCTATTTTGCCCACAGGAATGATTTTTGACAGTAGTTACCTTTGGTTTAACTTTCAGCAGGGACTCTCCGCCAATCAACATTCGATTCGGCCTTCTTCAGGTATTTCTTGTCGGACTCAGGAACTCTCTCAGACTCGGGGACATTCTTTTCGGACAAGAAAGAAGAAGGCCGGAGGGCACATCAGCCGAAACTTTGTACAGATAACAATAAAGATGAGAACAATAGTCCGAATAATCCAAATAATACTAATTATAAAGCATCATCTAAAAAAAATCTCGGCTGGCCATGTCAAGCTCTAGCACCTATATGATTTTCCCAACTCTATTGCCCTTATGGCAAGCCCCAATCCCTTTTTATCATATGGGTTCTAGAAAGCGGTGGCTGCGGGTCTACATGTCCTGGGAATGACGTTAAACTCAAGATTCCAGTTTTGGAGGTTTGAGGAATGTGGAACACCCCTTCATCACCATTGCTCCCTGGTCCACTCTGACCCAGAGTGGTAGTACCTGTTAGGGTCCCATCTATGGGTTAAATAGAAAACATGAGTTTATAAACGAAATTGTATTATCCATTAAAAATGAAATTATTTCAAAACTTTGTGGGCATTAAACATTTTTGAATACCAAATTACAAATAGAAGTATTCGGCATAAAATAACCTAAGGGGTTGACATGCCGTAAAACCCAACCAAACAAACAAACTAAAAAAAACAAACAAACTAGCTGTATAGCATTCCGCAACTTCCATGTGGCCATGTCTCATCCAGTCCAACACAAGAAGGTTCCCAAAGTCCAAGAAGAAATACCTGAAGAAGGCCGGAGGGTACATCAGCTGAAACATTGTACAGATAACAATGAAGATGAAGACGATAGCCCAAATAACACATAATATTTTAGATTAATTAAAACAAACAGATGTAAATAAAATCCGCTATCATAGTTCCACAGTGAGTGGTAGGAATGCTGTGTTTGTTTTGATTTTTAACTGTTACTCCAGCTGTTTATTTTTAACAATCGAGATGCCATTTACACTTGTGTCTACATACATTCAAAATTTCTGATCTTTGGTTTAATAATGCTTTTGGAATAAGTTGCCAATAGCTAATTTCTCCTACAAACATACAAGACAGAATTTATTACCTGGTCTATAATTATGTGATCTTTTAACTATATATATATATATATACTAGCAAAAGTACCCTGTCTATGACCGGACGAAAACATTTTTAGGAACACCAGGGAGTGACCTCCCGTTTTGGAGTTATAAGTCGACACATACATACCAACTTCCTTTTATATATATATATATATATATATATATATATATATATATATATATATAGAGAGAGAGAGAGAGTGGAGGGGAGATGCGTCTGGGTCAAAATTTATACTCCCAATAATAGAAACAAAGAAAATGTTCTTTCAAAAGCAAACTCTTCCTTTTATATCACATATCCGACCCCCCCCCCGATAAATGGGGGGGGGGGTTGAGAAGGGCAATTCTGAAAGAAGCAGCAGTCAAGCCACCCTAGCCACCCAAATTCCTTCTACCTGATAAAAAAAAGTTTTTGCATTATAACAACAGACATTCAACAAACAACAGAGATAATGGGGTGGGGGTGGGATGGGCGGAGCGGTGATGGTAATGGTTAAAGCCATTCTCATTTCTACCCCAGAAAATTGGAAGTTTCATTTTATCAGTCCGAACAGGTTTTTGTTGCCAATTCTTCATGCACCAAATAGACAAGATACAATGGTATTAATCAAAGACAAGGAATCTCTGCTGAACTTTAAAAGGATTCTGCTCTCCTATATCAACCATTGACCCTTAGCTTTTTGGTATTTGTACCACTATCTAGAAGTACATATACCCGAGGATGAGTGGGGAGGCTGATTTCTATAACTGGGAAATACCCATTTCACATCACTGTTGCCCATAGAATGTTGTCACCTGTTAAAATAGCCTTGTAAGAAAGGTTCAAAGTATATATACTTTGAATACAAAACTCCGACGAAGGTTGACAAACAAAACATTTAATATAGCTACAGCACATGGATATGACGAGATACAAAGTACAAGGTAAAAACAAAGTTATATGTAGAACAATAAACACACATTCATGAATGTACAAGATATACATAAAAGCCCACAGACATGAGACTAGGGATAGTCCATGCTGTAAAGAACTTACAGTAATGTAAGTGCGGGCCAAAAGCCCCAACGAGAAGGGATATAGACCGTTGTCTAGCCCCATGTGTCTCGTGGTACTGGAACAGGATCTCTCTTT
>CM042160.1:47725201-47771294 GCA_023376005.1 Doryteuthis pealeii | reverse complement strand
TTTGGGTTCCAAAATTTATACTCCAATAATAGAAACAAAGAAAATGTCTTTCAAAAGCAAACTCTTCTTTTTATCACATATCCGACCCCCCCCCGATAAATAGGGGGGGGGGGTTGAGAAGGGCAATTCTGAAAGGAAGCAGCAGTCAAGCCACCCTAGCCACCCAAATTCCTTCTACCTGATAAAAAAAGTTTTTGCATTATAACAACAGACATTCAACAAACAACAGAGATAATGGGGTGGGGGTGGGATGGGGAGGGTGATGGTAATTGGTAAAAGCCATTCTCATTTCTACCCCAGAAAATTTGGTAAGTTTCATTTTATCAGTCCGAACAGGTTTTGTTGCAATTCTTCATGCACCAAATAGACAAGATACAATGGTATTAATCAAAGACAAGGAATCTCTGTGAACTTTAAAAGGATTCTGTCTCCTATATCAACCATTGACCCTTAGCTTTTGGTATTTGTACCACTATCTAGAAGTACATATACCCGAGGAGGTGGGGAGGCTGATTTCTAACTGGGAAATACCCATTTCTACATCACTGTTGCCCATAGAATGTTGTCACCTGTTAATTAATAGCCTTGTAAGAAAGGTTCAAAGTTATATATACTTTGAATACAAAACTCCGACGAAGGTTGACAAACAAAACATTTAATATAGTACAGCACATGGATATGACGAGATACAAAGTACAAGGTAAAACAAAGTTATATGTAGAACAATAAACACACATTCATGAATGGTACAAGATATACATAAAAGCCACAGACATGAGACTAGGGATAGTCCATGCTGTAAAGAACTTACAGTAATGTAAGTGGGGCCAAAAGCCCCAACGAGAAGGGATAGACCGTGTCTAGCCCATGTGTCTCGTGGTTACTGGAACAGGAAAAGAGGGAGAAGCCTTTTGAACCAGCCACTTAAATACTATATCCCCTAGCGGGCACCAGCAAACTAAACCGGGCAGACAACTCTCCCAGGCAAATACGAAACTAACACTACAGCCTTATGTATTTCCAGGTGATTTTTCAATCAGGAACCGAGAGTTGGGGAGGCTACAGATAAGTGGGATTCAGAGTTTTCAAGGGTTCATTTGATGTATCTATAATAAACATCTCTATTAATAATGGAGATTCGCTTCCGGTTTTTGTCTGTAACAAAAACTATGTCACTGCTTACGTCACATTACCCAAAATCATCATAACATAGAATAAATACACTCAAAATTTGAACATGCAACATTTAGACAGTCCTCATTGTTTTTTAAAACAAGTTTTAATAAATACATGACTGGTATTATATATCTATATATAGTTTGTTTTATTTTAATACATATTTAAAGTTTACATTTCAAATTGTTTTTATTTTTAACCCTTTAGTGAATTTGATGATTTTACTTACTTAGGGTACAAACTTGCTGACATTGAATTTTTAACTCCCAAGCCTCAGGCAATATGTTTCAAAAATCTATTTTTACATCGCCCGGAGGGTGTCTTTTTATTTTGCTAGTTATTATAATAAAGTCAGGGGAGTGGGCTATTGTTGGAATCAGCCGAATGTTAGTTAATATTTTTTCCACTTACCACATGTGGCTTATTGGAAAGAATATTAACTAACATAGTGTTTAACCGTTATCAGAAAAGAAGGGGTAGCCTAAAGTCGGTATCAGCCAATCAGTGAGAGAGTCTATTCCTTTTCACTAGCACTAGACCAAGGAGATTGTTTTTGCTTCTGAGGCGGAGCGTCACACCTTTCCATCAGCTCCTTACTTTACTGCACAGATCCCTGTGCTACTCATACACTGAGTTGGCGAGGGCTGGTATCGAACTAGGAACCTTGTGGTTTCTAGCCGAACGCTTTACCGACTGAGCTAATGTTGCATAGCGCCTTCTTCACTGGCACTAAATAATTATAATGTTATATATCTCTTTCTTTCTTCTAAATCTGGTCGTATTTTCTTCTGGCCGGCTTTTCTTCTGATCGTCTTTGGTATTTCTATCATCTATCTTGGTCTGGCATCTTCTAAGGTCTGGCGTCTGGAGTTGACTTGGGGACTTTGGTTTGGTTTTCTGTTACTATGTTCTTGCTGGCTGGTCGTCATTTCTTAGTCTTGTAACCAAGACATTCATTAACCACAAGAACATATTAATTATCCAAACTTTTATTCCCTTAACTATACATAATCCTCTAACTAACATAGCGTGCATGAGTTCCAGTTTAGGCAGGACCTAAAATGGCCGACTTCTCTGCTTGACGTCTAACTGAAAACTGGGGACTCAAAAGGTCCCACGTGACTTCACATATTTGGCGGGCTTCTGTAATTTTCCATGGAAGGACCCGGCCATGATATGAAAAGGGTCATCCCCCCAGAATTACAGGGGATTGACAATAATCTTATGCAACCGCATAGATTATGTAACACTAACTCGGTCAATAAGAGGAATAACTAATTAATATTATAAACATCGGTACATTTTATCAGTCCGAACAGGTTTTGTTGCAAGAGGGGCCGGGTTAGCTCAGTCGGTAGAGCGTTCGGCTAGAAACCACAAGGTTCCTAGTTCGATACCGGTCCTCGCCAACTCAGTGTATGAATAGCACAGGGATCTGTGCGGTAAAGTAAGGAGCTGATGGTAGGTGTGGCGCTCCACCTCAGATGCTAAAAAAATCTCCTTGGTCTAGCGCTATTGAAAAGGAGATAGACTCCCTCGCTGACTGGCTAATACCGACTTTAGGCCGCCCTGTTGACTTTACTTACTTTACTTTACATTTTAAGAAGTTAGGGGAGTAGTAAATAAGTTACGGGGTTGTTGGTTTGAAAAAGAATCAAGTTGAATCATTGTGTCTATAGTTAATGTTAATTATATTTGTTAATCCACATGATTCGGATTTCCAAAAAGGTTTTATACAAGGACTAATCACCGCAACCAACTAATCACCAACACTGATGACCCAATCCTGCCTTAGTGCTAATACCCTTGGGAAAGGTATGAATCCTAATCTCCCTCCAGCTATGGATAAATAGTAGAGCAGACTGGACTCTTTAACCTTGGTTAGGCAACCGGTCTAGGAGAAGGAAAACTCTGAATTCAAACCTGTTGAACTCCGCTTAAGAAATTGACCTTGTGTCACATCTCGCTCGTGCGAGAGGGGTTGGTAAATATATATATTTTAAGGTAATTAAGAAAAACAACTAAATAGAGCCCGAGGTTACAGTGGCTAGAAATGTTGTGTTTATACACAATAAAGATGAAGATAACAGTCGGAAATATCAAAATTATTCCAAAACAAAAACCTCTGAATTCAAACCTGTTGAACTCTGCTCATGTGGAGGGGTTGGTAAATATATATATATATTACTATCCAAAAATCTTGTTCACTTCGCCGAAGAGCATAAGGCCTGGTTTGTTGTTATTATTCACTCAATACCTATTATGGTAGAGGCGTGTAAGTATCATTTGACAAGATTAATTTCGCAGGGATTGTTAGCTGTGTACTGTGGCCGAGGCGATATGGTCTTTGACTATGCCTGCTGAGGTCCCGGTTTCGATTTCTGTCGGAAGGAAATCGTTAGTATACATCGCTGATGAGACTTAATAAAGTCAAAACAGTCTGTATGATGCTCTACACACTGAACGATCCTTTACCGGGATTACACCTGTCAAGTTCATTTTCTATAAATAAAAAAAGTATAGAATTTTATGCGATACATGCATTGTAATTGCCTTTAAGCATTATATAATATTTTAAGATATTTGACACTAATCTTATTATAATGGAGACTATGTAACTGTCAGTCTGTAACCGAAACTATGTCACTAATGACGTCACAATTTCTTTTGTTATTTAAGTTATATTCTCAAAGATTATAAAATAGACATTATTTAATCTTAATTAGTATCTTATTTATTGACGAAGTCTCTATCAAAGTCTAGCTGAGTTAGATTTGCCGCAAAACTGCCAATATTATTAATGCATTTAAAATCTTAAGATATGCTATATATCTCGAAGAAATAAAGGTTAGTGGGAATAATTTGCAAAATTATTTTATCAAAACTGGTTTTAATAAATAATTATTTGCTATTACTGATTTCTGATACTATCATATTATTCTCATAATAATATATATATATATTACTGCTTTAAAAGGTTTGTCAAAAAACAAAGACATCCTTATGACACCCTCAGATAAAGGTGGAGCTCCACACAATACATAGTCAAGTTAGTAACACTTGTAGCCAAGTTACAATACTTAGTATAATTTAAACGTTTGAACTAATACATTCTTTTTTTTTTTTTTTTTTTTTTTTTTGGTTGTGCAGCTTGTGACTTAAGATTTTGACAAGTTGCAAGAATATCTAATTCTGGGCACCGATTAGTCTCAGGTTGAGGGTCGGGTGGTATGGCAAAAGAATTTAATGGCCGAAAGTATACCAGACTCCACCTTGGTATGGATGAGGATGGAGGTGTTGAAAGAGTTGGTGAAAGTGAGAGTTTAGCTGCTTTAAAGACAAACAGTACCATATAAAATATGGGGGGGGGGTGAGCAGAAATATCAAGGAGATAAAGATAGGAGAATTAAAGAGAGGAGAGAGAGAGAGGGGGGGGAAGAATGGAAAAAAAGAGAGAGGGAGAGAGAATGGAAAAAAAAGGGGAGAGAGATGAAAGAAAGACAAAGAAAGAAAAGACAAGGGAGAAAGAGGAGAAAGAAAATACAGACAGAAAAATTTGAAAGGAGAGAGAGAGAGAGACAGAGAGAGAGAACAGAAAGAACAGAAAAACCAGAGAGAGAGAGAGGGGGGGTGAACAGAGGTGAGAGTCACTCAGATTTCAGTGAACCACAGGCCAAGGCTGGTGTGAAAAACTCAAATGGACCTTGCTAGAGAATTAAAACAAAAATGTAGAATATGAGTTTGAAAGTGATACCAATTGTAGTTGGTGCACTTGGAATGGTCCCCAAAAGCTTAGAAAATAGACTAGAGGAATTGGAAATACATGCCAGGTATCATATATCTATATATAGTTTGTTTTATTTTAATATATATCTAAAGTTATCAGAATTAAGTTTCCATTTCAAATTGTATTTTTTTAAATACTCCTTTAATAAATTAGATGATTTTACTTACTCATGGTACAAACTCCCTGGCATTAAATTTTTAACTCCCAACCCCTCTGGCAATATATTTCAAAAATTAATTCTTGCACCACCCGGAAGGTGTTTTTTGTGTGTGTGTGTGTGTGTGGGGGGGTGCTAGTAACAATAGTAATGGTTTGTTATTTAAAGAAAAACACCTCCTAGTTTGATTAGAAACCAGACAAAAATGAAGATGAATAAAGATATTGTCTTTAGATTAAAAAAGAAATTCAAAGAATAATCAAAATGGTTAAGTCTGTAAACAATCCAAGTTTTGTATTTTTCTTGAAATCTTTTCTAGGAAACTAACAACACACACAGCATTCTATTCTTTCTTTTCTTTTTAAATGATATATATATATATATATTTCTCAGACTTCAAATTTTAAACAGACCGATAAACAAGGACTATTACTCGCCTTTCTCCTTATTCTGAGATAAAAAATTTTTTATCATCTTCCACATACCAACAAAAGCCCTGAAGATGATCTAATTAATAGATCGAAACACTGCAGCGTCGGCCAATAAACTCACCTCTTAACTCATTTAAACCTGTGTTTTTTCAATTTTTTATTATACTACATACTGTCAGATTCACTTCCTTTTATTCACACACACACACACACACACACACACACACACACATATACATATATATATATATATATATATATATATATATATATATATATATATATATATAATATTATTATTATTATTATTATTAAATGATAGATATGTTCAAAACCTACAAAAAGTCTGGAATTGCTTTTTTACATTTCAGATCTTTGTTTATATAATTATTATCATCTAGGAAAACAAATCAGATAGATGAGTTCAAACTCCAAACAAGGCAGTTACTTATTATTATTATTATTATTATTTATTTATTTATTTATTTATTGGATCCTTTCCGTCCACTAAGGACGATGGTGTATTTTTTTTTTATCTGCATCTGTGCAAGTGACTCTGCAGGCCAATTCTTGAGTGACAGTCTTTGGTGCACTGAATGCACACAAACTGATGTTTTCTGGGGCTGCTGGCTTTTCTCTTTCTTTCTGGCTCTCTTTTCTGTCGGGCTCTGTTTAGTTGTTATTCTTAATTACCTTAAAAAATATATATTTACCAACCCCTCCGCACGAGCAGGATGTGACACAAGGTCAATTTCTTAAGCGGAGTTCAACAGGTTTGAATTCAGAGTTTTCCTTCTCCTAGACCAATCGCCTAACCAAGGTTAAAGAGCCCAGTCTGCCCTACTATTTATCCATAGTTGGAGAGAGAGTAGGATTCATACCTTTCCCAAGGGTATTAGCGCTAAGTGAAATGCAATTACCACATCCAGGATTTGAACTCGGGGCGACGAGTCCATTTCCCATGACTTTAACCATTACACCATGCGCTTCCATAATTAATTACCTTAAAATAAGTCATCATCAGACGATTACTCATGAATTCAAATGATAGTGTCTTTTATTATATTTTGAAGTTTCCATTTTAGAATAAGTAATTTTCTTCTATTTCATTTTTTTCTACATCTAATCACATTTCAGTCAATAAGTTTGGCGGTATTTATGCTGCTTGGAGTCCCCTTAAATGAGTAATAATGATTTTAGCTCAAAAAACCATGTTAGAATTCAGAGTAATAGTCTTGTAAGATTTAAAGGTATTATAATAAAGTTTGAAGGCTTAAAGTAACCTTCCAGCGTGGGTACATATAAGTACAAAAAATATTCCGACAAAGAAGTTATAAGATATAACAAACATGAACTTTATTCTGTGAGCGCATAGAAATACATTCAAACAGAAATACACATACAAATTACGAGGTATTAGGCAGGTATACAAAACTTATACATAAAGAACACAATTATAGACGTGTATACAGAAAGTAGGACTTCGTCTTACAGAAGTGATGGAGAGTCCTAAAGGAATGTCACTTACTTATGAAAGGCTGGGGGGCGAATCCCCCCACACACACACACATAAAAGGTATAGACACAAATGTCTAACCCATGTGTCTTGTTTGCTGTCCCAGAGAAAAGAAGACTCAAAATTTGCACTTTGCTGGACCTCTAGCGGTAGAACCTACCGCAAGGGAAAATAACTCTTCCAGACCAAACAGGGCAGACAATCGCTACACGATTTTTGTGGATATTTTTAAGCTTCATATAAGTACCAGAAATATTCTGACAAAGAAGTTATAAGATATAACAAACATAGACTTTATTTTGTGAGCACACAGAGAAATACATGTAATGTTTCAATCTTTGTCCATTTTTCTTGTTGATTCAAGAATCAATTAATAATTAATATATTAATTAATAATTATTAATATTATTAATTAATTTTATTATTTAATATTATTAATTTATTAATATAATTCCTGGTTTTATGTCCTCTTCTCTTGTATGATGCATTGTATCTAAATATATTAAAGATAAGTATTATTCAATTGTAATTTAATTGTTTTCTTTATGTAACCCAATTTGCCAACAATTCTATTAAAAGTAACAATTAGACCAATTTTTATGTTTAACATGTAAATATATATATATAAACTTTTATTTATAATTTATTTATATATAAATATATATATTTGAATTGTATTTGAATATATATATTTGAATATATATATATATTTATATATAAATATATATATATATTTAATTTACTAATTAATTATATAATTTAATTATATATATATAATTTAATTTAATTATAATTTAAATTATAATTTATATATGTGTATAATATAATTTATTAATTATAATTTATATCAATAAATTTGATATATTTGATATTTATATCAATACTTATAATCTTATAATATTTATATCAATACTTATGATACTTAAATTTATATCAATACTTATGATACTTAAAATGTATATCAAATATAAAATTATATGTGTATAATACGTAATTGTATAATTGTATAATACGTATATAATACGTAATTCATTCTATAATGTGTATAATATGTGTATATATTATATATAATTTATAATTTAAATTATATATATATAATTTAATTTAATTATAATTTAATTATATATATATAAACTTTTATTTATAATTTATTTATATATAAATATATATATTTGAATTGTATTTGAATATATATATTTGAATATATATATATATATATTTATATATAAATATATATATATATATATTTTTGTCTGATGTGAATAAAAAGAAGGGTAATATGAAAAGAAGACATTCAAATGCTGACTTGTTGAAACAATCTGTTGGTTTGAAATATTGCATTTTGTTTCTCATAATCATTTGATAATAATTGTTGAAGTCAGTCAGTCTACTGTTGGTTTGAACAACAGCAACTAGCTAAGCACAACTGAACCGGTGCCAAGACAGTTGGTATTTATGGAAATCAAGAATAGTCTGTTCGTGTATTTGGGTGATTCCATTCTTTGGGTCCTGATTGGCAGCTTGGTTTCTATGTTGTGGGGCTTCATAAATACCCTGGAATTCTGCAGTAGTATTGCAGCAAGATAGATTCATATTCAGTTACAATTACTTGTTGCACTGTCTTACCAATTCGAACGGTAATTGGAACTAATGATTATTCTACAATAATAGATAAAGAAAAAGAATTTGATTAATTAACTAAAGCAACACAACTTTTCAGTGAGTTATTTTTTATAGGAATATATATATATATATATATATATATATATATATATATATATTGATATGTATTGTGTGCTATATATTGTTGTTGGCATACTTTTGGTAACTAAAGAGGATGACGTAGTGTCCACTTTTTAAGATTCTTTTATCTGCAACTGCATGAGTGGTCTGTTCAGCCACTCCTGCAGTGTGCTATATATATATATATATATATATATATATATATATATATATATTCACAAACACTGTTTTTCAACCACTTTATTTTCAATTCTCCAATACTAACAATTGACTATATATATATATAATGTGTGTGTGTATTTGGGCAGCATTCTTTCATTTATACATGTAGAATTAAACAAAAGACACATCTCCTGTTTAACAATTTTATTTTTGATCTTTTCGAGTTTTCTGGCCAACTTTCAACACCTTTCTCATCAATTCTTCTCCTTCCAGCCTCCACATTAATATGATTAAAAAAAAAACAAAAACAAAAAAAACTGGAACACATCACCACTGATGACGGCACTTCGAAGTGCCAAAAGTACTCGGGACTTGAACTTTGGTGGAATTATCCACGAATTCCACCCAAATATTAAAAAGTTAGCCAAAAAACTCGGAAAAATCAAAAATCAAATGGTTCAACGGGAGATGTGTCTTTTGTTTAATTCTACATGTATATATATATATATATATATATATATATATAAGCTTCAGATTAAGAAGCAAAACAAAAAGAATGTAAGAAAAAAGGAGGAGAGGAAGATTGGTATCTGAGAGAGAGAGAGAAGGGGGTGAATGGTAAGAGATGAAAGAGTGCTATAGTTATGTGTGGGTGGGTGAAATTAGATGATGAATAAAAGATGGAAGAAGGGAATGCAGAGAGAGAGAGAGAGAGAGAGAGAGAAAAAAAAAGTTGATGAGAGAGAGAGTGAGTGAGTGAGTCTACTGCAGCACAGATTCTTTCAAAAGGTGTTTAAAATGTTAGCAAAATTGCAGCAATCCTCCCTGGGGATCCCAGTAACGAGCCAATCGTTCAGTTATGTCCTTCACGGGAGATGTTGAAATTTCCTGATCTTCTTTGCTTTCACAAATTTCAACTTGACTTATTTTCTTCCTCAGATTCTTTGAATGGTTCCATTCTGTCTGCGGATTTCTTTGACTTTGGGGACTTGTGGCATTTCCTTACTTTCCTTTCTCCTTTTCTTTCTCCTTTTCTTTCTCCTTTTCTTTCTCCTTTTCTTTCTCCTTTTCTTTCTCCTTTGTCTCCTGGTTTTTTTACTCTCAATAATTTGTGCATTTATTTTTGTTTGTTTCTTTATTTTTTGTTTATTTGTTTCATCTTAATTCTTTTTAAGTTTACATGTACTGTGGGGGAAAAAATAAATAAAATGGTGTAGTGTTCTTATTTTTGCTATTGACTATTTCATGATAACCATCTGTTCATGCTTTTCTTCATCTTTCTTCATGTATTTTCTATACAAATCCACATCAGCAGCTAGCGTTGTATCCTTAATTGTGTGATATCACTTGAATAATATCACATGAAAATTTGATATATTTGTAGCCCCCCCCAAAAAAAAAAAAAAAATTATAACATTTTTGTGACCAATGATGAAATTACAACTAAGTGACTTTCGTCTCCACCCTTGATAGTACGGAGTATAAACAAGCTCTGAAGATGATTTTTATAAAATCGAAATATTGTTCAATATTAGCTATGAATATGTTATAAAATGTTTTCACTTTAACAGCATTTTGTGTTGTTTTCATATCCTTTTATCTATACTCATACCGTTGGATTCATTTCATTTCTTTTAACTTATATATATATATATATATATAAGTTAATATACATTTCTACATTTTTTTCTATTATTATTATTTCATTTCATTTGATTATTTAAAAATAATAATAATAGTTTAAATATTGTACACATGGATAAAATCCTGACTGAAACACGTGTAAGTAATATTGATTAAAATATCCTATATTATCCATTCTATACTTTTCTTTCCTTTATTCATTTTTTCAACATACCGTCGGATTCACTTCCAGTTTGATTTTACATATATATATATATATATATATATATATATATATATATAATATATATATATATATGGTAAACCCAGAAATGATAATAAAACTGGTTCAAAAGAATTCAGGAAAAAGAATGGAATTTAACAATGAAAAAGGGTCAGGTAAATACCTGACCTTTTTTTGTTTTTTTGACCTGAGAATATTTGCAAATTAGGTCAGTGTTTTTAGAAACCTTGTTTTTTTTTATATTATTTATTTATTTTTTTTTTTTTGTTCAATCTTTTATCATTAATATAAAAAGGAAACATCTCTCATCTTGGCAATGGGTGACTTTTCTTCTTTTGCCATTTCCTCACCCACCTCCTCCTCCTGCCACTCCTCCTCTCCCCTCCCCCTCCCCCCTGTTTTTCGTTTTCAGGTAAACAACAAAATATATGAAATGAGTGGCACAGATAATTGGTCACTTTTGATGATTATATAGTTTCATGTTTATACTTATATATGCGTCTCTATGACAACATAATTACAACCATTTCTTAATAGCAATAACCATTGTCAGGTTATTGTTGTTGTTGTTGTTGTGTTTGTTATGAAGCCCTGTCAGCTCTTGCTGTTAGAATACACCGATTGCATCTCTGCAGGGGTGTAAAGCCCCCTTCTCCAATGGGGCCACCCGTTTGCCGTGGTTGGCAACCGGTGATACTTAAAGATGGAACCCTGGTGGCTGAGCAGTCCATGACATGCAACACTCTACTTTGGCTCTTACTTAGGCTAGACAGGTGGTCGGACAGGCCCCCTCCGATCAATCGGCTGGTCATGTCAATCGCTAGCACCTATATGATTTTCCCAACCCCTTTGCCCTTATGGCAAGTCCCAACCCTTTTAATCATATATGTGCTAGTGTTGTATATCCCATCATCAATTGAGAGAGTGACTTTGGGTGACAGAGAGTTGAGACTTATTTGTTCTTCATTTTGGCTCTACTACTTCTGCCAATCTAGTCTTCCACTAACGGCTTCTTTCTGGCTACTTTTTTTTATTCATGCAATTAATTAACTCACAAGGCTTTTATTCCTTGATCAAGATTTATTTAACCCATTCCTATTCGCTGTGCATGAGAATCAACCTTGCAGTAGCTGACAGGAACAACGCATTTTTTGCACCTACCACCCATGAGTCTTGGCTTGTGGGCGAACCCACATAAAAATGTCCTTGTGTCACGCCCTCATAGGTGGGATGAGAGGCAAATACCTCAACAATAGTGGAATTCAAAACACCCCCACCCCACACCACCAACTGGTTAACAAAGTCTGGTCTATTCTAAATACAGAGGCTTTGTTGTTTTGTTTTTTTTTTTGGTTGTATTGAAGATCTACAACTAAACGTCTTTTTATGTAGATAATTCTCATTTGATAGATTTACTTGACCATTTAACCACCCTGTAGCTGGGACGTTAGAATGCACCGACTGCACCTCTGCAGAGGGTAAACTCCCCCATTGGGGCCACCTGTTGGCCGTGGGTGACGACCCATGATGCTTAAGGACGGAGTCTTGGTGGTTGAGCAGTCCATGACTTGCAAACTCCACTTAGGCCCTATCTTAGGCTAGACGGGCGGTCGGAAGGCCCCTCCACTCAATTGGCTGGTCACTTCAAGCCCTAGCCCTATATGATTTTCCCAACCCTATTGCCCTTATGGCATGCCCCAACCCTTTTTATCATGTGGGTGCTAGATCCGGTGGCTGCGGCTCTACATGTCCTGGGAATGACGTTAAACTCTATCTGATGGTGAGGTTCCAGTTCTGGAGGTTTGGGGAATGTGGAGCACCCCTTCATCCTCATTGCTTCCTGTCCACTCTGACCTGGAGTGGTAGTACCTGTTAGGGTCCCATCTATGGATTAAATAGAAAAATGTATTCATTAAAAAATTGAGTATCCATTAAGAATTAATTTATTTCAAAACTTTATTGGCATCAAATGACCCACTGAGGTTGATATGCCGTAAACCAAACCAAACCAAACATACTGAATCGAGTGAAAAAGTGAGCCAAACATCTGTCTTCTTTCTTTTAAATCAATCCAGACAATTGTCCCCTTTTTTTCTTTACTGTTGTCATGACAACTGCACACACTAAAAGCAGTTGATTTGTATCGCCCTAGTTTCTTGCTATGATCCCACAATTCCTTGAAAAGAAGCCCATTATCCCTTTCGAGTAATGCTTAGATGTTCAGCTCACGTGTTAAAAAAGAAAAAAAAAAGAAAAGAAAAATCAATGAAAAACTGGGAGATCTGAAAGTGTTATTCTAGTTACATAGATGGCTAAATAAACTTCAGATCTCCCAGATTCTCATCGGTGGCGACAGACTCTCCGTAGAGGATTGCTCATGTCAGAAGTCACCCTGACACAACACCATGAAGCTAAGAGATCCAGAAGAAAGCAGCAGCAACAAAGCACTGGCACATCAACATCTTCAGGGACAGTCTTCAAATGTGACATCTGTTGTCGGGAATGTTTTTCAAACATTGGACTTCAGTCACAGGTGCTGTAACTTCAGGGGCACAGAAACTTTATGGTTATTTCCTATAAGTCTAACATAAACAAAGGGGAACCACTCTTGACTGATAAATTATTTATTTTCCCATTAAACTAACTGTAAACCCTCTTCTTTTTTTCTAGTAGATCAATAAATAAATAAATAATTTATTATATAACATATGTGCATTGTTTTGACGATAAGTGGCTAACACACTGCTTTGAAACCAATGGTAACAATCACCATAAATGTATTGTACCCTATAATAAATAAATACAGCTCTTACAGCCATAATCGAGCACTTTATTTTCAATTCTCTAATACTAGAAAACACACACACACACACACACACACACACACATACACACGACCAAGCCTTATATACATGAATCACTACATCTTCAAAGCCAGTATATTAAAACCTACCTACACCTAACACCTGTGGCATCATTATCAGAAATCAACAATGAAAATCTCCTACTACCAACCTCTGCTAACACCAACAACTGACCACCCCTCCCCTTATTCACGACCTCCTAATTCACCAGTATGAAAATGTTCACCATTGAGCAAGAACTTAATCCTATGTCCCAAAGAAGGTCTAAGAGACCGAAACGTTACAATGTTGACATCATTACCTACAATAAACATCCATTTTCTACAACATCCCGTGTTTGTCTACCTTTGTCCACATACATATATAAATATATGTGGAGAAAGGTAGACAAGCACGGGATGTTGTAGAAAATGTATGTTTATTGTAGGTAATGATGTCGACGTTGTAACGTTTCGGTCTCTTAGAAAATCGTTTGTTTACCAACACAAGAGGTATAACATTCTGAGGATGGCATTAGCCAGAAACCCAAGGTAAATGTTTTCTAAAACCTCTGTATAAACACTTACAGCTCTTACATTCGTAATTGAGCACTTTATTTTCCTTTATTTCAACTTGGAAAAATTACCAATATATATATATATATATATATATATATATATATATATAAGGGGCCGGGTTAGCTCAGTCAGTAGAGCGTTCGGCTAGAAACCACAAGGTTCCTAGTTTGATACCGGTCCCCGCTAACTCAGCGTATGAGTATCACAGGGATCTGTGCGGTAAAGTAAGGAGCTGATGGTAGATGTGGCGCTCCACCTCATATGCCAGAAATAATCTCCTTGGTCTAGCGCTCGTGAAAAGGGGATAGACTCCCTCGCTAACTGGCTGATACCGACTTTAGGCCGCCCCGACGACTTTACTTACTTTACTTTATATATATATATATATATATATATATATATATATATATAGAGAGAGAGAGAGAGAGAGAGAGAGAGAGAGAGAGAGAGAAACATGTGAGATATGGGCAAGGTCAGTATATGTGTATGTCTATGAATATATTTATCAATCATTTCGCCCCACGCCCATCGACCCTCCCCCCCTTTATCTACATCTCATTCTCATCTACTTTCACAGACCAGCTGTGACATTTGTTCTACCCTAAACTAAAAATAGATCCAAAAGTTGACCAAATTGTTACAGTAACCCTGAACCCTACCCCCATTTTTATCTCAGTGAGTTACTCTTGTCTGGTTTCTTCACACCCCTAATGCCGAAAAATAAATCCCCCTACTTTCCCAGCTACCTTCAAGCCATAAGACTTATACCCCCCCTCAACAAACACAACACATACACACAAAAGAGAAAAAACTATCCCAATAAGAATACATGACAACTCCATCTCTAGGGTGTGGGAGTTAAAGACGAATGTCTGCACCCCCCCCCCAATTCACCACAGACAGGGGGGAGCCTAATGAAAAGGATTTAAGACTTCTTTAAGCCCCCCCTCTCTTCGCCGGTCCCCCTTTTTCTCCTCAATTACCAAAGATAAGGAAGCAGAAAATTCTTCAACTCAACTGATGACATGTTTAATGATAAAAAACCATTAGTGATTTCCTACCCCCCCCAATTTTTCTTTTCTTTTCTTTTTACCCCTGACAAATAGAACCAGGTGCTGTCAAAATTATCTTCCAACTAAAATGTCAAACAATTAATCTTTTTTTTTTTAGCCACACATGACAAAGTGACGGACAGATCTAGAATCCTCTTAATTCCCTGCTTTATTATTCCCCCCCCCACCTCAATAAATTTAATTTGGTTGGTTGGATTTTACGGCATGTCAACCCTTGTTGGGTTATTTTATGCTAAAGATGTTTTGTTTTATTTATTCAATTTTTAAAAAAATCTCAATTTTTAAAAACTCTTAACGTCCTATACCACCTCATTCCACCCATCTGGAAGTCACATTTGTTTTCCTAATCAGCCCCAAATGATAACCTTTGTTTAAATTTATTATTAAACATATTTAGAAGTTTTTATCTTAACGGAAATAACAGGTAACTTTAAAAGAAAAGGCCATTTTTAGCCATTTTGTGATAAATCCTTATAGGAATAGCATTCCCAGTTGATTTTTTTATTTGAGGTTATTGTTATTTAATCATGTTAGTTATATAGAACTCTGAAAATGGAGTTCAGAACTGTTTGAATTATGCAAATATCCCCAGTAGTTCAAAAGTTATGAGAATTTAAAGCTCCAAAATTGGGATAAAAAAGTGGACATGATTTTTTTTTAAAATCACGGACTAATTGAAAACAAGAAATTTAGTAATTTCTTCACCGTTTCTTTATTTTTGGAGCAATTTTCATAAATCTTTGCATTCTTATGTAAAATTGTATGTTCTTTCTGATTCTGCACTTAGATTTTATGTACCTCCATGCTAGAAGGGGCTTTAAATGACCCACTGAGGTTGATATGCCGTAAAGCAAAACAAACAAACAAACAGTTATTAATCAGAAATAACAAAATCTCATTGGCGCAAATATACATCTCCAACCCCCCTCCCCTTTTTTGGCTCAAGGCCCCCCATCAACTCCCCCCCCCCCAACCTCCTTTTGATAACCTCCTTCTCCATTCACACACATAATCATCATAGACTGATAACCTGTCACCAACCTGTAGACAATTATCTTGCGTTTTATTTCTTTCTATTTTTCAAGAATGTCTCAAGTAGTAAAGATTATTATTATCATCATTATTGTAGAATAATCTCACTAAAACAATGCAACAAGTAATCGTAACTGAATACGAATCTAATCTTGTCACAATACTACTGCAAAATGACAGGGTATTTATGAAGCCTCATAGCATCATAGAAACCAAGCAGCCAATTAGGATTCAAGGAATGGAATCACCCAAATGCATGAATGGACTATTCTTGACTTCTATAAATACCAGCTATCTTGGGCATTGGTTGAGTTGTTCTTAGCCAGTTGCTGTTGTTCAAACCATACTGACCGACTTTAATAATTATTATCATTTTTATTAACTATATATCAATACTCGTGTTCCTGAAAAGTATGACTGTTATCATCTTGTAACACCCTCTGGTTAAAGATGAGACCATCCAAATGAGTGTCATCACCTCAGCTAAATAATGGATCATTCCGTTTTGTTAGAAAGAAAGAAAGAAAGAAAGGGAAGAAAAAGGACATGTTACACAGAAAAAATATAAGAGATGGGGAAATATGGAGAGAGGAGGTGAGCGCTTGGAAGCGATAATGCTAATCTGTTTCATAATGAAAAGATGAAAAGGAGAGAAAGAAAAAATAGTGAGAGTGTTAAATCAAGATTATCATACTTTTTACATATTGAACTATTTGACAATAGCTGTTAAGTAAACATATTAAACATGATAATTAAATTATTATCATACTGTGGTATATCCACAGGTCCCATTGGTTGATTATTATTAGTAGTAGGAGGAGGAGTAGTAGTAATAGTAGTGGAACTGGGTATTAACTTTGTCTTTAAACAATATACTAGGAAATTGTTATCTAAGGTTGATAGGTTCCAAGACCCCCCCCCCTTGAGGATGGTGAAATCCAAGGATAGTAATTAACCATCTAGGTATGTCCCAAAATGTTTGTAAATGGGGGTCATTTGCTCAACTTTGCTTAGTCTGACACACACACACACACACACACACACACACACAGAGTTTAGGGTAAGTAAAAGTATTGAGCGTAAGCTGTTAGTGAGCATCATAGAGTAGATTAGGGTAATCCTTAACTTTTTCCTCGTAAATTCCTACCATGAAATAAACTGAACCCTCATTTTATGTCCGTGTTTTTGCAATAAATGTTTTATTTTTCTTGCACCCGTTATTTTACAATACTAAATATATTTTCTTTATTCTTTATTCTTTAACAGATAAAGAAAATATATTTAGTATTGTAAAATAACGGGTGCAAGAAAAATAAAACATTTATTGCAAAAACACGGACATAAAATGACAGTTTATGGTAGGAATTTACGAGGAAAAAGTTAAGGATTACCAAGATTAGCCTAGGCCTACGGGAGGTCTCAAACTTCACCTATGATGTATAAGACGCAGGGCAATTTTTTTAGCCAAAGTTTTGGGAAAAAAAGTGCGTTCTATATGCCGTCAAATATGGTAATTGTTTTATTGATAGTTTTTATAATTCTTTACAGTTGCAATCATGTCTTTATTATTGTCGACCATGAACTGGCAATGTTAGCTTTATTGGAAATCGAACAACTCGCCCTTTTTTGTTTTGTATTCAAGTTAATAAAAATTAAGATAGGATCTTTATCTTTCTGCTATAAAATACCTTTCAAAGATCACAGAATTTTGCAAGAGTAGCGACTAAGATCAATAAATAACCCACTGAGGTTGATATGCCGTAAAACAAAGCAAAACAAACAATCTACAACATATTACAAATACATTGTGTCTTGAGTATTACGTTAAGCTGCATCTAATGGTGAAGTTCCAATTCTGGAGCTCTGGGGAGTGTGGAGTACCCCTTCATTGCCATTACTCCCAGGTCCACTCTGACCCTGAGTGGTAGTACCTGATAGGTGCCCATCTATGGATTAAATAGTAAACAAAGAGTTTAAAAATTGTTTTTAAAAAAATTGTGTTTAGATAATAAAAAAATGAATACCTATCAAGAATGAATAAAACAAGATGTCTTTAGCATAGAATAACCCAACAAGGGTTGACATGCCATAAAATCCAACCATCCAACAACTAACCAAATAACATTAAGAATGAATAAAACAAAATGTCTTTGGCATAGAATAACCCAACAAGGGTTGACATGCCGTAAAATCCAACCATCCAACCAAATAACATTAAGAATGAATAAACAAAATGTCTTTGGCATAGAATAACCCAACAAGGGTTGACATGCCGTAAAATCCAACCATCCAACCAACTAACCAAATAACATTAAGAAGAATCAAACAAAATGTCTTTGGCATAGAATAACCCAACAAGGGTTGACATGCCGTAAAATCCAACCATCCAACAATATAAGTTGATTTACACAATGGCTATGCAACATAGAGATATCTTACAATTTGATAGGAGTTTTTCCTTGTATCAAGTTAATAAGAATTAAGATAGGATTTTTATCTTTTCATTTTAAAAGTACCTTTCAAAGATCAGAGAATTTTGCAAGAGTAGAGACTAAGATCAACAATACAACAGTTGCCCCCCTGTGGGGGGTCTGCTCTTGAAATGTTGATTTATTTATCAAATACTAAGTGATCTTTATTTGCTCAGTCCTTTTGTGGTCGTCTGTATTATTAAACCACTTATCTGTTGCTACCTTTGCTAGAGATCTGACTTGTAGGGGGTTCCCTCTTCTTCATATTTGATAACAGCAGGAAGTAAACTGTCCAGCTCAAACAAAGAAAAACAAATTGACCTCATTGTGATAATAACTGATAGTTAAATGTCTTCAATTGAATTCTACAAAGTCTGACCTGTTACGATTCTAGTCGCCATTTTACATTTTACTTAGTTCTGCTGCTGTATTGAGTACAGTTTCACAGTTGATATTACTTGTGGCATAAAGTTTAATTTATTCCTTGAAGTAGAAAGATGTAGTATCAGTTTTAATCCTTGTCCTTTGATCCTTGAAGTAGAAAGATGTATCAGTTTTATTCCTTGTCTGTTGATCCTGGTAGTATATCTTGAAATAAAAAGATGTAGTATCAGTTTTAATCCTTGTCTATTGATCCTTGAAGTATTCCTTGAAATAGAACGATGTAGTACCAGTTTTAATCCTTGTCCATTGATCCTTGAAGTACTCCTTGAAGTAGAAAGATGTAATATCAGTTTTAATCCTTGTCCATTGATCTTTAAAGTAGAAAGATGTAGTACCAGTTTTAATCCTTGTCTGTTGATCCTTGAAGTAGAAAGATGTAGTATCAGTTTTAATCCTTGTCTGTTGATCCTTGAAGTAGAAAAATGTAGTATCAGTTTTAATCCTTGTCCGTTGATCTTTTAAGTATTCCTTCAAATTAAAATATGTAGTATCAGTTTTAATCCTTGTCCGTTGATATTTTAAGTATTCCTTCAAATAAAAAGATGTAGTATCAGTTTTAATCCTTGTCCGTTGATATTTTAAGTATTCCTTGAAGTAGAAAGATGTAGTATCAGTTTTAATCCTTGTCTGTTGATCCTTGAAGTATTTCTTGAAGTAATCCTTGTCTGTTGATTCTTCTATGGGGTAATCCATTCGGACAGTCATTTTATGACAATTCATCAATGACCTGAAGTAGATGTTTGGCATTTTTTCATTGGTCAATCCAATTTTTGCTAATTGGTAGAATCTATGAATACAAGTTGTGACTTTTCATGTATCTTATACCTAAGATAAGTCCAACTGGCAATTTTCTATTTTCTAAGAACAATATTGTAGCAGACTTTACAAGGCGCGTGGTGTAATGGTTATCGTCATAGGAAATATACTTGGTAACCAGGGTTCAAATCCTGGACGAGGCTGTTTGCATTTCACATAGTGCTAATAAACTTGGGATAAATTGTGGGGCAGACTGGGTTTCGCCTTGGGAGGAATGTTTTTGTTTGTTTGTTTTGTTTTGTTTTACGGCATATCAACCTCAGTGGGTCATTTAATGCCAATAAAGTTTTGAAATAAATCAATTCTTAATGGATAATACAATTTTTTTATAAATACATTTTTCTATTTAACCCATAGATGGGACCCTAACAGGTACTACCACTCTGGGTCAGAGTGGACCTGGGAGCAATGGTGATGAAGGGGTGCTCCACATTCCCCAAACCTCCAAAATGGGAACCTCACCATCAGATAGAGTTTAACGTCATTGCCAGGACATGTAGACCTGCAGCCACCGCCTTCTAGCACCCATATGATAAAAAAGGGGTTGGGGCTTGCCATAAGGGCAATAGGGTTGGGAAAATCATATAGGTGCTGGGAGGAATGTGGCATCTGGTGAAGATTGAACTCTATTCAGTAGTAATGTATCTGAATTGCTAACCATTATACAAGTAATACTGTTTTTCTTATCAGGCTTGTTCTAATTTTAAAATAATAAAGATTCATTCTGATGAAGTTTCTAAGACTAACAGAGGTGAAATATTACATGAATGTAATTGTCTAAGTTTGTTATTCACTTTTTGCCATAACTTTCTCACATTTTGGTGGATTTTTCCTAATCTGGTATTATATATATATATATATATATATATATATATATAATGTGAAAAATAAATGGAAATTAATCCAACAGTGTGAATATGATATATTGAAAAAACAAAGGATGTTTACAAATGCATGGGCTCATCAGGAGAGAATGTGCAAACCGTTTCGGGGCCTCCCTCTCGATGGTTTATATATATATATGCGTGTGTGTGTGTGTGTGTATGAAAAATTGAAAAAACACAGGTTCATAAAATGAGTGATATTTATTCAGCCAACACTGCAGTGTTTCAATCTGTTAGGTAGATCTTCTTCAGGGCTTTTGTTTTAAGGAAAATAAATTTATCACAGATAATAAGGAGATTGTGAGAGTTTTTGTTGATCAATCCACCTAAAAATGCTGAATGAAAAACTAGCGTTCTTAGATTGTTTGTTTCTTAGATCATCTCAGCGTTTCATAATTTCAAACAATCTAAGAACGCTAATTTTTTAGGTGGATTGATCAACAAAAGACTCTCACAATCTCCTTATTATCTGTGATAAATTCATTTTCCTTAAAACAAAAGCCCTGAAGAAGATCTACTAAACAGATTGAAACACTGCAGCATTGGCTGAATAAACATCACTCATTTTATGAACCTGTGTTTTTTCAATTTTTCAATATATTACATACTGTCGGATTCACTTCCATTTTTTTCTCCCCCCCCCCATATATATATATATATATATATATATATATATAATCCAAAAGTCTGGAGAAAAAATCTTCCTTACGACATAGGAGTTTTTTTTAAAAAACCTATTGCAGTTTGCAGAGCTCAATGTGTGCTCTTATTGTTAGAGTCACAGAGCAAATTTATAAGTAAAAATATAACAAAAGACTTAGAATTTTTGCATTTTAGTCTATTTCAGGAAGCTTAGACAAAGTGTCTAACTCTCCCAAATCATCAGATTTGGGAGAGTTACACACTTTGTCTAAGCTAAAATTGATTATTTATTATACAAAATTCAAAACAACTAACCTCGTTGTTCGCAACAATTTCTCTCCCCAGACAAGCCAGCTTAATGAGACCAATGTAGTATACAGATTTAAATGTCCCCTAGGAGATTGCAGTCTCCCAGAAAATGAAAATACATACATTGGATTCACCTCAACCACATTGTCACGTCGTCTAACCCTCCATTTAACAGATAATAGCTCCATTTCACAACACCTAAAATTACATTCATGCCCCCACTATAATTACCAAAATATTCTAATGGAAAATACACACATTCTGCACAAAGAAAAAAATAAACAAAAACTCCAAATACTAGAAGCTTTATACATAAAACAATACAAACCATCCTTAAACAAAATTAATTTCCAATGCAGTACACACATTTTAAAATGCCTATAACACCTTTCTCATCAATTCTTCTCCTTCCAGCCTCCACATTGATAAAATTAAAAAAAAACAAAAAAAAATGATGATGGCACTTTGAAGTGCCGAAAGTACTCGGGACCTGAACTTTGGTGGACTTATCCATGAATTCCACCAAATATTAAAAAGTTGGCCAGAAAACTCGAAAAGATCAAAAATAAAATTGTTAAACAGGAGATGTGTCTTTGTTTAATACACACACACACACACACATATATATATATATATAATATATATATATATATATAACATTGTAGGTCAAATGTAAGCATTGAAACATGAATTCATTTAGTTTTGGTTTCAAAATATAAACACTTGTCAAAATGTAGATATTTTCTTATATATAAAATACTATAAAAATACCTAATATAATACCAATTCCTAAATCTCATGACCCCCCCCCACACCCAACCGGCTCTACGCACTTCATCCCTCAATAACACATCCAAGGAAGTCTGTCAAATTCCTGGCATACTTCATTTCAGCAATTTACATGGAATCGAAGAGTCTCGTGGGATTTTCTAACATTTGGCTAAAAAGTTCTAACTTATTCTGCAACATGGTATCAACATTTTTTATTGACTTAGAAGAAATGAGACACCATCTGGATGAAGGAGAGAAATGGCTGTGCTAACTTTCAACTAGACTGCAACATATATATGAAAGTACATAAATAAACATTGTGTTTATTTGATATGGCTTTTAGCCGACAATTTTTGGAGGATATGTGCTTAATTGAAGTCATACCTAATTTTTGAAAATTAATTAGCTAATAATTAATGAATTTAGGCGGGCATATATGTTCAAATGTAAGGCTAAACAGATCGAGAAAATGTCAATCCCTGAATGTACATTTCGACCTATTAGGTCTCATCAGCATGGTTATAGACATGGGAGACTACTCCTTGTGTGACTGTCAGCTTGGCAGTCGAGGTTTCGAGTCACACACGGTGCAGTCTCCCATGTCTATAATCTTGCTGATGAGACCTAATAGGTCGAAATGTTCATTCAGGGATTGACATTTTCTCGATCTGTTTAGCCTTACATTTGAACATATATGCCCGCCTAAATTCATTAATTATTAGCTAATTAATTTTCAAAAATTAGGTATGACTTCAATTAAGCACATATCCTCCAAAATATATAAATGTGTGTGTGTGTGTTAAATAGAAATACTTTATATATAATGTTGTCATGGAGTCCATGTATGCTTCTTTGTCAGTATATCTGAGTGTGTGTGTGTATATATATATATATATATATATATATATATGTGTGTGTGTGTGTGAAGAGATGGAAGTGAATCCGACGGTATGTAGTATATTAAGAAAATTGAAAAAACACAGGTTTAAATAAGTTGAGTGGTGAGTTTATTGACCGACGCTGCAGTGTTTCGATCTATTAATTAGATCTTCTTCAGGGCATTTGTTGATTTCTGTGATAACATTTTTTTATTACCTTTCCTTATATCAACAAATGCCCTGAAGAAGATCTAATTAATAGATCGAAGCCCCATTGGGGCACTTTATCCCTCTGCAGACACCATTTTATCTTGAACAGTCATTTTTAATCAGAGGGTGTTGCAAGATGATAATCGTTGGAAGATTAAGGAATAAGCATATTATAAAATCCTTCTAATTCACTAGGAAAAAAAAAAAAAAAAAAAAACGCTCTCCGGGTGGTGTAAAAATTTATTTCTGAAAGATATTGGCTGAATGGGGCGTGGTTAAAAATTCAATGTTAGAGGGTTTTTATCATGAGTAAAATCATCAAATTTATTAAAGGAGTAAAAAACAAACAAAAAAACAAAAAAAAAACATATATGCTCATACATGCATCCACATATACACACACTCACTCACTCACTCATTCACACCTACGGCTGATCATATATGCTAATGCATGCACGAGCACACACACCCACCCTCACACACACTTTTATTTGGAGGAGGGAGAAAAGCAAGCGAATGAAAGAGAAAACACATACCTACAGACATATAAATAAATATCCTTATACACTCCCATTCACACATCCACATAGGAATTAAAAAAGAATGTCGTTCTTTCTGGCCTTTTTTTTCCCCCAGAATCAGAAATTAATTTTAGACATTCCTTCTTGGATTGGCTGCTTTAAGTCTTCCTCTTCCATTCCGTCCAATTCCGTCTTTGGGATTTGATTCCTTCTAGATTTCAAAGGTCACTTTTATTGATGGCATCCACTCATTAGAAATAAGCAAAACTTAGAGACATACAAATAAATGGGAGCGGATGTGTGTGTGTGTGTGTGTGTGGGGGGTCAGTATGTGTGTGACTGTGTATGTGGGTGGGTGGGGGGTTTGATGATGTTTAAGAATATTCAGATGACATCTTGAAACTTTCTCTGAATTTAAATCAAAATTGATTTAAAAGTGAGAAAAAAAAAGAAAAAGAAAAAAAAAGAAGGAATTTGATGTCTCTTTCCATTTCTGCTAAATATAACTGAGGAGCTTATGGTAGGTGTGGCACTCCACCTCAGATGCCAAAAACAATCTCTTTGGTCTAGCGCTAGTGAAAAGGGGATAGACTCCCTCGCTGATTGGCTGATACCGACTTTAGGTCATCCTGACAACTTCGCTTACTTATTGACCAGATGTTATTGATATAAAAAAAAAAGATTGGTTTGGTTTCTTTGTTTAATGGCATATCCACCTGCATGGGTAATTCAAAGCCCAAGCGCCTCCCTCGCTGTCTGACTCATACCGACTTTAGGTCGCCCGACGACTTTTTTTTTTATTTCTCTGAATGTTTGAGATGAGGCTTGAAGATTAGTATTATCTGCATTATTCGGACTATTGTCTCCATCTTCATTGTTATTTGTACAATGTTTCGGCCGACAAGAAAGTTCCCGAGTTCGAAAAGAAGGTTCCCGAGTCTGAGAAGGTTCCTGAGTCCGACAAGAAATACCTGAAGAAGGCCGGAGGGTATATCGGCCGAAACGTTGTACAAATAACACTGAAGTTGGGGACAATAGTCCGAATAACGCAGATAATACTTTTTTTTTTTTCTTCTTTTTTTTTATAACTGCTTATTATTATCTATCATTTAATAGAATTTACTTTAGTGTCGTATGTATAAACAAAACGTTTAGGCTGCTATATCCTTTTGTTTATGTACTTTTATTTTCTAGTTTTATAAATTCTAAATACTTGTTCAATCAATAGTTTAATCTAAATTTTCCAGCCTTCTTACTTGAGATTTTTTTTTAATGGCTACGGTTCACAGAATATTCTCAACAGGAAATTGTAAGATACAATTCCTACATTTTAGGAATATTTCATTTCAAATTCCAAATCAGATGAAAACGGTTATGTAAATAATAGTGTTCATTACGACATATTTTGAAATTTCTATTTTAGTTGGGACCCATCAAATTTCCCGGGACGCATTTAATTCAAATCTGTGCATCCCAGGATGCACTAAGTTAAAAATCTATCAGCATCACTATATTGCCCCACCTTTTATCAATCTTTCATAACAACGTCCACAAAATGTCTGTTTTTTCCTTTTTTTTTCTGGTCGTTTTCTTTTAATGGCTACAGTTCACAGAATATTCTCAACAGGAAATTGTAAGATACAATTCCTACATTTTAGGAATATTTCATTTCAAATTCCAAATCAGATGAAAACGGTTAGGTAAGTAATAGCGTTCATTATGACATATTTTGAAATTTCTATTTTAGAATATGGAATTTTTGTTCCATTTTATTTTATATATATATATATATATATTATATATATATATATCATTTAATAGAAGTGACTATAAATTTAGAGGGTGTCCTGGTGTCGCTTAGCAAGACTTTTGTCAGCCGCTCACTGGTGCAGCCACACTTGGAATTTGCATCACCAGTCTGGAACCCCTATTTTGCTCAGAACATTAACCTCCTGGAAACTGTACAGAGACATGCAACCAATATATCAAGTGACTATAAATTTAGATCTAGCCAATATATAATAACATTTTATCAATAAGTCTGGTGGCATTTTATGCTGTTAGGAGCACCTTAAACTAGTGGTAATGATATTAAAGTTCTTGAAACCATGCTTGGACTCAAGGTTATCGTCTGCTTTGGTTTGTTTTTGTTTTACGGCATATCAACCTCAGTGGGTCATTTAATGCCGATAAAATATTGAAATAAATTCATTCTTAATGGATAATCAATTTTGTTTATAAACTCATGTTTTTCTATTTAACCCATAGATGGGACCCTAACAGGTACTACCACTCTGGGTTAGTGTGGACCTGGGAGCAATGGTAATGAAGGGGTGCTCCACATTCCCCAAACCTCCAGAACTGGAACCTCACCATCAGATAGAGTTTAACATCATTCACAGGACATGTAGACCCTCAGCCACCGCCTTCAAGCATCCATATGATAAAAAGGGTTGGGGCTTGCCATAAGGGCAATAGGGTTGGGGCAATCCTATAGGTGCTAGGGCTTGATGTGACCAGCCGATTGATTGGAGGGGGCCTCTCCAACCGCCTGTCTAGCCTATGTAAGGTTCTAAGTGGAGTGTTGCAGGTCATGGACTGCTCATCCACCAAGACTCCGTCCTTAAGCATCATGGGTTGCCACCCATAGCCAACAAATGGCCTTTTCTTTTTCCTTCATTTTTCTTGTTTTGTTTTCTTCCTTTCTTTTTCTTTCTTTTTCCTTATTTTTCTTCTTTCTTTCTTTTTCTTTTCTTTTTCTCTTTATTTTTCTTCCTTTCTTTCTTTCTTTTTCTTTTTTAATGTTTTGTTCCTCCCTTTTCTTTTTTTTTTTCTTCCATTCTTTTTCAACCTGGAACCTTTTATGACGGCCATATTGAATGTTTTTATTAAACAATATTTAAAACAACTCTGACACATTTAATCCTCTTTTATGTAGAAACTTTTGATTCATCCATTTAAAAAAATAAATATCTTTAAACATTTCAAAGCAATGTAAACTTTTTTTGTTTATGGAAGAAAAGTTCAAAGTTCAACAAATCTCACAATTCGTGGTTGATCATATCAGTGTTTTATTATCGACCAGGTTTATTGGTTTTTGGATCAACAGGTCATTTGCACTTTACTGGGTCAAGCCATTTCAGTGAGAGTCAAGGATTATTCACTCAATTGTACACACTTAACTGCAAATGGTACAGAGTTCACATCCTTTATCTATTCAGATATATTTTGAATTTATTCTTTCGCTCTTCCAGACCCAGTCTGTCTGATACAATAGACCACTGCCTACTCTACTTAATTTTTACTTATATATATAATCTTCATCAGGATATTCAACAATTGCGGCAATATTTTTTTAAACAAAATCATGTTTTTTGTTTTTTTTTTTAACAAAATCATGTTTTTTTTATTTTATCAAAATCATGTTTTTTTGTTAAAAAAACCCAAAAAAAACATGATTTTGTTAAAAATTTTTAACAAAATCATGTTTTTTTTGTTTTTTTTTGTTTTTTTTTTAACAAAATCATGTTTTTTTTTTTTTTTTTTTTTTTAACAAAATCATTTTTTTAACAAAATCATGTCCACTTTTGTCCCCCAATTTCTGGGCTTTAAATTATCATAACTTTTGAACCACTGGGGATATTTGCATAAATCAAACATTTTTGAACTCCATTTACAAAAGCTCTATATAACTAATGTGATTAAATAGCTATAACCTCAAATAAAAAAAATCAACTGGGAATGCTATATTGCCTAGTGAGAAGTTTTCAAATTTCTTTTTTTTTTTTTCATTTCATAAATAAATATGCCCATGTCACCAGGCAATATTTAAATGTTCTGATGATTACACACACACAGACACACACACACTCTCTCTCTCTCTCTCTCTCTCTCTCTCTCTCTCTCTCTCTCTCTCTATATATATATATATATATATATATATATATATATATATATATATATACACACACACTAACCCCTCCACACGAACAAGATGTGACACAAGGTCAATTTCTTAGGCAGGTTGTATTCAGATTTTTCCTTCTCCTTGACTGGTTACCTAGTTAAAGATCCCAGTCTACCCTACTATTTATCCATAGCTGGAGGAGAGTAGTGGGTTGCATACCTTTCAAAAGGCATTAGTGCTATGTGAAATGTAAACAGCCTCATTCAGTATTTTAACTCTGGTCGACGGGATTACATATATATGTAGGGCAATTGTAAAGTAACTTTCTTCCCTATTTCAAAAATCTTAAAATTTATTTCTGAATCATTATTTATACAAAAAATGAATATGAGAAGAACACACATCACATGGAGTTTTATCTAAAATTCTATATGGGCACCAGCATTTGCCTCCAGCCTCTCAAGCTGCTCAGGAATCGCATCGGCTGATCTTCCAAGGAACTCTTGTGGAATGGCAGAAATAAATTCTCATATTTGTCCTTCAAGTTCTTCCAAAGTCATTGGTTTTGTAGAGTAGATTTGATCCTTTAATCAACCCCCCCCCAAAAAAAAGTCACAGGGTGTTAAATCAGGGCTTCTGGTTGGCCACTCATGTGGACCACATCTACCCATCCATCTTCCAGGGAAATGGTGAGTCAGTCATTCATGAAATCTTCAATATTCTCTCAAGTATTGACAACTGGTCAGATTATGAATTATAAATAATACACGTGTTCCTAAATCTTCTATGCATTATCATCCTGCAACACCCTCTTGTTAAAAATAAGACTGTTCAAAGATGCAATGCAAAAATGTAAATCCAGATTATGTGGTGTCACTTAATCACGAATTGTCTCATTTTATTTCACCCAATTTTAAAAATTAAACATTCCTAATGGTTTTGCTCAGAGTGAGCTATTTCTCCAGTTAAAAACTTAGGTTCTCCCTGAGGTCTGTAACAAAAAAAAAAGGTCTGTAATAACATGATGTCTTCAAAATTCTATATGGACACCAGCATTTGCCTCCAGCCTCTCAAGCTGCTCAGGAATCACATCAACTGATCTTCCCAGGAAATCTTGTGAAATGGCAGAAATAAATTCTCATATTTGTCCTTCAAGTTCTTCCAAAGTCATTGGTTTTGTAGAGTAGATTTGCTCCTTCAACTAACTCCACAGACCCGGCCAATAGGGTGGGAGTTCCTATGTCTTTGCACCTATCAGTAAATAGGAATTTTGCTAAAGACATGAACAATAAGAATAAGCTGGATAAATGGATGTGTGATGTGTGTTGGACAAATATATATATATATATATATATAATATATATATATATATGTGTGACGGCAACACCCAGGCAAGGAATGATGCAATTAATTCAATCAATGATATATTTCAAAGTGAAAAAGAAAAAAAAAAATACAAAAAAAAAAAAAAAGGTAAACAAAATAACATGCGAATGACTTTCCCTTCTGTTACTTTTCAAATTTAATTTTTTAAATATCTTCCCAAATATAAATCAAATCTCCATTATTTTTGCTCAAAAACCAAGCCCTGGTGATATTTAATGCATATATATATTTACTTTCTTGTTAATTGTTTTATTTTCAAAGTTTCCTCCGGACATACAGATTCACACAACTACCTTTTATATATGTATAGATGGATGGGTGAATGGATGTGTGGTGTGTGTTGGACAACTAAATAGATATATGGTTTAGGTTACATCTAGGATTTGTTTAAAAATTAGTTATATTTACTAGCAAATATATGCACCCTCCGGGTGCAAGTATTTAAGTTTTAATGTAATAAAATATTGTATTAAATTAGAAAGGCTAATGAAACTAAATAAGAATACAGATAAAAGATTTGAAACAGAGGGAGTATAATAAAAGATTTGAAACAGAGGGAGTATAATAAAAAATGGAACAACTTAAACTTACTCTTCCATCACTCTCGTCTTTCATTGTTATTTTTTCTAATTTAAGTATTTAGTTATAAGAGGAAGTAAAGAATAAAATGACAGTTATTTTATCTTGTTAATGGATTTCATTTAAGATTCATTGAAGAGATGTTTGCTTATATTCATTAAAATAAAACCAAACAGTTAGAAATCAATAATACTAAGCACATATTTATTAAATTCGATTTTTTAATATTAATATGCAAATTAGCCTTCCCTTTCACACTGTAAACTGCTATTTTGTTGTATATATAAATATAATTGCATGTTATCAGTACGTAGACATAGTTAACAGTATTAATAATGTAAGACAATTTTATTAATAATTGAGATTTAGATAAAAATAAAATCATGGAGAATGTGATGTAAATAACTAAGGGAATTGTGACTTGAGTAGGAATATAGTTTCGGTTACAGACAGAAAAACACACAATCTCCATTATAATAAGATATATCATGTGCAAAAGAAATTTTAAGAATCAAATTACACAAAAAATGTAAATATGAACAATCTATACAATTCCCTAACCTCTAGGCATGAAATAACCTGCAGCCATTCTTAATGTTTCACTCTAAGCCAAATCTTGTTATCTATCCATATATAAAGGGCAATTGTATATATATGTATGTCCGGAGGAAAGTTAGAAAATAAAACAATTAATGACAAAGTAAATATATGTACACATTACATATCACCAAGTCATGGTTTTTGAGCAAAAATAATGATTTGAATTATTTTTGAATACATCTAAAAATTAAACAGCATTACGTTAAAATTATACTGTGCCATTTTTCAGCGTTTCTCACAAAAAGTAAACAAACGAATAATGGAAGCTTTTCTTTTCATTTTTTTTTTTTCATGTTAAATCTACATTTTTACTGATTCAAAGTTGTAGTAAATATTTCATTGTACAGGATAAACAATTGTTTATTTAATCTTTTTTTTTTCTCTTTTTTTAATTATACAATTTTTATTTTGGGAGTTTCTGTTATCTAATGTTATTTATTTGTATGATACGATTCTATTGTCTATTACGCGTTATTCTGTAATTGTACCAAAATCAGAACTGTAATTTGATATTTAACTTTTAAGCACATTAAAAATTCTATTTAAAAATTTTTTTTTTTTTTTTTCATTTAGTTTTCTTTTCTTTTCGTAATGTTTTCAAGTCAGTGCACTTATCGATTTAAAAAATATTATACTATACTTAGTATAGTATATTATTTTTATCAAATAGCTCAGTCGGTAGAGCGTTCGACTAGAAATCACAAGGTTCCTAGTTCGATACCGGTCCCCACCAACTCTGCATATGAGTAGCACAGGGATCTGTGCGGTAAAATAAGGAGCTGATGGTAGGTGTGGCGCTTCACCTCAGATGCTAAAAACAATCTCCTTGGTCTAGCGCTATTGAAAAGGGGATAGACTCCCTTGCTGTTTGGCTGATACTGACTTTAGGCCGCCCCGTCGACTTTACTTTACTTTATACTATAATAATTTGAATTAATAATGTTATTTTTTAAAAGATTATTTATCGTTTTACATTTAATTCAATTACTTTATTTAATTTTTTTTTTTTTTTGCTTTGAAATATTAATTTGAAATTTAGCAAATCGCGTCATTTATATTTTATTTAAAAAATATAGTTAATCATTGAATTAAAATTTCTTACTATATCATTATGTGATGTCATTCCCTGACTTCCCACCAGGCCGGATTAAAATAAGATCTTTTTTACGTGGTGATTTTTATGAGTCATCCTGCGAGGATCGAACTCGCTATTCAGTAGTAATAGATCTGCAAACGATTATTAAACCATTATTTTATTCTCCTCTACCTGGGTTTTGCTGGGTAGCCACAGCTAGTGATTCATAAATGTTTTATTGTGGTCAGAAAATAGAACAGTCTGTTGGTCGTTTGAGTTCAATGTCTGACTGGCAGATGTAGTGGTGAGAAAAATTAAGCCATTTTTTTGGCCAATCAGAGGGCACCACTGACTGAAGCTGTGGATGCTTTATTGATCCTCTCAAAAGCATATAAATAAATAACATATGCATTCAACGATGGGCAGTTGTCATTTTGTTGATTCTATTAGTGTTTTTTTAACATTTCTTCTACCTTTGCTATCAAGCAGTGAATACAACATTCCTGGTCAGTAAGTTGGCCTTCTCCTTCTTGGTGTTACCAAATGAATATACAGGGTGTTTTTAAAGTCTTACAGCAGTTTTTAAAATTGAAAATAGATCACATTATACAAATGATGGAATCATTTAGTAAAAAAAAAAAAATGTTCAATTATTGTAGTTTTATTTTTTATGTACATTTTGATTATTGCATTTCAACAAGACTGCCATCTTTGTTGTTACGTTTTAAATCTGATGCAGGACTTTATGTACACCCTGTATTGATATTTTAAAATTTAACACTTGATAATTCACATTATACAAATGATAGAATTATTTAGTAAAAATCCAAATGAAAGTTCAACTCTTATAGTTTTATCTTTTATGTACATTTTGATTATTGCATTTCAACAAGACTGCCATCTTTGTTGTTACGTTTTAAATCTGATGCAGGACTTTATGTACACCCTGTATTGATATTTTAAAATTTAACACTTGATAATTCACATTATACAAATGATAGAATTATTTAGTAAAAATCCAAATGAAAGTTCAACTCTTATAGTTTTATCTTTTATGTACATTTTGATTATTGCATTTCAACAAGACTGCCATCTTTGTTGTTACATTTTAAATCTGCGGCAGGACTTTATAGACAAATGATAATTAGAAAGAAAATAGCAATCAAGCTTAATAATAAGGATTAAAAGACTTCATCTAAAAATAATAATAATTAAAGGATTCTTATTAAGACAATGGTGTATAAAAATAGTAAGAAATATCAAGTCAAGATATCAAGAAACAGGGTAAAGCATGCTGCTGTATTGTGCCTCATGTTATCAAAATATTGCAAAACTTTTGACTCGTAATAATGACTGAACTTGTTTTATCTAAGAAATAAGAATAAATATTCCTAAAACAAGGGGGAAAAAAGAAAAGAAGAAAAAAAATAAGGAAAAAGAAAGGAAAAAATAAGGAAAGATAAGGGAAAAGAAAGGTAGGACGAAAGTAAAAGGAAAAAGAATGGAAGAAAAGAAGAAAGGAAGGAAGAAAACAAAAAAAAATAGGGAAAAATAAGGAAGAAAAAAAAAGGAAAAATAAAAGAAAGAGGAGGAAGAAAAAATAAAGAAAAAGAAAGAAATGAAGAAAACAAAAGAAAAAAAAGGAAAAATAAGGAAGAAAAAGAAGGAAAAATAAAAGAAGGAAAAATAAAAGAAAAAATAAGGAAAAATAAATTCTTTCTTTTATTTTTCTTTATTTTTTATTCTTTCATTTTTCCTTCTTTTATTTTTCCTTCTTTTTCTTCCTTCTTTTTCCTTTCTTTTTCTTTTGTTTTCTTCCTTTCTTTCTTTTTCTTTCTCCTCTTTCTTTTATTTTTAAAAGAAGGAAAAATAAAAGAAAGAGAAGGAAGAAAAAATAAGGAAAAAGAAAGAAAGGAAGAAAACAAAAGAAAAATGAAGGAAAAAGAAGGAAGTAAAAAATAAGGAAAAATAAAATAAGGAAAAATAAGGAAAAATAAGGAAGAAAAAATAAAGAAAAATGAAAGAGAAGGAAGAAAAATAAGGAAAAAGAAAGAAGGAAGAAAACAAAAGAAAAAATAAGGAAAAATAAGGAAGATAAAAAGGAAAAATAAGGAAGAAAAAAATAAGGAAAAATAAATGAAAGAGAAGGAATAAGGAAAAAGAAAGAAAGGAAAAGAAAGAAAAAAATTTCTATGAAAGAGAAGGAATAGGAAAAGAAGGAATAAGGAAAAGAAGAAAAAAATTTCTATGAAAGAGAAGGAATAAGGAAAAGAAAGAAAGGAAAAAAGAAAGAAAAAAAATTCTATGAAAGAGAAGGAATAAGGAAAAAGAAAGAAAGGAAAAAGAAAAAAAATTTCTATGAAAGAGAAGGAATATGGAAAAAAAAGAAGGAAAGAAAGAAAAAAATTTCTATCTCATTCTATAAATAACTAAAATGCTGCTAGTGCCAAAACTGTATCAATTTATTTAAATTGCACCAAAGAGAAATTAGAACGATCATCCCAGAGGAGGAAATGCTTCTGTGGGACTGTCATTTCTTTTATCCTGTCAATTTTTTTTGGAAATGGAGAGAGCAGCAGCAGCAGAGGAAGCATCAAATGGAAGTGTTGCTGAGAACGTTTAAAATGATGAAACAACTCTAAAATTGGCCGATCCGACTTTTTAAATTTAAACAGACAATCATCATGATGTTGTTGTGGGTGATAATGATCATTTTCAACAAAATACTTCCTCTGTTTCGTCTTTGTCGTTAGGGATAAAGGTTGGATGTTAAGTGATTTTTTCCCCTTTAGAAAACTCAAAGGCACTTACCCTCCACATGCCCCTCAAGTCAAATTACTTCCCATTATTCAAATGAAATTTGCTTGATATAAACTCCATATGTAAATTGACTTACATAAGTCCAAATTGCATCGGCCGAAAAAGAAATTCGACAATCATTACCATGTATTGACATTTGAAAGATTGTTTTGTTTTTCACCTGCTCAACAATTAGCTAGCTATATATATATATATATATATATATATATAAAATGCAGCACTCTAAACGATGGTAATATATGAACGTATTATCTTTTAGAGTGCAACAATTTTATTCTCTGTCAGTAAATATTATATATATATATATATATATATATATATATATATATATATATATAGTATATATGTGTGTGTGTATAAAATATTAATAATATTAACTAAAAATTCCATAACAAGACGACAACTACACAGTTCCAGTGTTCTTCTGAAAAAGAGATTTTATCTCGAAATATCAAGAATAAATTACAGGTTAACAAACAACACCATTGTTACCTTATTATGTTTTCTTTACACCTGCATTGTGATAGCCTTCAAAATCAACCTCTAAACCAATATATACAAAATGCTTCAAGCAAATTATAAAACTATATATATATATAATATATAGTTGTGAATAAAAAGGCCTTAAATACCATGGGTATCGTGATTATGGATCATTTCCACTCGTGGGTATCTGAGGCCCACAAAGTTTCATCAGACCACTTCTTTATTCAGTAAGTAAGCTGAATTTGGCTATTATAGCCAAAATCAGCTTACTTGCCAGTCTGAATAAAGAAGTGGTCTGATGAAACTCTGTGGGCCTCAGATACCCACGAGTGGAAATGGTCCATAATCACGATACCCCCGGTATTTAAGGCCTTTTTATTCACAAATAAATTTGCTCTGTTTATTAAAATTAAACATTGAGCTCTGATATGGGACCTGAACTCTGGAATAAACTACTGTTAGAGAATAGGACCAGCTTAGAATCACCCTTATACCAAGAAACTTGGTACCGCACCAAAGAATATATATATATATATATATATATATATATATACCAATTGTTACAACCTCCCACTACCAATTCCTATGCTACTGCTCGTTTTCTTTAAAAACGAGACACCACGAAACATACCATCAGTTTCCAACCTGAAGATGGCAAATCAACATGCCAAAAGCGCTCGTAGAGACACCTTCGGTGGATTGCTACACCAGTTCCACCCTGACACCAAAAAGATGACCAGACATCTTGAATGGATTGAACAGAGACTTGTGCTAGGGTTTGATGCAACCAGCCGATTGATCAGAGCCAGCCTCACTGACCACCCTTTCTCGCCTAAGTAAGGGCCAAAGTGGAGTATTGTATGTCATGAACTGCTCAGCCACTGGGTTTCCTTCCTTAAGCATCATGGGTTACCACCCGTGGCCAACAGGTGGCCCCATTGGTTGCATTTTACCCCTCTGCAGAGGTGCAGTCAGTGTATTCTTCTGTCCCAGCCAAGAGATTGATAGATAAATAGACAGGCAGAGAGTTATATATTTTTGTCTCTAGTGTATGGATGCGCGTGGTCTAATGGTTAGAGTCATAGGAAATGGACTTGTTGACACAAGTTCAATTCATGGACGAAACTGTTTGAATTTCACATAGCGCTCATACTCCTGGGAAAGGTATGAATCCAATTCTCCCTCCAGCTATGGGTAAAGAGCAGGGCAGACTGGGCTCTTTAACCATGGCTAGGTAACCAGTCTAGGAGAAGGAAACTGTTTCAATTTCACATAGCGCTAATACTCCTGGGAAAGGTACGAATCCAATTCTCCCTCCAGCTATGGGTAAATAGCAGGGCAGATTGGGCTCTTTAACCATGGCTAGGTAACCAGTCTAGGAGAAGGAAAACTTTGAATTCAAACCTGTTAAACTCCACTAAAGAAATTGACTTTGTGTCACATCCTACTTGTGCGGAGGGGCTGATAAATATATATACAATCTAGTGTTTCACCCAAATCATATTCTTCAAATTTATCGAAATTGGCTGCATTTTTTTCTATTTCTCATTTTTCAATTGGCCCCAACTCGATACATGTTTATCAGCATTTTGTTTTATTTTATTTTAAACATCACATTGTTTGCCAGTGTTGGGTTGCCTTGTTTTGCTTGGAAGAGTTATTTTCTCTCTGGTTTCCCGTTTTTGACCACCAGGGTTTTTTTTTTGTATTTAAGCACGTGTTTCGAACTCTCAGCCTCTTCTTCTTCTGTGGCACCTCAGCACATGGGTTAGATTTTTATGTCTACACCCTTCTCATGTAGGGGCTTCTGCCCCCAATGCAACGGTAGTTAGTGATATTGCCCTATGGACTCTCCATAACTATCCATTACTTCTATATGTACATTTAGGTATCTCTTGTATACCTCCTTATTGTATCTCTATTCATGAATGTGTCCTTTTTTATATCTTCTTTGTATTTCTGTTATATGTATCATTTCCATGTGCTTGTAGTAAAGTCCTCAATGTCAATATTCAAATCAAAAACAAAAAAGAAATTGTCCGTCTCTGATGAAGTTAGATGTGAAAGGGTTAAGAGAGCTGAGCCCCGCAAAAAGATGGCACTTCATCAGAGATAAAATACTATTTCGATTCAGTGAACTGTTAAATGACTTTCCTAAATTCTCTTTATCAAATTCCTGTGAATTGACAGACTCAGAAAAAAATGAAAGAAGAAAGAAATTACTGTTAGTTGTATACATTCTACAGCGAAAGTTGCTATGATCTTTTTAGTGAAGTGTGTTGGATTTTGTGTAAAGTATTCAACTCTGTTACAAGATGAATGCAAGACTAAAACTAGAGTTTGTTAGGTGGCTTATATGGAGCTTTGGATTGTTCCATTATGAACTCAGGCAAGTTCATTTCCTGAGTTCTGATTGGCTGTTGGATTTCAGGGTTAGTAAGAACAGGGATAAGTACCCACTCTTCAGCCACCACTTTGCATTATGCCAGCAGCATGCAAGGACTGTATTAAGTTACAGCTTGCCTGTTGTTCTTGTCTACTAACTCGACGGTAGTTAGAACCCCACTGCGATGGTGAGTATCATATTGTTTCTATATCTGGAGGATAACTTCTACAAAGTGTATATATTTTTAATTGATTTTCTTAGTGTATAATACAATAAATTTCACTAATTCATAGTGATAGTTTTTAACAATGGTAAAAAGCATGTGATGGACCCTCCCATCGATCGACGTATGAGTGTTCATACAATGAACACTCACACAGTGATTTGTTTATAGTGGTGAAGGCTTGTGTTGGACCATCCACACTTTTTGGCACAGACGATAGGAAAGAATTGGTGCATCAAGAGTTGCTACAAACCCAATCAACGACCGACCTCAGGAATTTTGAATTCAGAGTTATCCCTCTCCTAGACTGGTTACCTACCCAAGGCTGAAGGGCCCAGTCTGCCCTACTATTTAACCCATAGCTAGAGGGAATTTTGAATTCAGAGTTATCCTTCTCCTAGACTGGTTACCTACCCAAGCATGTATATAAATATATACATGTATGTATATATATATATATATATATATATATATACACACACACATATGAGGATAAGAGGGTTGGAGTAAATCCGACAGAATGTGGTAAAGAATAAAGGAAAAAGTGGACAAAAAGAGAGCAAAACTCAAACAAGTAGATGTAGGGGATATATTCGGCCTGCATTGAGCAGGACTTCATCAGTCGAAAGTCCTCCCTTCCTACATCTACTTGTTTGAGTTTGCTCTTTTTGTCCACTTTTTCCTTTATTCTTTAGTCCACTTTTTCCTTTATTCTTTAGAGAGAAGCAGAAAATAATTTAAATTCAAAACGAAAAATATTGATGTTCCAAAAAGCGTGCAAGTCTTGCGATCATTTCGTCATTAGCACATCCACCATGTGTTTCTAAGCCAACGACATAATTGTATATCTTTTGTGTAACAGTTTTTGAAAGAAGAAGACATATTTCAAATTCAAAAATAGACAAATTTTCTTTTTCAAACAGGAAGAGTTTTAACCCGTTCATGGTCAGCCTATTTTTATTTTTTTAGATACTTTTTAATGTAAAAAATATGAATGGTGTAAGGGTTTAGTGGGATAATGAGAAATTTAAATTTGTTAGGAAGTATATGTCAGAAATGGTTATGTGAAGGGGATTTTATGATTTCTGAGTACAAGTGCCACTAAATAAGGAGGCGCATGGTCTAATGGTTAGAGTCATGGGAAATGGACTTGTCGACCCGAGTTCAATTCCTGGACGAAGCTGTTTGAATTTCATATAGCGCTAATACCCTTGGGAAGGGTATGAATCCAATTCTCCCTCCAGCTATGGTTAAATAGCAGGGAAGACTGGGCTCTTTAACCCTGGCTTGGTAACCAGTCTAGGAGAAGGAAAACTCTGAATTAAAACCTGTTAAACTCCGCTTAAGAAATTGACCATGTGTCACATACTGCTCATGCAGAGGGGTTGGTAAATATATATATATATCAAAAAATCCTTGTCTTTGGGGGATGGTTTATACTTATACCATTGGATTCATTTCCTTACCCTTAACTTATATATACTAGCAAATATATGCACCCTCCGGGTGCAAGTATTTAAGTTTTGATATAATAAAATATCATATTAAATTAGAAAGGCTAAAGAAACTGAATAAGAATGCAGATAAAAAGATTTGGAACAGAGGGGGTATGATTGAAAAATAGAACAACTTTGAAACTAACTCTTCCATCATTTTCCATTACTAAGCATATATTTAATAAAATCAAATTTGTAAGATTAATATGCAAATTAGCCTTCCCATTCACACTGTAATCCGTTATTTTGTTGTATATATAAATACAATTGCATGTTATTAGTATGTAGATATAGTCAATAGTATTAATAATGTAAAACAATTTTATTAATAATTGAGGTTTGAATAAAAATAAAATCATGGAGATTGTGATGTAAATAACTAAGGGAATTGTGCTTTGAGTAGTAATATAGTTTCGGTTACAGATAGACAAACACACAATCTCCATTATAATAAGATATAAATATATATATATATATATATATATATGAGAGAGAGAGAGAGTGAGAGAGAGATTAGTGTGCATATCATTATTTTCCTTTCATTTTGACAGCATATCTCATTGAATGCCCAAAACAAGTGACAAATTTCCCCTCATTAGATTTCAACTGCATCTTAACCGTGCGTAAACAGAAACATAATAGTGTTTCCAGAAAACATAATTCAGGATAAAAAGGCCCAATTTATCTCGCATTTAAGAATGACCTCGGTAACAACGAGGACAGTACAAGTATTACGTTTCTGCAATGATTGCATCTTTTAAACAAAATTTACATGAAAAAACTGACGTAATTTACATGATACGTGCCACCGAAAAAAAAAATCTAGCGCCATTTGAAAATTGATATTAATCCCTTTTTTTATTTTGGAGAACGACACAGCAAAGATAAATACGTACAGAAACATTTTGATTTTTTTTTTTTAATGTCTATCTGACATCTAATCATATTTATGTTGACCTCTGATGTCATTTGACCTCTAAAATCCTTGAGAGTAAATTCAGGTTGACGGTTATATTTGTTGATTACGTTGTTTTGCCGATTTGATCAGGCCGTCAGGTTTTACACAAAGTGGTGTTAGCATACTGGTTAAAAAGAAATCCTAAAAATAAGTCTTTATGTTAGAGAGCTGACAGTAGGTATAGCACTCCGCCTCAGCAAAAAAGAAAATCTTCTTGATCTAGCACTTGTGAAAAGGGCATAGACTCCTTCACTGTCAATTCTTTTCGAAGTCTTTATATTAGAGAGCTGACAGTAGGTATGGCGCTCCACCTCAGCAAAAAAAAAAAATCTTCCTGATCTAGCACTTGTGAAAGGGGGATAGACTCCTTCATTGTCAATTCTTTTTGAAGTCTGTTGCAGTCAACGATGATGTCACTCCATGTCTTCATTTGTGGACCCTATGGTGGCTCATGTTTTTAATCCGGACTCATCTTTTTGGAACATCAATGTTTTTCGTTTTGAATTTAAATTATTTTCTGCTTCTCTCTCGATGAGTCCGGATTAAAAACAAGCTCTGAAGATGATTTTTATAAATTGAAATATTGTTCAATATTAGGTATGAATATGATATAAGATATTTTCATTTTAACAGCATTGTGTGTTTTCATATATATGCAACGCTCTTCTATATAAGTAATGGAGCACTCTGTGACGGCCTTTACACACAAAGTGATGTGTGTATTAAAACAGTTAAAATCCCCTTCCCATTCTGTAAGTGAAGACTGACACCCAACTGATCGGATTTCAATTCCAGCTGTAGGTAGCTTACAAAATGTCTAGCCATACTGAAGAGACTTGATAAGTCGAAACACGTGTCTGTGGATGACCCTATATTTTTGTGAAGACCTGGGAGAGTAAGTCTTTGGACCGTGGGCAGTGGAGAAAAGTTGTGCAGGAGGGCACGGAAAGGTTTGAGACCGGCCGTATACAGCATGAGCAGTTGAAAAGAGATATTCACAAGAATAAAAAGTAGACAATCAAGGGCTTCAAATCGGTCTACTATGTGACCAGTGTGGAAGGCTATGTATGAGCAAAGCTGGCCTGATCAGTCACCAATCTGTGCATCGGCGGGATGGACTAATAAAATACCCTGTGCTCCCTGGAAATACCTGTAATTGTGGGAAGGTGTGCAAGACTTTGGCAGGACTAAAGAGCCACTTACGTGCAGTTCATTGTTGAACTTTTTTTGAAGCTCACCATTATATTGTTTGAACTGTTGAGCTTTTTTTAAATTTTTTAAATTTTTTTTTTTTATTGTTACTATATCAAGCAATGGCAATACTTGAACACGAGTTTGCTGCCATCATTATATATATATATATATATATATATATATATATATAAAGTAATGTCCCTCTTAAAACTTGTCATCAAATGTTGAAATACTTGAAATATTGCAAAACTTTTGACTCACCCTAGTGTAGTAATAATAATCCTGATAAAATCATAATGACATTTCCATGATTAATGTGATATCCAAATCTAAGCTGATTAAATATCAATAATAATGATAATTGCATTTTGATTGTTAGATTATTTATAATAGAAGATTATCTATAATACATGTGTGATATTTACTCACAACTTTTTTTCAGTGCAGAACTATATTTTCATTTGGATAAACTTTTAATTATTTGGGGGAAGGGCAATCATTCCAACTGGGGTTTAATATAAATTGTTTGATGCTATTCACAGAATTCCGTCCCGGCCTCCTGCCTTTAAAAAATGCTAAGCCGTGATAGCTGAAAAAAACAAAAACAACCCGCTCTATGGATTTTTTAAATTAAATATAAAAGAATATCTAAATATTCAGAATTATTTTTTATTAAATATAAAAGAATATCTAAATATTCAGAATTTTTTTTATCAAATATGAAAGAATATCTAAATATTCAGAATTTTTATTTATCTATATTGTTGAATGACTGTTTTTAAATTAAAATAAAATATTTTTTTTTTTTGAATTTAATTTTTTTTTATTTTTTTTAATTTGTAATTGATTGTTGAAAAAAGAACTAAAATAAAATGAAAATACCAAAAGAAGAAAAAGATTTTTTCTTAGCGGATTGAAGGCGTTTTTATCGACAAATTATTATTATTATTACTTTTTTTTTAGTGATTTGAAGGCGTTAAAAGTAAGCCATATTTTTTATTGACAAGTAAATGTAAATATTTCGTTCGTAGAGCAGGTTGTTTTTTTCAGCTATCACCGCCTAGCGTTTTTGAAGGCAGGAGTCCGGGAAGCAATTCTGTGAATAGAAACTATTCTTTTTTTAAATGTCCACAGGAAAAACAAATTTTAATTTTAATTTCTAATTTGTGGTGTTTTATTTTTTAAGTTTGCTTATAGAAGTCCGTGAGATATTTTAAGTGGAAAGAGGGTGCACAGACCATCAGTCCACTGTCTTGGCAGTCTGGCAGTTGGTCCAATGGCAGGGGAAAGTCCAAGACGACTGGACTGATAAACTGCTGCAGGGTGCTGTCTCAGATAGTATTGTCACTTAACAAGAGGCAAGCGTCCTTGGAAACCCCAGCACTTGCACCCTAGCACCAGATTATATTGGGGATTTATGTGAGTAGTAAGTACCCCAACTACTATTAGTGTGGATGGCCGTTGGTTCCCCTGGAGCTCATCCATCCTTTGACAGTTTTTGTTTTTAGTGATGCTGGGTGTCCACACTCCCACCTCACCAGACAAACTGACACATGCCTGATGGGGGTGCCAATTTAATTGTTGACAACCCAACTGTATGAGTTGCTTCGAGTTTTAATTAATGCAAACTGGTACTCAGCTTAGTAAAAAGGTAGTACTAGTTTACATGGTACTAGTAGCAGGTAAAAAAGAAGACATGCCTTGTCCTGACTTGACTCTGAGCTTAATATTTTTAAGCTTAGTAAAAAGGTAGTACTAGTTTATATGGTACTAGAAGCAGGTAAAAAAGAAGACATGTCTTCTTCTGACTTGACTCTGAGCTTAATATTTTTAAGCTTAGTAAAAAATGTAGTACTAGTTTACATGGTACTAGCAGCAGGTAAAAAGAAGACATGTCTTGTCTGACTTGACTCTGAGCTTAATATTTTTAAGCTTAGTAAAAAGGTAGTACTAGTTCACATGGTACCAGCAGCAGGTAAAAAGAAGACATGTCTTGTTCGACTTGACTCTGAGCTTAATATTTTTAAGCTTAGTAAAAAGGTAGTACTAGTTCACATGGTACCAGCAGCAGGTAAAAAAAGAAGACATAACTCTTCTGACTTGACTCTGAGCTTAATATTTTAGCTTAGTAAAAAGGTAGAACTAGTTTACATGGTACTAGTAGCAGGTAAAAGAAGACATGCCTTGTCCTGACTTGACTCTAAGCTTAATATTTTTAAGCTTAGTAAAAAGGTAGTACTAGTTTACATGGTACTAGTAGCAGGTAAAAAAGAAGACATAACTTGTTCTGACTTGACTCTGAGCTTAATATTTTTAAGCTTAGTAAAAAGGTAGAACTAGTTTACATGGTACTAGTAGCAGGTAAAAAAGAAGACATATCTTGTTCTGACTTGACTCTGAGCTTAATATCTTTAAGCTTAGTAAAAAGGTAGTACTAGTTTACATGGTACTAGTAGCAGGTAAAAAAGAAGACATGCCTTGTCCTGACTTGACTCTATGCTTAATATTTTTAAGCTTAGTAAAAAGGTAGTACTAGTTTACATGGTACTAGTAGCAGGTAAAAAAGAAGACATGCCTTGTCCTGACTTGACTCTATGCTTAATATTTTTAAGCTTAGTAAAAAAGTAGTACTAGTTTACATGGTACTAGCAGCAGGTAAAAAAGATGTCTTGTCCTGACCTGACTCTAAGCTTAATATTTTTAAGCTTAGTAAAAAGGTAGTACTAGTTTACATGGTACTAGTAGCAGGTAAAAAAGAAGACATGTCTTGTTCTGACTAAACTGTGAGCTTGATATTTTTAAGCTTAGTAAAAAGGTAGTACTAGTTCACATGGTACCAGCAGCAGGTAAAAAAGAAGACATGTCTTGTCCTGACTTGACTCTAATCTTAATATTTTTAAGCCTAGTAAAAAAGGTAGAACAGGTTTACATGGTACTAGTAGCAGGTAAAAAAGAAAAGATGTCTTCTTCTGACTTGTCTCTGAGCTTAATATTTTTAGGCTTAGTAAAAAGGTAGTACTAGTTTACATGGTACTAGTAGCAGGTAAAAAAGAAGACATGTCTTCTTCTGAATTGACTTTGAGCTTAATATTTTTAAGCTTAGTAAAAAGGTAGAACTAGTTTACATGGTACTAGTAGCAGGTAAAAAAGAAGACATGCCTTGTCCTGACCTGACTCTAAGCTTAATATCTTTAAGCTTAGTAAAAAATATTTTTTTAAATATTTAAAAAAAAATAGAAGCAAACAAAGAATTCTTGTATGAGTTCTAAGTACAAAGTTCATTAAGTGAAAATAGTGATTTACAAAGAGACAACTGAGTTCTTTAAGAAAAGAGAGTCTTGTAAAAGAACATCTCAATTAAAGACAGTATTTATAAATATATTTTTGGTAATTAATTTTATCTGAAAATTGTGTTTTACTTAAATTTGATATGTTATTTTTGAAATATTTGCCTCTCGTGGTTTTTTTTTATACACAGAAACAATTTGTTGTTGACCAGTAAATGAAGACTGACTGATATTCTGAACTTGCAAAAGAGATCATATCAAATATTATGAATAAAAGATTTCATATATAGCAAAACCATTCATGGGGATAATCCTTCCCCCCCAAAAAAAAAAAAAGATGCTTGTCTTTTGCTGAAAAGTTTGTATGTGTTTTAAGCTCAATTGTATTTATGAATTCACAGTTACTTCACTAACGAAACGTCTTATATATGTATATTCACCAACCCCTCTGTACGAGCAGGATGTGACACAAGGTCAATTTCTTAAGCGGAGTTCAACAGGTTTGAATTCAGAGTTTTCCTTCTAGACCAGTTGCCTAACCAAGGTTAAAGAGCCTAGTCTATTCTACTATTCATCCATAGCTGGAGGGAGAGTAGGATTCATACCTTTCCCAAGGGTATTAGTGCTAAGTGAAAATGCAATTTCCATGCCCAGGAAGAGATGTCTCTGACTGGTACTGGTTAAATAATTCAAAATCACGTGACATGCAGGACTTCCGGTCTTACTGTATATTTCCATGGAAAACTGCCGCCTGTAATATGAAAAAGTACATCCCTGCAGAACTACAGGGTGTTGCCAATAATTTATGCCACCACATAGATTATGCAACAAGTTGTATTCATACCTTTCCCAAGTGTATCAGTGCTATGTAAAATGCAAACAGCCTCATCCAGGATTTGAACTCAGGTCACCATGTCCATTTAGATTTGATTAACGTATAATTCATTACAGTTAATCAGAATTTTTTTCAATAATCAATAAATATTATATTAATTCTGTTCCGTATTAGCTGTTAGGGCCGGTTTAGCTCAGTCGGTAGAGCGTTTGGCTAGAAACCACAAGGTTCCTAGTTCGATACCGGCCTTCGCTAACTCAGTGTATGAGTAGCACACGGATCTGTGCAGTAAAGTAAGGAGCTGATGGTAGGTGTGGCGCTCCACCTCAGACGCTAAAAACAATCTCCTTGGTCTAGCACTAATGAAAAGGGGATAGACTTCCTCGCTGATTGGCTGATACCGACTTTAGGCCACCCTGAAGACTACTTTTACTTTTTTTATTAACTGTTACATGTGGTGCATGTCGGCAATCCGAGTTCAAATCCTAGACAAGGCACCTTCTATATCACTTTATGCCAATGCCCTTGGGAAAAAGCATGAATCCATCTT
>CM042160.1:47699090-47721590 GCA_023376005.1 Doryteuthis pealeii | reverse complement strand
CTCCCCACCCCCGTGTACCACCATCAGCCAACTCACAGCATCATCATCCATTCTTCTTCAACCCCCCCCCAAAAGACCCAAATCCAAGAAGGTCTGTGGTCCACCCACAGGTTTTGTCAAGTGTTGTTTTATTTTGATGTTGTTTTTTTTTTTTTTTTTTTTTGGGGGGGGGGTGATGTGTAAGGTGGGTGAAAGGGGGGGGAGTAGATGTCTGTAAAACTTCTCACCATAAACTCAACCTGCTTCTATGACAGTTTTAAGAAAAAAAAAACACTTCTCCTTTCTATCCCCCCCCCCGTTCCATTTTTTTTTTTTTAAAGTTGTCCTTGAAGTTAAGAGAGAAATATCAACATCTATGTCAGCTGCACAGGAATGACACAATCACAAAACTATGGGTTTTTCTTTTTCTTTAAAGATAAAACATATGGGGGGGGAGGGGGTCTGTGTGTATGTGAGGGTGAGAGAGAGTGAGTGAGAGAGAGAGAGAGGAGAGAGAGACTGAGTGAGAGAGAGAGATGAGAGAGAGACTGAGTGAGAGAGAGGAGAGAGAGACAGACTGAGTGAGAGAGGGAGAGAGAGACAGACTGAGTGAGAGAGGGGAGAGAGGAGAGAGAGAGACTGTGAGAGAGAGAGAGAGAGGAGAGAGAGACTGAGTGAGAGAGACAGACTGTGAGAGAGAGAGAGAGGAGAGAGAGAGACAGACTGAGAGAGAAGAGAGAGAGACAGACTGAGTGAGAAGAGAGAGAGAGAGAGAGAGAGACAGACTGAGAGAGAGGAGAGAGAGACAGACTGAGTGAGAGAGAGAGAGAGAGAGAGAGAGAGAGAGAGAGACAAACTGTGAGAGAGAGAGAGAGAGAGAGAGAGGAGAGACAGACTGAGTGAGAGAGAAGAGAGGAGAGAGAGACAGACTGTGAAGAGAGAGAGAGGAGAGAGAGAGACAGAGAGAGAGAGAGGAGAGACAGAGAGAGAGAGAGGAGAGACAGACAGAGAGAGAGGAGAGACAGAGAGAGAGAGAGAGAGACAGACTGTGAGGGAGGGAGAGGAGAGAGAGAGAGAGAGAGAGAGAGAGAGAGAGAGAGAAGAGAATATAGACAAGAGTAAAAACAAGAGGTTTAGTAGAATAAAATTTGGTTGATGAGGCTCGTTAATATTGAATAATAAAGAGAAAGGGTAAAACTTGCAAACCATACTCAAAATCGCGATATTACAGGGTGACCAGAAAAAACAGAACCCAAATTATTTATTTATTTTCCCATTAAACGAACCCTAAACCCCAACCCTAACCCTAAACCCCCCCAAGTTAAAATTAACAGTTTTATTACAAAATTTGTGGGTTCTGTTTTTTCTGGGTCATGGGATTTTCAGTATAGATTTGCAAGTTTTACCAGAGAAAGATGAAGTACGTATATGTACAGCCTTGATCAAAGAAATGGAACTCACGTACAATTCTTTTTTTTTTTCTTTCTCTTCCAAAAATTGTTGTATATATTTACCCAACCTTTCCATCAAGAGCAGGATGTGACTCAAGGTCAGTTTTTAAGCAGAGTAAAGCCACTTTGAATTCAATGTTTTCTTTCTCCTAGACTGGTTGCTTAACCAAGGCTAAAGAACCCAATCTACTCAACTTTTCTCAGAAGAGAACAGATGGATTCATGCTTTTCCCAAGGGCATTGGCATAAAGTGATATAGAAGGTGCCTTGTCTAGGATTTGAACTCGGATTGCCGATTTGATTTCATGCACCACATGTAACAGTTAATAAAAAAAAGTAAAAGTAAAGTCTTCAGGGTGGCCTAAAGTTGGTATCAGCCAATCAGCGAGGAAGTCTATCCCCTTTTCATTAGTGCTAGACCAAGGAGATTGTTTTTTAGCGTCTGAGGTGGTGCGCCACACCAACCATCAGCTCCTTACTTTACTGCACAGATCCATGTACTACTCATACACTGAGTTAGCGAAGGCTGGTATTGAACTAGGAACCTTGTGGTTTCTAGCCGAACGCTCTACCGACTGAGCTAAACCGGCCCTAACAGCTAATACGGAACAGAATTAATATAATATTTATTGATTATTGAAAAAAATTCTGATTAACTGTAATGAATTATACGTTAATCAAATCTAATGGACATGGTGACCCAAGTTCAAATCCTGGATGAGGCTGTTTGCATTTTACATAGCACTGATACTCTTGGGAAAGGTATGAATACAACTTGTTGCATAATCTATGTGGTGGCATAAATTATTGGCAACACCCTGTAGTTCTGCAGGGATGTTCTTTTTCATATTACAGGCGGCAGTTTTCCATAGAAATATACAGTAAGACCGGAAGTCCTGCATGTCATGTGATTTTGAATTATTTAACTAGTACCAGTCAGGATTTGAGGTAAGAGAGACATCTCTTCCTGGGCATGGAAATTGCATTTTCACTTAGCGCTAATACCCTTGGGAAAGGTATGAATCCTACTCTCCCTCCAGCTATGGATGAATAGTAGAATAGACTGGGCTCTTTAACCTTGGTTAGGCAACCGGTCTAGAAGGAAAACTCTGAATTCAAACCTGCTAAACTCCGCTTAAGAAATTGACCTGGTGTCACATCCTGCTCGTACAGAGGGGTTGGTGAATATACATATATAAGATGTTTTGTTAGTCAAGTAACTGTGAATTCATAAATACAATTGAGCTTAAAACACATAAACTTTTCAGCAAAAGACAAGCATCTTTTTTTTTTGGGGGGGGGGGGGATTATCCTCATGAATGGTTTTGCTATATATGAAATCTTTTATTCATAATATTTGATATGATCTCTTTTGCAAGTTCAGAATATCAGTCAGTCTTCATTTACTGGTCAACAACAAATTGTTTCTGTGTATTAAAAAAAAACCACGAGAGGCAAATATTTCAAAAATAACATATCAAATTTAAGTAAAACACAATTTTCAGATAAAATTAATTACCAAAAATATATTTATAAATACTGTCTTTAATTGAGATGTTTTTACAAGACTCTCTTTTCTTAAAGAACTCAGTTGTCTCTTTGTAAATCACTATTTTCACTTAATGAACTTTGTACTTAGAACTCATACAAGAATTCTTTGTTTGCTTCTATTTTTTTTTAATATTTTAAAAAATATTTTTTATTAAGCTTAAAGATATTAAGCTTAGAGTCAGGTCAGGACAAGACATGTCTTCTTTTTTACCTGCTACTAGTACCATGTAAACTAGTTCTACCTTTTTACTAAGCTTAAAAATATTAAGCTCAGAGTCAAGTCAGGACAAGACCTGTCTTCTTTTTTACTTGCTGCTAGTACCATGTAAACTAGTACTACCTTTTTACTAAGCTTAAAGATATTAAGCTCAGAGTCAGGTCAGGACAAGACATCTTTTTTACCTGCTGCTAGTACCATGTAAACTAGTTCTACCTTTTTACTAAGCTTAAAGATATTAAGCTAGAGTCAAGTCAGAACAAGACATATCTTCTTTTTTACCTGCTACTAGTACCATGTAAACTAGTTCTACCTTTTTACTAAGCTTACAAATATTAAGCTCAGAGTCAAGTCAGAACAAGACCTGTCTTCTTTTTTACCTGCTACTAGTACCATGTAAACTAGTACTACCTTTTTACTAAGCTTAAAAATATCAAGCTTAGAGTCAAGTCAGGACAAGACATGTCTTCTTTTTTACCTGCTACTAGTACCATGTAAACTAGTACTACCTTTTTACTAAGCTTAAAAATATTAAGCTCAGAGTCAAGTCAGAACAAGACATGTCTTCTTTTTTACCTGCTACTAGTACCATGTAAACTAGTACTACCTTTTTACTAAGCTTAAAGATATTAAGCTTTGAGTCAAGTCAGGACAAGGCATGTCTTCTTTTTTACCTGCTGCTAGTACCATGTAAACTAATACTACCTTTTTACTAAGCTGAGTACCAGTTTGCATTAATTAAAACTCGAAGCAACTCATACAGTTGGGTTGTCAACAATTAAATTGGCACCCCCATCAGGCATGTGTCAGTTTGTCTGGCGAGGTGGGAGTGTGGACACCCAGCATCACTAAAAACAAAAACTGTCAAAGGATGGATGAGCTCCAGGGGAACCAACGGCCATCCACACTAATAGCAGTAGGATTGGGGTACTTACTACTCACATAAATCCCCAATATAATCTGGTGCTAGGGTGCAAGCGCTGGGGTTTCCAGGGACGCTTGCCTCTTGTTAAGTGACTCAATACTATCTGAGACAGCACCCTGCAGCAGTTTGGCAGTCCAGTCGTCTTGGACTTTCCCCTGCCATTGGACCAACTGCCAGACTGCCAAGACGGTGGACTGATAGTCTGTGCACCCTCTTTCCACTTAAAATATCTCACGGACTTGTTTCTCCTGTGGACATTTAAAAAAAGAATAGTTTCTATTCGTAGAATTGCTTCCCGGCCTCCTGCCTACAAAAACGCTAGGTGCTGATAGCTGAAAAAAAAACAACCCGCTCTACGATTGAAATATTTACATTTACTTGTCAATAAAAATATGGCTTATTTTTAACGCCTTCAAATCACTAAAAAAAATTTTTTTAAATAATAATAATAATAATAATTTGTCGATAAAAACGCCTTCAATCTGCTAAAAAAAATCTTTTTCTTCTTTCGGTATTTTCATTTTATTTTAATTCTTTTTTCAACAATCAATTACAAATAAATAAAATTAAAATATTTTTTTTTTCGGTATTGGGCCGGGTTAGCTCAGTCGGTAGAGCGTTCGGCTAGAAACCACAAGGTTCCTAGTTCGATACCGATCCCCGCCAACTCAGCATATGAGTAGCACAGGGATCTGTGCGGTAAAGTAAGGAGCTGATGGTAGGTGTGGCGCTCCACCTCAGATGCTAAAACAATCTCCTTGCTCTAGCGTTATTGAAAAGGGGATAGACTCCCTCGCTGACTGGCTGATACTGACTTTAGGCCGCCCCGTTGACTTTACTTTACTTTTATTACAAATAAAAAATCAAAATATTTAGATATTCTTTTTTATTTTAATTAAAAACAAGACATTCAACAAACATAGATAAATAAAAATTCTGAATATTTAGATATTCTTTTATATTTTAATTAAAAAAAAAATCATAGAGTGGGTTGTTTTGTTTTTTTTTCAGCTATCACGGCCTAGCATTTTTTTTAAGGCAGGAGGCCGGGACACAATTCTGCAAATAGCACCAAACAATTTATATTAAACCACAGTTGGAATGATTGCCCTTCCCCCAAATAATTAAAAGTTTATCCAAATGAAAATATAGTTCTGCACTGAAAAAAAGTTGCGACTAAATATCACACATGTATTATAGATAATCTTCTATTATAAATAATCTAACAATCAAAATGCAATTATCATTATTATTGATATTTAATCAGCTTAGATTTGGATATCACATTAATCATGGAAATGTCATTATGATTTTATCAGGATTATTATTATTACACTAGGGTGAGTCAAAAGTTTTGCAATATTTCAAGTATTTCAGCATTTGATCCCAAGTTTTAAGAGGGACATTACTTTATATATATATATATATATATATATATAATATATATATATAGGGTCATCCACAGACACATGTTTTGACTTATCAAGTCTCTTCAGTGTGGCTAGACATTTTGTAAGCTACCTACAGCCGGAATTGAAATCAGATCGGTTGGGTGTCAGCCCGGCACCTTAACCATTAGGCAGTCTTCACTTACAGAATGGGAAGGGTATTTTAACTGTTTTAATACACATATCGCTTTGTGTGTAAAGGCCATCACAGAGTGCTCCATTCCTTATATAGAAGAGCGTTGCAGATTATATATATATATATATATATATATATATATATATATATATATATATACGAGAGAGAGAGAGAGAGAGAGAGAGAGAGAGAGAGAGAGAGATAGAAGGGTATGAAAACGCACAATGCTCTTAAAATGAAAATATCTTATATCATATTCATAGCTAATATTAAACAATATTTCAATTTATAAAAATCATCTTCAGAGCTTGTTTTTAATCCAGACTTATCGGGAGAGAAGCAGAAAATAATCTAAATTCAGAACGAAAAACATTGATGCTCCAAAAAGATGAGTCTGGATTAAAAACAAGCTCTGAAGATGATTTTTTATAAATCGAAATATTGTTCAATATTAGCTATGAATATGATATAAAATATTTTCATTTTAACAGCATTGTATGTTTTCATATCCTTTTATCTATACTTATACTGTCGGATTCATTTCCTTTCTCTTAACTTATATATATATATATGTAGTAGAGATATGAGGAACACAAGGACAGAACTCAGACAAAAGTGTGTAGGATATATTTCGCTAGAGCTTTGAGCTCGGCATCATCAGTTTTTTTATGAATAAAAAGACTGATGAATTTCATCCAGTAGTAAGGATCTAGTTCAGGAACTCTGGGGAGTGCGTAGTTAACCCTTAATTGCAATGACTCCCAGTTCCACTCTGACCCAGAGTAGTAGTACCTGTTAAAGTCCCATTTATGTGTCAAATTGATCTGTTTGAGATAATAAAGTGTTTATGAGTTTGGGGATGAATTTCCTATTTCCTTTTTACTCGTTCCATGAATTGACCACAGGTGTATTCGTTGGTTGGAGCTAGCTCAATTGACCCAGAATGAATGCCATCACAGAAACAGAACAGATGATAACCATTACACCACGTGCATGAGTGAATACTTATGGGTAAAAAAGAAAAGTTGGCAGTGTGGAGGACATGAGCTTCCCTAAAGCGGTTCAAAGACCATATTAAGACAACACTGAAGAAATGTAATATCACACCTTCAAGCGTAGAAGATCTGGACTTCAACAGACAGGGTGGACGAGACACCTGCCACACAGGAGCTAAGCAGCTCAATTATGAGATAAACAGGACTGCAGAGCAACACTGTCTTCGTCGTCATGAACAACCAAATGGAGATGGGAATTTCCCCTGCAATGTATGTGGCCGCATCTGAAAATCCAGAATTGGACTAATGAGCCACCATAGGGTCCACAAATGAAGACATAGAGTGACGTCATCGTCGTCTGCGACAGACTTCAAAAAGAATTGACAATGAAGGGTCTATCCCCTTTTCACAATTGCTAAATCAGGAAGATTTTTTTTTTTTGCTGAGGTGGAGCGCCATACCTACTGTCAGCTCTCTAATATAAAGACTTCGAAAAGAATTGACAGTGAAGGAGTCTATGCCCTTTTCACAAGTGCTAGATCAAGAAGATTTTCTTTTTGCAAGAGGCGGAGTGCTATACCTACTGTCAGCTCTCTAACATAAAGACTTATTTTTAAGATTTCTTTTTAACCAATATGCTAACACCACTTTGTGTAAAACCTGACGGCCTGATCAAATCGGCAAAACAACATAGTCAACAAATATAACCGTCAACCTGAATTTATTCTCAAGGATTTTAGAGGTCAAATGACATCAGAGGTCAAATGACATCAGAGGTCAACATAAATATGATTAGATGTCAGATAGACATTAAAAAAAAAAAATCAAAATGTTTCTGTACGTATTTATCTTTGCTGTGTCGGTCTCCAAAATAAAAAAAGGGATTAATATCAATTTTCAAATGGCGCTAGATATTTTTTTCGGTGGCACGTATCATGTAAATTACGTCAGTTTTTTCATGTAAATTTTGTTTAAAAGATGCAATCATTGCAGAAACGTAATACTTGTACTGTCCTCATTGTTACCGAGGTCATTCTTAAATGCGAGATAAATTGGGCCTTTTTATCCTGAATTATGTTTTCTGGAAACACTATTATGTTTCTGTTTACGCACGGTTAAGATGCAGTTGAAATCTAATGAGGGGAAATTTGTCACTTGTTTTGGGCATTCAATGAGATATGCTGTCAAAATGAAAGGAAAATAATGATATGCACACTAATCTCTCTCTCTCTCTCTCTCTCTCTCTCTCTCTCATATATATATATATATATATATATATATATATATATATATATATAAGTTAAGAGTAAGGAAATGAATCCGACGGTATAAACCATCCCCAAAGACAAGGTTTTTTTTATATATATATATATTTACCAACCCCTCTGCATGAGCAGTATGTGACACATGGTCAATTTCTTAAGCGGAGTTTAACAGGTTTTAATTCAGAGTTTTCCTTCTCCTAGACTGGTTACCTAGCCAGGGTTAAAGAGCCCAGTCTGCCCTGCTATTTACCCATAGCTGGAGGGAGAATTGGATTCATACCCTTCCCAAGGGTATTAGCGCTATATGAAATTCAAACAGCTTCGTCCAGGAATTGAACTCGGGTCGACAAGTCCATTTCCCATGACTCTAACCATTAGACCATGCGCCTCCTTATTTAGTGGCACTTGTACTCAGAAATCATAAAATCCCCTTCACATAACCATTTCTGACATATACTTCCTAACAAATTTAAATTTCCTATTATCCCACTAAACCCTTACACCATTCATATTTTTTACATTAAAAAGTATCTAAAAAAAATAAAAATAGGCTGACCATGAACGGGTTAAAACTCTTCCTGTTTGAAAAAGAAAATTTGTCTATTTTTGAATTTGAAATATGTCTTCTTCTTTCAAAAACTGTTACACAAAAGATATACAATTATGTCGTTGGCTTAGAAACACATGGTGGATGTGCTAATCACGAAACGATCGCATGACTTGCACGCTTTTTGGAACATCAATGTTTTTCGTTTTGAATTTAAATTATTTTCTGCTTCTCTCTCGATGAGTCCGGATTAAAAACAAGCTCTGAAGATGATTTTTAAGTGTGGACAAAATAAGCAGTAGATTTAGTGGAATGTTTTGTCTCACGTTGAGTGAAACATCTTCAGCCTTTTTATATATATATATATATATATATATATATATATATATATATATATGTATGTGTGTGTGTGTGTGTGTGTGTGTGTGTGGTAAAGAATAAAGGAAAAAGTGGACAAAAAGAGCAAACTCAAACAAGTAGATGTAGGAAGGGAGGAGTTTCGACTGATGAAGTCCTGCTCAATGCAGGCCGAATATATCCCCTACATCTACTTGTTTGAGTTTTGCTCTCTTTTTGTCCACTTTTTCCTTTATTCTTTACCACATTCTGTCGGATTTACTCCAACCCTCTTATCCTCATATGTGTGTATATATATATATATATATATATATATACATACATGTATATATTTATATACATGCTTGGGTAGGTAACCAGTCTAGGAGAAGGATAACTCTGAATTCAAAATTCCCTCTAGCTATGGGTTAAATAGTAGGGCAGACTGGGCCCTTCAGCCTTGGGTAGGTAACCAGTCTAGGAGAGGGATAACTCTGAATTCAAAATTCCTGAGGTCGGTTGTTGATTGGGTTTGTAGCAACTCTTGATGCACCAATTCTTTCCTATCGTCTGTGCCAAAAAGTGTGGATGGTCCAACACAAGCCTTCACCACTATAAACAAATCACTGTGTGGATGTTCATTGTATGAACACTCATACGTCGATCGATGGGAGGGTCCATCACATGCTTTTTACCATTGTTAAAAACTATCACTATGAATTAGTGAAATTTATTGTATTATACACTTAAGAAAATCAATTAAAAATATATACACTTTGTAGAAGTTATCCTCCAGATATAGAAACAATATGATACTCACCATCGCAGTGGGGTTCTAACTACCATCGAGTTAGTAGACAAGAACAACAGGCAAGCTGTAACTTAATACAGTCCTTGCATGCTGCTGGCATAATGCAAAGTGGTGGCTGAAGAGTGGGTACTTATCCCTGTTCTTACTAACCCTGAAATCCAACAGCCAATCAGAACTCAGGAAATGAACTTGCCTGAGTTCATAATGGAACAATCCAAAGCTCCATATAAGCCACCTAACAAACTCTAGTTTTAGTCTTGCATTCATCTTGTAACAGAGTTGAATACTTTACACAAAATCCAACACACTTCACTAAAAAGATCATAGCAACTTTCGCTGTAGAATGTATACAACTAACAGTAATTTCTTTCTTCTTTCATTTTTTTCTGAGTCTGTCAATTCACAGGAATTTGATAAAGAGAATTTAGGAAAGTCATTTAACAGTTCACTGAATCGAAATAGTATTTTATCTCTGATGAAGTGCCATCTTTTTGCGGGGTTCGGCTCTCTTAACCCTTTCACATCTAACTTCATCAGAGACGGACAATTTATTTTTTGTTTTTGATTCGACTATTGACATTGAGGACTTTACTACAAGCACATGGAAATGATACATATAACAGAAATACAAAGAAGATATAAAAAAGGACACATTCATGAATAGAGATACAATAAGGAGGTATACAAGAGATACCTAAATGTACATATAGAAGTAATGGATAGTTATGGGGAGTCCATAGGGCAATATCACTAACTAGCGTTGCATTGGGGGCAGAAGCCCCTACATGAGAAGGGTGTAGACATAAAAATCTAACCCATGTGCTGAAGAAGAAGAAGAGGCTGAGAGTTCGAAACAGGTGCTTAAATACAAAAAAAAACAGGTGCTTAAATACAAAAAAAACCCTGGTGGTCAAAAACGGGAAACCAGAGAGAAAATAACTCTTCCAAGCAAAACAAGGCAACCCAACACCGGCAATCAATGTGATGTTTAAAATAAAATAAAACAAAATGCTGATAAACATGTATCGAGTTGGGGCCAATTGAAAAATGAGAAATAGAAAAAAATGCAGCCAATTTCGATAAATTTGAAGAATATGATTTGGGTGAAACACTAGATTGTATATATATTTATCAGCCCCTCCGCACAAGTAGGATGTGACACAAAGTCAATTTCTTTAGTGGAGTTTAACAGGTTTGAATTCAAAGTTTTCCTTCTCCTAGACTGGTTACCTAGCCATGGTTAAAGAGCCCAATCTGCCCTGCTATTTACCCATAGCTGGAGGGAGAATTGGATTCGTACCTTTCCCAGGAGTATTAGCGCTATGTGAAATTCAAACAGTTTCCTTCTCCTAGACTGGTTACCTAGCCATGGTTAAAGAGTCCAGTCTGCCCTGCTATTTATCCATAGCTGGAGGGAGAATTGGATTCATACCTTTCCCAGGAGTATGAGCGCTATGTGAAATTCAAACAGTTTTGTCCATGAATTGAACTCGTGTCAACAAGTCCATTTCCTATGACTCTAACCATTAGACCACGCGCATCCATACACTAGAGACAAAAATATATAACTCTCTGCCTGTCTATTTATCAATCAATCTCTTGGCTGGGACAGAAGAATACACTGACTGCACCTCTGCAGAGGGGTAAAATGCAACCAATGGGGCCACCTGTTGGCCATGGGTGGTAACCCGTGATGCTTAAGGAAGGAACCCCAGTGGCTGAGCAGTTCATGACATACAATACTCCACTTTGGCCCTTACTTAGGCAAGAAAGGATGGTCAGTGAGGCTGGCTCTTATCAATCAGCTGATTGCATCAAACCCTAGCACAAGTTTCTGTTCAATCCGTTCAATGTGTCTGGCCATCTTTTTGGTGTCAGGATGGAATTGGTGTAGCAATCCACCAAAGGTGTCTCTACAAGCGCTTTCAGCATGTCGATTTGCCATCTTCAGGTTGGAAACTGATGGTATGTTTCGTGGTGTCTCATTTTTAAAGAAAACGAGCAGTAGCGTAGGAATTGGTAGTGGGAGGTTGTAACAATTGGTATATATATATATATATATATATATATATATATATATATATATAATTTGGTGGGGTACCAAGTTTCTTGGTATAAGGATGATTCTAAGCTGGTCCTATTCTCTACCAGTAGTTTATTGCAGAATTCAGGTGCCATATCAGAGCTCAATGTTTAATTTTAATAAACAGAGCAAATTTATTTGTGAATAAAAAGGCCTTAAATACCGAGGGTATCGTGATTATGGACCATTTCCACTCGTGGGTATCTGAAGCCCACAGAGTTTCATCAGACCACTTCTTTATTCAGACTGGCAAGTAAGCTGAATTTGGCTATTTGCCAGTCTGAATAAAGAAGTGATCTGACGAAACTCAGTGGGCCTCAGATACCCACGAGTGGAAATGGTCCATAATCACGATACCCCTGGTATTTAAAGCCTTTTTATTCACAAATATATAATAGAGTTTTATAATTTGCTTGAAGCATTGTGTATATATTGGTTTGGAGGTTGATTTGGAAGGCTATCACAATGCAGGTGTAAAGAAAAAATAATAAGGTAACAATGGTGTTATTTGTTAACCTGTAATTTATTCTTGATATTTTGAGATAAAATCTCTTTTTCAGAAGAACACTGGAACTGAAGTAGTTGTCGTCTTGTTATGGCATTTTTAGTTAATATTATTAATATTTTATATATATATAATATATATATATATATATATATATATTACTGACAGAGAATAAAATTGTTGCACTCTAAAAGATAATACCTTCATATATTACCATCGTTTAGAGTGCTGCATTTTTATATATATATATATATATATATATTATATATATATATATATATATATATATACATATATATATATATAGCTAATTGTTGAGCAGGTGAAAAACAAAACAATCTTTCAAATGTCAATACATGGTAATGATTGTCGAATTTCTTTTTCGGCCGATGCAATTTGGACTTATGTAAGTCAATTTACATATGGAGTTTATATCAAGCAAATTTCATTTGAATAATGGGAAGTAATTTGACTCGAGGGGCATGTGGAGGGTAAGTGCCTTTGAGCTTTCTAAAGGGGAAAAAATCACTTAACATCCAACCTTTATCCCTAACGACAAAGACGAAACAGAGGAAGTATTTTGTTGAAAATGATCATTATCACCCACAACAACATCATAATGATTCTCTGTTTAAATTTAAAAAGTCGGATCGGCCAATTTTAGAGTTGTTTCATCATTTTAAACGTTCTCAGCAACACTTCCATTTGATGCTTCCTCTGCTGCTGCTGCTGCTGCTGCTCTCTCCATTTCCAAAAAAAAATTGACAGGATAAAAGAAATGACAGTCCCACAGAAGCATTTCCTCCTCTGGGATGATCGTTCTAATTTCTCTTTGGTGCAATTTAAATAAATTGATACAGTTTTGGCACTAGCAGCATTTTAGTTATTTATAGAATGAGATAGAAATTTTTTTCTTTCTCCTTTCTTTCTTTTTCCATATTTTCGTCTCTTTCATTTATTTTTCCTTATTTTTTTCTTCCTTATTTTCTTCCTTATTTTTCTTTTTTTTCTTCCTTATTTTTCCTTATTTTTTTTTTGTTTTCTTCCTTCTTTCTTTTTCCTTATTTTTTTTTTGTTTTCTTCCTTCTTTCTTTTTCCTTATTTTTTTTCCTTCTCTTTATTTTTCTTTATTTTTTCTTCCTTATTTTTCCTTCTTTTTTTCTTTAATTTTTTCTTCTTTACTTTTCCTTATTTTTCTTCTTTTATTTTTCCTTATTTTTTTTACTTCCTTATTTTTTCTTTTGTTTTCTTCCTTTCTTTCTTTTTCTTTATTTTTCTTCCTCCTCTTTCTTTTAATTTTCCTTATTTTTTTTTTGTTTACTTCCTTCCTTCCATTCTTTTTCCTTTTATTTTCTTCCTACCCTTATTTTTCCTTATTTTTTCTTTTGTTTTTTCCTTTCTTTTTCCTTATTTTTCTTCCTTATTTTTTTTTCTTCTTTTCTTTCTTTCCCCTTGTTTTAGGAATATTTATTCTTATTTCTTAGATAAAACAAGTTCAGTCATTATTACTAGGCTGAGTCAAAAGTTTTGCAATATTTTAGTAACATGAGGCACAATACAGCAACATCCTTTACCCTGTTTCTTGATATCTCGGCTTGATATTTCTTACTATTTTTACACACCATTGTCTTAATAAGAATCCTTTAATTACCATTATTTTTAGATGAAGTCTTTTTAAATCCTTATTATTAAGTTTGATTGCTATTTTCTTTCTAATTATCATTTGTCTATAAAGTCCTGCAGCAGATTTAAAATTTAACAACAAATGTAATCAGTGGGGGGGGGGTCACAGTCAAGTCTGACTCAAGGTTCTAAACACTCCCCAACTGTTTCACGCTCCAAAATCCAATATCCCAAAATTATTTCTCTTGTCTCCGCTTGTCTCTCACAACAAATACTACTGGCAGTCGTTCTCTCTGGTCTGTGAGAATAAGTCCTTTAAATACACCTCAATTTCACCACATCCGGGCTCCTCACTAATAATTGTCTGTGCGAGCAAGCAACTGCCGACACTCATCAGACAGTGCGACCACCTACAATCCCGGGCCACTATGCTATTTCTTATTTCACTGATCGTCCACAGCTCTCACATTCTGAAGGAAGCAGGTTCGACTCTAGGTCAGTCCTACACGCCAGGCAAGCCTAGCCCACTTCCTTCGAGAATCACGGCAAGTCTTCACCGCCGCCACTCTTCTCGTGTCACACCGTGTTGCACGAGGTAGGTCTCCTCTCTCCACTACAACAAAGATGGCCATCTTGTTGAAATGCAATAATCAAAACTGTACATAAAAAATAAAACTACAATAGTTGAACATTCATTTTTTTTTTTTTACTAAATGATTCCATCATTTGTATAATGTAATCTATTTTCAATTTTAAAACTGCCTGCAAGAGACTTTAAAAACACACTGTATATTCATTGGTAACACCAAGAAGGAGAAGGCCAACTTACTGACCAGGAATATCTGTATAACTGCTGATAGCAGAGGTAGAAGAAATGTTATAAAACAACAATAGAATCAACAAAATGACAACTCCTGCTCCATCGTTGAATTGCATATGTTATTTATTTATATGCTTTTTGAGACGAGAATCATAATAGCACTCACAGACTTCAGTCAGTGGTGCCCTCTGATTGGCCAAAAAAATGCTAATTTTTTCTCACCACTACATCTGCACAGTCAGAACCTGAACTCAGATACGACCACAGCAACATGTCTCATAATTTTCTACCATCAAATAATAAATTTATGAAATCACTAGCTGGTCCGCGCGCTACCCGCAAAATCAACGCCGAGCGATAGAGAGAATAAAATGATGGTTTAATAATCGTTGCAGATCTATTACTGACTGAATAGCGAAGTCCCGATCCTGCACCACGGACAAAATGACTCCACATAAACAATCACCCACGTAAAAAAGATTCTTATTTTTAATCTGACAAGGCAAGCTCTGGGTGGGAAGTCACAGGGAAATGACCATTCACATAATGAGATATCAGTAGCAAATTCTTAATTCAGATGAATTAACTATATTGTTTTTAAATCTCATAAATAAAAATGGTGCAATTCGCAACTAACATTCAAATTATATTTCAAAAGCGACAAAAAAATAAGAAAAAATTTAAATAAATGTAATTAGCAACTTTTAATATAATGCTAAATAACGAACTCATAAATAATCTTGTTTAAAAATAATATTATTACTTCAAATTATCTATAGCTATAAAGTAACAGTTCCAGCACANAAAGAGGAGATCAGATTTATTTATTTTCTTTGCCTTCGTTTTTTTCTTAATATCATTTTCCTTCTCTTTTGTTTTCCTTTTTTTCCTCAATTTTCTTTTTTCTTTCCTTCATTTTCTTTTTTTCTCCTTATCTTTTCTATTCTTTCTCTTCTTCCTTTTTTTTCACTGTTTTCTTCTTTTTCTTTTCTCATTTTTGATTGATTTTTTTTCCTCTTTTCATTCTTTTTCTTCTTTTCTTTCAATCTTCTAATAACTTATCCACATGTGTACTTTCAAGTATCTATGCAAGCATACATACCATGTTATTGAATTAACAACACACACACACACACACACACACATGTGTGAATGTGTTTATATATATATATATATATATATATGTAGAATTAAACAAAAGCATGTCTCTGTTTAACAATTTTATTTCTGATTTTTTGAGCTTTCTGTACAACATTTTAACATTTATGGAATCCGTGATTAGTCCCCAAAGTTGTATTCTGAGTAAAAGTTGGCCAAAAGTTGTCCAGAAAAGATTGTAAATAAAATTTTAAACAGGAGACATGCCTTTTGTTTAATTCTACATGTATAAATGAAAGAATGCTGCCCAAATGCACACACACACACAATATATATATATATGGGCAGCAGAAGTCTCCCCCCCACACACACTGTGCTTTGTCTGGACAAAAGAGGTAACTTTAACTGTGCTACAAAACTCAAACCACCGCCTCCGCCACATACAACCCAACCGGATTTTCCCCACAACCAAATAAACGTCAAAAAGGTGTGCCTCATTCATTTTTAACAATAAAATGTTTCATTTTTTTTCTTTTATATAAACTCATCAAATAAAGATAAATAAAAGTTTGGGGTTATTTTCTATAACTTAACATGGTCAAAGGGGAACCACTCTTGACTGATAAATTATTTATTTATTTTCCCATTAAACTAACCCTAACCCTAACCTTAACCCCCGTCTTCTTTTTCCTAGTAGATCAATAAATAAATAAATAATTTATCAGTCCAGAGTGGTTCCCCTTGTTTATGTTAGACTTATAGGAAATAACCAAGGTTTGTTTTTAAACAAAACAAAATTATCAGTTTTATGAATGAGATTCCAAAAAGAAAAAAAATAAACAAGACATTTTAGATTTGTTAGACATTCACACAAGACAATAAAAATAATCTCAAAACTTTTTTTTTTTTTTTTTTTTACTTCCCTTTGTTCCCCAAGGCCAGATGTTACATAATGGCATAGGCATAGCCTGTATTTTGCAGTAGTGTAATATAGTTTGAAAATTACACTAAAACTGTGAAAAAAATCATTGAAATTTTTATTGACAGTTCCTGAACTCAAATTCGTCTGGAATGGGCTCTAATTGGTTTAGAGAGTCACATAATCAGGTGACTCTGGGAGAGTAAAATAGAATTAGCCCTTACTTAGACTAGACAGATGGCCAGAGAGGCCTCCTCCAATCAATCGCTGGTCAGATCAAGCCTAGCATATGATTATCCCAACCCTATTGCCCTTATGGCCAACCCCCAACCCTTTTATCATATATGTGCGAGAGGTGGTTTAGGGTGTTAGTGTCCTCGGTATGACATTAAATTGTATCTACTGGTGAAGTTTCAATTCTGGAAATTGATAAAATCTTAGTATCTTTGATTTAGAAGAAAAGTAGGTGTTTTTTATTTATTATGGATGATACCGTGTGTGTGTGTGTGTGTATATATATATATATATATATATATATATATATAATAATATATATTATAGAACAATCATACTAGTTCCAATTACCGTCGAATTGGTAAGACAAGGCAACAAGTAGTCATAACTGAATACAAATCTATCTTGCTGCAATACTACTGCAAAAACCAGGGTTTTATGAAGCTTCATTTAGAAACCAAGCAGCCAATCAGGACTCAAGGAATGGAATCACCCAAATACATGAATGGACTATTCTTGATTTCCATAAATACCAACTGTCTTGGCACTGGTGTAGTGGTGCTTAGTTAGTTGCTGTTGTTCAAACCAACAGTACACTAACTCACTTCAACATGGTGCTGTGACATATATATATATATATATATATATATATATATAAATATATATATAAAGTGCTGATAAATTACATCTCTGCTATCCTAATATATATATATATATATATATATATATATATATATATATATATAATCCAAAAGTCCAGAGAAGAAATTGACATACAAGTTTTTTTTAAACAAATTGTCGCAGTTTGAGAGCTCAATGTGTGCTCTTATTGTTAGAGTCACAGAGCAAATTTATATTAAAGAAATAACAAAAGACTTAGAGATTTTGCATTATAGACTATTTCGGGGAGCTTAGACAAAAGTGTCTAATTCTCCCGACTCATCAGATGCGAATCCATGAATTCTTTGAAGGGAGGAAGGGAAAAAAAAAATTCTTCTGTTTCAAATGCCTTAAAAGTAATAAAGATTCATCATTCGCATCTGATGAGTCGGGAGAATTAGACACTTTGTCTAAGCTCCCTGAAATAGGCTATAATGCAAATCTCTAAGTCTTTTGTTATTTCTTTAAATATATATATATATATATATATATATATATATAGGGATAGCAGAGATGTAAATTTACCAGCGTTTGGTAGTTATCAATTTCTGGCTGATGTGATTTAAAATCGCATAGGTGTGAAACTGACAGTTTATGAAGTGCTGTTGACTTTATCTCTCCCCTAAGAAAAGCTTGAATTAATCTCTTTTTAACCCCAGCTGTAGGTAAAAAGTACGGCAGACCTGATATGTCAATTGGTCTAGGATTTGAACTTGGGTCACCAATATCTACTTGTAATAATAACCATTTACACTAAGAGACATGCCTCTGTTATGTCTATTGCATCAGATATTGTACATGTATTGTATTACCCCCCCCTTCTCTCTCACTTTCACACACACACACTCACACACACACACACTCTCTCTCTTGCACTCACACACCCTCTTTCTCTCTTGCACCCCTCTTTCTCTCTTTGCATCCTCCTCTCTCTTGCTTTGTTACCCTCTCTCTCACTCACTCTCTCCTCTCTCTCTGCACCACCCTCTCTCTCTCTTTCTCTCTCTCTCTTGCACACCCTCTCTCTCTCTCTTTCTCTCTCTTGCACCAACCCCTTCTCTCTCTCTCCTTGCATCCCCTCTCTCTCACACCTTCTCTCTTTCTCTCTCTCTCTCTTGCAACCCTCTCTCTTGCACAAAACCCCCTCTCTCTCCCTCACACCCCCTCTCTCTCCCTCACCCTCCTCTCTCTTCTCCTCTCACCCCCCTCTCTCTCACTCTCTCTCTCACACCTCTCTCTCACATACCTCTCTCTCTCTCACATACCCCCTCTCTCTCTCTCTTGCAACCCTCTCTCTCACACACCCTCTTCTCTCACACCTCTCTCTCTCTGCACCCCTCTCTCTCTCACCACACACATACTCTCTCTATCACACAGACACACATTCTCTCTTTCCCTCACCCTCCTCTCTCACACACGCATACACACACCCTTTCTATCTATCATTTTTTTATTACTTTATGATGTGGGTTATATTTATATTTTTTGCACTGATCTTGTACCCATGAATGTGGAACAACAACAACAACTGTATTGAATGTTTAGGTTATTCTTTGGGGTGGTGGTGGTAGGGGGTGAGGAAAGGCGGCGTCAGTGTGTTGTGTGTGTGGGGGGGATCACTCTTTAAAAAAACAAAGTTTTGATGCTTAAATGAATCATTCTAAAAGTCAACGAATTAAAAATAGAAGAAAATTTCAACACTTGGTGAAATTTCATCCTCTGGACCCCCCATCCCCCCAAAAAAATGTCTTTAGTATTATCTGCGTTATTCGGACTATTGTCCTCGTCTTCATTGTTATCTTTGTAGAACATTTCAGCCGATGTGCCCTCCTGCCTTCTTCAGGTATTTCTTTTTGAACTCGGGAACCTTCTTGTCGTAATCGGGAGCCATCACAAAACTTTGAACCTAACCCTTTATTCAGTCTATCCTGCTCTCATTCCACTAACCATAGCTGGTGTAGAGGCGTTAAGTTGTGTTAATTATTTATAGAAGGGGGGGAAATATATGGGGGGGAATAGATTCGAATCAAGATGTTCTTGCTGAGGGGGGACAAAAACAAGCGAGTTCACCGTCTTCTCACAAGCCAGACTTTCTTTTGGTCAACATTCTTCGTCTTCGTCTAGCAGCTGGAAAATCCGTCGTTGTAGTCGAAATAATCTTTAACAGTTCAAAATCGCAATTCCTATTTAGTTTTGTTTCTGTTGGACTAAAATCCATTTCTTTACTGGGTTGTTCGCAAAGCGCTTTGTCGTCGTCGTCAACTGCTTCTGCTGCTGTTGACTGCCCAGCGCTCGACTCACTTGTTATTTATGGACATATTTACCCAAACATCCGGGCACGTCAGTCGAACCTCGCGTCTGTCCAGTGCCCAAATCGCATTTGTTTTTGCATGTGGGAGGACGCGAGTTCAATCCCAGCAGGCAAGACAATGTCTTGCTCTTTTTCCTTTCTCGTTCTCCGTCACATTATTAGAAGGGCTTATTTTAAGGGGAGATCGTATTGAAATCATCCTGAAAAATCACGCTAGGTCTTATTTTTCAGGTAAGTTTTATTTTCAGGGAAACATGGTATTAGTTTATCTGTGGTACCATGCTGAGCAATTCTTTTATGGTAAATCTTAGAGGGGATTACATGGCAGTGTCAGGTGGAAATCCTGTATCAGGGATTTGGGGAAGAGGCCATGGTAATCTGAACATTAGCTACATAAATGACAGTTGTTTCTTTCACTTTGAGGAAGCTGTGTATTTTGTTTTGTAAAAACACAGATTTTTCAACAAATTGGGTATACCTATACTTTTCTAATATACAGGTACTCTCATAGAAATATTAACATCGTTTTTTTTAATTGATTTAAAAATGTTAACACCCTTATAGGAATATCTTGAATATATTTTCAAACAGTCTCCACATGCTCACCATCCCTGTCAACATATGTTTAGAATCTCCCACAGGTGATTTTAAAAAAAAGATAATACCCTTGGGAAAGACATGAACCCACAAATGTGTGTGGAGGTGTAGCTACAGATTTTCTTCAGCATCCATATAAATAGCATAAACAAACACGTGTTGTCTTCATCATTGACGAAGACAAGTGTCTGCATTGCATGATGTGATTGTGAAGAATGCTTATTTCTTTTGTCGATCTGCTGCTCTCAACTAGGGTTTATTTTAAGGGGAGGGCTTATATTAAAATCATCCTGAAAAATCACGCTAGGTCTTATTTTTCAGGTAAGTTTTATTTTCAGGTAAAAATGGTAATTACAAATTAAATGTTTTATAAAAATTTTATAATTTTATAACAAATGTTATTTCAATATACTCATCATTCTTTTTTTTTGTTTTATTACAGGTAAGTGCTTGTTTTCTTATGGCCCTTGGAGAATATATATATATATTTATATATACAGGTAGGTCAGATTTTGTATATATGTAAACTTCTATCTATTAGTGTTACTTATGTTAATATATATCAATCTATTTGGTTTTGGTTCATTTTTCTTTATTTCTTTATTCTGTTTATATATATATATATATATATATATATATATAATTGATAATTTTGAATCATATTACCACGACCAGACAACTCGGCAAACACCATTTGCGACATCCGGAGCACTGGACAGCTGTTTCGACCTCCTTTGGTCTCATCAGCAGTGCATACCACAATCTCCGCCACTGTGGCGGAGATTGTGGTATGCACTGCTGATGAGACCAAAGGAGGTCGAAACAGCTGTCCAGTGCTCCGGATGTCGCAAATGGTGTTTGCCGAGTTGTCTGGTCGTGGTAATATGATTCAAAATTATCAATTATATATATAATTCCTCTATCAAAAATTCAATATGAAAAAATAAAAAAAATTCAATATATATATATATATATATATATATAAAGGAATTACTTACTGGTGAAAATGTAAAAAGAGAAAAAAATGATTTCTTACTTTTTAACTTTTAAACTAAAAATAATTCTATTTCTCTTAATTTTTTGAGATGAGGCTTGATAATTTGGATTATTTGGACTCAGCAACCTTCTTTTCTAGTTCGACAAGAAGGTTCCTGAATTCGAATAGATGGTTCCCGAGGTCGAGAATGTTCCTGAGTCTGATAAGAAATACCTGAAGAAGGCTGGAGGACACATCAGCTGAAATGTTGTGTAGATAACAATAAAGATGAGGACAATAGTCCAAATATTCCAAATAATAAAATTAATTCTGTTCATTAAGCAAAGTGACTTTTAAAAATGATTTTGAATTAAAAACAAAAAAGAAGCCCTGTTGGCTGGGGCGTTAGAATGCACCTCTGCAGAGGAGTAAGACTCTCTCAAATGGGGCCACCTGTTGGCTGTGGGTGGCGATTTGTGATGCTTAAGGACGGAGTCTTGGTGGATGAGCAGTCCATGACCTGCAACACTCCACTTAGACCCTTACTTAGGCTAGACGGGCGGTCAGAGAGGCCCCCTCCGATCAATCAGCTGTCACGTCAAGCCCTAGCACCTATATGATTGCCCCAACCCTATTGCCCTTATGGCAAGCCCTAACCCTTTTTATCATATGGGTGCTAGAAGGCGGTGCTGGGAGTCTACATGTCCTGGGAATGACATTAAACTCTATCTGATGGTGAGGTTCCAGTTCTGGAGGTTCGGGGAATGTGGAGTACTCCTTCATCACCATTGCTCTCTGGTCCACTCTAACCCGGAGTGGTAGTACCTGTTAGGGTCCTATCTATGGGTTAAATAGAAAAATGTATTTATAAAAAAAAAAAATGTGTATCTATTAAGAATTAATTTATTTCAAAACTTAATCGGCATTAAATGACCCATTGAGGTTGATAAGCCGTAAAACAAACCAAACCAAACCTTAAAAAAAAAAAAGTTGTGTATTTTTCAATAAAATTC
>CM042160.1:47671590-47694090 GCA_023376005.1 Doryteuthis pealeii | reverse complement strand
ACTTTTATTTTATACTCTCTCCACCTGAAGTCATAACAACATTTGGCCCATATTATCTTCTGTGCACGGTGGGGCTAAAGGCGGGATGGGGGGGGTGAAGTAGTGGAGAAGGGTGGAATAACAGACTACACCCCCAACTCCCCCACCCTCCAGTTCCTCCTAATCAGACAAGTCCATCTTTCGACCAGATTCTGGTCATGATGCTTAGCAGCTCTACCCCCCCCAACATTTAAGTTTTAGGGTTGGCATGTCAATTTAGTACTCTCTCTCTCTCTCTCTCTCTCACTCTCTCTCTCTCTCTCTCTCTCTCTCTCTCTCTCTCTCTATATATTATATATATATATATATATATATATATATATATATATATATATCACATACACCCCTCTCTCTATCTCTCTCTCTATATATATATACATATCACATACACCCCTCTCTCTCTCTCTCTCTCTCTCACACACACATACATCCCCACTCACTCTCTCTCTCTCATACACTCCTACTCTCTCTCTCTCTCTCTCTCTCTCTCTCTCTCTCTCTCTCTCTCTCTCTCTCTCTGTACTTTTGCAGGGTAAACAGGTCTCTAATTCTTTGTCCTGTGTGATGACTTCAACCCCCCAACCCTTCCCATAATTCCCTTGCCTCCAAGATGGAAACCATTTTTATCTCTCCAGCTTATTACACTGCCATCCAACCTGACCAATCAACTCTATCTGAAGCATGGGTTCAACTTCCTGGCTGTTTATCAAAAAAAGAAAAAAAAAAAAAAAAGAGCATGTCGTCGGGGAGGTGGGGGTTGAGGGTGGAGGGTACGAAAGGGAGCAGTGGCACCATGAATGAGGGAGTGACTTTGTTAGGGGGCGGGGGGGGGGTATGATGTGATTATCATAGAGTCCTACAATCCACCCTAGTTTGTTATCCTTGCTGCCCTTTTAATATATCAGTTTTCTTTTTGTTTGAACGTGAGTGTGTGCATGTGCACCAGTAAACACACACATACAGACAAGGATATATATATATATATATATATATATATATATATATATATATATATATATATATATATATATATATATATATATATATATATATATATATATATTATATATAATATATATATATAATGGAAGCGCGTGGTGTAATGGTTAAAGTCATGGGAAATGGACTCGTTGCCCGAGTTCAAATCCTGGACATGGTATTCGCATTTCACTTAGCGCTAATAACCTTGGGAAAGGTATGAATCCTACTCTCCCTTCAGCTATGGATAAATAGTAGGGCAAACTGGGCTCTTTTACCTTGGTTAGGCAACCGGCCTATGAGAAGGAAAACTCTGAATTCAAACCTGTTGAACTTCGCTTAAGAAATTGATCTTGTGTCACATTCTGCTCGTGAGGAGGGGTTGGTAAATATATATATATATATATATATATATATATAAGATATCTATATTTACATGCACTTTTGCATTTCCATATGTTTATATAGATGTACACAGGTTGGTTGGTTGGTTGGTTGATTTTAACAGCATATCAACCCGTCTGGGATTATGTCATGCCTAACAGTTAGGAAGTAATACATATCGTGTATTCATATTTATACTAATTGGTTTTAACAATGCATTAGCATTATTGGAGGTTATGTTGTATGGTATTGATTTGTTTCATGTCTATATTCTATGGTATAATTTTATTTCCCTCAAAAAGGAGAGAATATCCTCTATGTTGACATTTTCAAACAGATCTTTTATATTGTTTGCTTTAAAATAATTGTTTCTGATGTGAGCCAAAAAAACTGCATTCCATGAATAACTGTTTAATGTACACAAGTGTATGTACATAGTCAATGAATGGCACTTAGTAACTGTTAGTTTCTTGCCGATGTGATCAATGGACCAATATGGGAACCCATAATTAAGAAGGCTAGATCAGATTGAGAAGAAAAAAAAACAATATGAGTCTAGGTAAAAAATCATGCATAAGTAAATAGGTAGATATTCTTGCCAAATCAAGACATTAGGTTTATAAGTTCCCAAAATTCACACTCAGTTGTCCAATTGGACACATGACCTAGTGGATAAGGTATTTAGGTTAAGACAGTTCTAAGTGACAGTTATCTCTGGATACCAAGTTCAATCCTGAGTATAGGCAGTTAGAAAAATAATTAACACAACTCCTACCCCAGCTATGGTTAGCGGAATGAGAACAGAATACCCCGTGGAATAAATAAAGGGTTAGGTTCAAAGTTCCGTGATGGCTCCCGATTACGACAAGAAAGTTCCCGAGTTCGAAAAGAAGGTTCCTGAGTCCGACAAGAAATACCTGAAGAAGGCCGGAGGGCATATCGGCCGAAACGTTGTACAAATAACACTGAAGATGGGGACAATAGTCCGAATAATGCAGATAATACTAATCATCAAGCCTCATCTCAAACATTCAGAGAAATAGATTTAAAGTTTGTTTTGTGACTGGTTTACATTCTAATAAAATCAATTCTTGGTGACTCCTATTGATTAGACATTCAAGTATGAAAATCTTAAACAAGTTAATGGGATTGCCAAGCATAATAGGAATTTAATAGGGATTAAATAGGAATTTAATAGGAATTAAATAGGAATTTAATAGGAATTAAAGTAAAATATTTTATCTTCATTAATTCAAATTTTCTAAAAAAAAAAAAAAAAAAAAAAGGTATAAAGTCCGTTTATAAATCAAAGAAAAACTAAAAATAATAATGAAACAATCATGTACTTGTAGAGATTTTGATTTATATATATATATATATTTTTGGGGAGAATATGTGCTTAATTGAAGTCATACCTAATTTGAAAATTAATTAGTTGATAATTAATGAATTAGGTGAATATATCTGTTTAAATGTGAAGCGTAAACAAATCGAGAAAAAGTCATTCTCTGTATGTACATTTCGGCCTATTATGCCTCATCAGCAGAGTTGAAGCCGCTTTGTGTGTGATTTGAACCCTAAAACGGCTTCGAGTCTGTAACTCTGCTGATGAGGCATAATAGGCCGAAATGTACATACAGAGAATGACTTTTTCTCGATTTGTTTACGCTTCACATTTAAACAGATATATTCGCCTAATTCATTAATTATCAACTAATTAATTTTCAAATTAGGTATGACTTCAATTAAGCACATATTCTCCCAAAAATTGTCGGCATGACCATATCAAACAAACTGTTTGCGTACTTTCATATATATATATATATATATATATATACACACACACACACACACCACACACCACACACACCAACCCCAAGATGTGACACAAGGTCAATTTATTAAGTGGAGTTTAACAGGTTTGAATTCAGAATTTTCCTTCTCCTAGATGAGTTACCTAGCCAAGGTTAAAGAGCCCAGTCTGCCCTACTATTTACTCATACCTGGAGTTGAATGTATACTTTTACCAAGGGTATTAGCGCTATGTGAAATGCAAACAGCCTCGTCCAGGATTTGAACTTGATTCTATAAGTCCATTTCCTGCGACTCTAAACATTATACCATGTGCAAACATTATATACTAGCGGCTACTGGGCGTTGCCTGGGTAGAGGGGGATTTTAAAAGTTAGTTCCGTAGATCAATTATTACTGAATTGTGAGTTGAATCCCCGTGGGATGCCCCATTTAAATCCCTCTGTAAAAAAAACAAAAAATAAAAACAATAGACCTTGCATTGATCCAGCTACTCTGAAAAGTTAATGTCTATCTACTATCTAAAATATTAAATGAAAAAAAATCCATGCTGTTATCATTTAAATATCATTTTTTAGTTATCTTCATGAATATAAATCAAATCTCTATTATTTTTGCTCAAAAACCAAGCCCTGTTGATATTTAATGTATATATATATTTACTTTAATTGTTTTATTTTCGAAATTTCCTCCGGACATACACATACACACAACTGGCCTTTATATATGTATAGATGGACATACATACAAACAACTGGCCTTTATATATGTACTAGAAGATAGAGAGATAAGTGTGAGAGAGTGAGAATGTGTGTGTGCTTTTAGAAGATAAGTTGACCTGGTTATAAATTTTTATTAAAGATAAAACGAGTCTTATGCAAATCCTGAAAGTGTCTTACCAAAAAAAACAACAAACAAATTTTCTAACCGCCATTTTTAGAGTGATTTATTTAGGTTGGTGGATTGAATGTGGGTGGTGCTCAAATTTTTTTTTTTATTCACCTGAAGAGTTAGGGTCAAAGGAAATTTCAATACTGTTGTATTTTCTTTCTTTTTCTTCTTTTTCTTTTTCTTCTTCTTCTTTCTTCTTTTTCTTCTTCTTCTTTTTCTTCTCTCTTCTTTTCTCTTCTCTCTTCTTTTCTTTTCTTTTTTTCTCTCTTCTTCTCTCTTCTCTCTTCTTTTTCTTCTTCTTCTCTCTTCTTTTTCTTTTATTCTTTTTCTACTTCTTTCTTTTTTCCTTTCTTCTTCTTCATCTCTTTTCTTCTTCTTCTTCATCTCTTTTCTTCTTCTTCTTCTTCTTCTTCTTCTTCTTCTTCTTCTTCTTCTCTTCTTCTTCTCTTCTTCTTCTCTTCTTCTTCTTCTTCTCTCTTCTTTTTCTTCTCTCTTCTAGTTTCTTTTTCTTCTATTCTTTTTCTTTTTCCCTTTCTTCTTCTTCTTCCCTTTCTTCTTCTCTCTTCTTTTTTCTTCTTCTTCTTCTTACTTCTTCTTCTTCTTCTTTTTTCATTTTTTTCTTACTTCTTCTCTCTTCTTCTTCTTCCTTTTTCATCTCTTTTCTTCTTCTCTCTTCTTCTTCTTGGTTTCACTAGTACCACTACTGTTCTTCTACAAGGATGGCATTGGCATTAAACAACCTACTAAGGTTGATATTCCATTAAAAAAAAGAAACCAAACCAAACCAAATTTACTTCTTCTTCTAGCAAAAACTGAAGAATATGTATGAACTCCCTTCCTATTTCCCAACTGGTTCAAGCGCCAAAGCCATGAAAAATGGCTTGACATTGTTGAAAGCCAATTTCAAACAATGGATCTCAACTGATGATGAATTGTATCGATTAACAGATGCCATAAATAAGGCCAATGGCAACAAATAACCACCATCTCACTCTCCTATCTCTCCTCCCCTCACTCATATATATATATATCTAAATATATAAAAGTAAGTTTTTGGTATGTACATGTCGACATATAAGTTCAAAACGGGAGGTCACTCTGATTCAAAATCTTGCATACATATTAATATCCTTCTAACTAAGAAACACGCCAAATTTGGTTATTGATTTTTACTGATTAAGGGATATAATTAATTAATTAAGCCAAAATCACCCAATTTGCGAAACTGTCCGTATGCCAACTCCTGCTGCTGATGAAATATTTCCGCTGTCTGACTTTTTGTTACAGCGATTACCATTTAGTGAATAAATTTCGCAGTCTTAAGCCATTCAGCTCAGAATTTATCGCCTTTTTATAGTCCAGTCTTAAAAATATCCATATGGTAGGAAAGAAGAGAAATTAATCTTTCTCCATATATATTTGTATGAGTCTTTATCCATTGAATTATTTTTTGTAGTGAGTTAGAAAAAAATTATTTTGCTTCAGACAGCAAAAGTATGTTTTATCGAAAAATCAAATCTTATTCATATCGCAATCTTTTTATTCCTGTCTTTAAAATATTAATTTATTTAGAAATGAAATGAAATAATCTATCTTACAAATATTTATTTGGTAAGAAAGATGTGGTTTTATCGATTGAATTATTTTTTACAGAGAAATAAATAACAATAATAAGTGAAAGCATTTAATAATAACTCAACTTTGTTTTTAATCAGTATTTAATTTTTTGGTATATACAAAAGAGTTTTAGAAAAAAAAGCCTTTTACAAAAATAGGTAGTTAAATTATATAACTACTTATTTCGTAAATAAGTAAACATATAGTTGTAATGACTAATAAAAGGTGTGCTACAATTCTCCACCTGGTCATGTGGTTTATTCCTTTGCCAATCCCTAGTCATACTGCGTGGCTGATACACTCAATACTGGCCATAGTTCTACTAGCACTCATTGAGGAGGGACTTACAATACTCAGGACTCTTTACCAGAACAAGCAAAGGATCATTATCAGAGGATTACCAAGGATCCTATTCCACTGGACAAGCGCTCTTGCTTCAAGCCTACAGGATGGCCCATAAGATTGTAACACTAAGAAATGATTGACTACTTTGTTGGAATATTTTGTATGTAAGGTGTGCTACAATTCCCCACCCTGAATTTATAGACTGGGAAATGTCACCTGGTCTATCCTTCGCCAATCAACAGCTATAATGCATGGCTGATACACTACTTAAACACTGATACTTGCCACAGCTACTTGCAATCATTGAAGAGGGACTCACAATACTTAGGACTCTTTACCAGAAGAAGCAAAGGATTCATTATCAGAGGATTACCAAGGACCCAATTCCACTGGACAAGCACTCTGGCTTAAGGCCTACAGGATGACCCAAAAGATTGTAACAGGACAATAGTCTGAATAATACAAATAATACTAATTATCAAGCCTCATCTCAAAAATTCAGAGGAAGGAACTGAGGACTCTTTACCAGAAGAACCAAAGGATTCTTTATCAGAGGATTACCAAGGACCCAATTCCACTGGACAAGTGCTCTTGCTTAAAGCCCACAGGATGGCCCATAAGATTGTAACAACCCCCCCTCCTTTTTCAGGTTTTATTTTTCGTCCTATCTTGTGTCAAGTCCATTTCCTAGGATGATAACCATTACACTATGCACTTCCACAGACCAAACTTGAATTCAATGGATGCTCTTCTACTTGGACGATTACAAGTTGATTCACCCCCACCCCCCCCCCTTTCAGGTTTTATTTTTCATCCTATCTTGTGTCTAATCACCAATAAAATCAGCAGAGCACTGTTTCATTGTTTTCTTCTCTGTTGTCATGGTAACAGAAGGTATTAAACAACAATAAGCCAATACACCATGTGTTACCTTGACAATAGCATTTCTCATTACTCACCTGTCGAGTTGAGGCCTGCTAATATATCGGAAAAAAAAGATTGATTTTTCTCTTTGAAAATTGTTAGAATTTAGATTAACTAGCAAATATATTCACTAGGTACCACCAATTTTCCCTGTGAAATTTACCACCCCACCCCTATATCTAACACAATGAAACTTGCATAAAGGTTAATATTATCTTGCTCCTAATTAAATACTTGATATCATCAATATATATATATGTATATATATATTGCTGTTGGCTATATTTATAAATAATCAATGATAGTGTGTATGTATATATATATATATATATATATATATATATAATCCAAAAGTCCAGAGAAGAAATCTCCCTTACGACATAGGAGATTTTTTGAACAACCTGTCGCAGTTTGAGAGCTCAATGTGTGCTCTTATTGTTAGAGTCACAGAGCAAATTTATAAGTAAAGAAAGAAAGAAATATCTGATGAGCTGGGAGAATTAGATACTTTGTCTAAGCTCCCCGAAATAGTCTATAATGCAAAATCTCTAAGCCCTTTGTTATTTCTTTACTTATATATATATATATATATTCTGTATTTTGACAGTTCTAACTTCAAATATCAAACATTTTACTCTGATGAAGGCCGTTATTCTTTGTATGCTTAAATATTTTATGATTTTCTATTATTATTATTTTCTATTATATTCAAAATAATAATAAATAGAATACATGTGTATATGAACAAACTCTTGGTCGAAACATGTGTTGGTAACTCATATTAAATCTATTTTGTCCATTCAACATTTTCTTTCCTTTATTTATTTATCCTTTCAACACACACACACACATATATATATATATATATATATATATATATATATATAATATATATATATATATATATATATATATCCTTTCAACATATATATATATATATATGTATTAAGATATTTGAAAAACAAGTGTTCAAAAAATAAGATGAATTTATTTATCGATGCTTAAACGTTTCGGTAACCTTCATCAGGATGTATTATGGGGTGAAGAAATTCATGGATGTTTTATAGATAACAGGAGATGAAAATCTTTAAAAATTTTTTTTTTTGTTGTGTAACTGTATTTGTTCAGCGTTATATTTTTGAAAGACCAAAAAAAAATTTTATAAAGATTTTTCATCTCCTGTTATCTATAAAACATCCATGAATTTCTTCACCCCATAATACATCCTGATGAAGGTTTAAAGAAACCGAAACGTTTAAGCGTCGATAAATTAATTCATCCTATTTTTGGAACACTTGTTTTTTCAAATTTCTTAATATTGTCGGATTTATTTCCACATTTATTCCCATATATATATATATATATATATATATGAAGAAAAGGAAGTGAATTCGACGGTATGTAGTATATTAAGAAAGAATGGAAAAACACAGGTTTAAATGAGTTAAGTGGTGAGTTTATTGGCAGACGCTGCAGTGTTTCGATCTATTAATTAGATCATCTTCAGGGCATTTGTTGGTATATGGAAAGTAATAAGAAATTTTTATCACAGAATAACGAGAAAAGCAAGTGGTAGTCCTCGTGTGATTCAGTCTGTTTAAAATTTGAGGTTTGAAAAAAGGAGATGGTTTGAAATATGACGTCAAATATTCTCTTTTACGGTGTGAGTATGGGACTGTGTAAGTGTGTGTATCGAAAAGAAAGCATTGTGCATTTTTAAGGTGTGTGGTTGCACGTGTGTGTATAATATATATATATATATATATATATATATATATATTTCAATACACACACACACACACACATACACACATATATATATATATATATATAATATATATATATATATATATATATATATATAGAATAGTGTATGCCCAGAGCACCACTTGGTGACTGCTAGTTTTTTAATCTGTCTATGGTATCCTATATATATATATATATATACACACACTATAGATTTCTTTGTAAACCTGTAAGAATTTGGCCAATGAAACTTAGTTAGTTTGCAACATTATCTTTCATCTTCATAGAATGGTTAACATTGTTCTACCAATTACGGGGCAGCCAGTGCCACTTTTCCCCCCAGGGTCAGGAATTCTTCCTTTTTTTTTTTTGCTGGGCTTGGGCTGGGACTGGAGGGGGGGGGCAGGAAATGGTTTAGGCATTGAGTGGAACACTCAACTTCTCTCTCCTACAACATTCCGCTATTGTTCTCTTGTTCCCTGCTAGGGATATGTAAAGAATTAAATAATGGTTTAGGATTTTTCAAAGGTCAGGTCATGCCAAACAAAGCAAGCTTTCAGGTCATGACCTGACGATACTCCCCCTCTTTTTTTTTTTGTTGGCTCCTTTTTGCCAGTTTATTGATGGGGGGTGGGGGGTGTTAAGACCCTGAATTTCCAAAGCTTCTAACCCTGAAGAAAATCTTGGATTTTTGATGGAAAAGGTTATACTATTCTACGAGATGGTATCAACCAAAATATATACCTATGTATGTATTTATCAGTTAAATTCTACACCCTCCTCGTAGGTGGCTGATGGGGCAGAACTCTGACAGATGAAAAATCAGTCGGGTTTCGATCCCAGCCAGAGATAGCCTGCTAAGTCTAGCCACACTGAGGAGACATGATATTTGTGAAAACACAGCGTCCGTGGATAACTATATATATATATATATATATATATATATAATATATATGTATATATGTACATATGTATATGTATACACACACACGAGTGTAATACATCTATCATCTAGATAAGACTAATTTTCAATCATTTGCTTCATTTTTTGTTCAACAGTTAAATCCCAAAATTACATTTTCAGCTAGCTACAATTCAGCTATTGGGCATATTTCTTTATTATTTCTACTGGCATTTTGCAATAGTATTGCAACAAGATTAGATCTGTATTTAGTTATGACTACTTGTTGCTTTGTCTTACCAATTCGACGGTAATTGGAACTTAGAATGATTATTCTATACTCCACTTAAGAAATTGAACTTGTGTCACATTCTACTCTTGCAGAGGGGTTGGGAAAATATATCTCTTTCTTTTTTCTCTCATTTAAAAAAAATATTATTCATATTTCTAATTTGACATATTCCTGTGGTTTTTAATGTTTTGGTATGCAAAGGATGTAGCGTATGGTTTTCAGCCTGTACATCTGGTTGATATATACATCTGGTTGATATATATATATATATATATATATATATATCCTTTCAACATATATATATATATACATATAAGGGCTGGGTTAGCTTAGTCGGTAGAGTGTTCGGCTAGAAACTGCAAGGTTCTTAGTTCGATACCGGCCCTCGCCAACTCAGCGTATGAGTAGCACAGGGATCTCTGCGGTAAATTAAGGAGCTGATGGTAGGTGTGGCGCTCCACCTCAGACGCAAAAACAATCTCCTTGGTCTAGCACTAGTGAAAAGGGGATAGACTCCCTCGCTGATTGGCCGGTACCGACATTAGGCCGCCCGACGACTTACTTATATATATATATATATATTTCAATACACACACACACACACACACACATATATATATAAAGAATTAGAATAGTGTATGCACAGAGCACCACTTGCAGAGGGGTTGGGAAAATATATGTATTAGATCCGTATTCAGTTATGACTACTTGTTGCCTTGTCTTACCACTTAAGAAATTGAACTTGTGTCACATTCTACTGGTGCAGAGGGGTTGGGAAAATATATGTATTTCTTTTTTCTCTCATTTAAAAAAAATATTATTCATATTTTAATTTGACATATTCCTGTGGTTTTTAATGTTTTGTATGCAAAGGATGTAGCGTATGGTTTTCAGCCTGTACATCTGGTTGATGGAAGGGGGTGATGTCTACATACTTAGTAGATAAAGGGTTAACATTTGCAAATCGGTAATCTTTAACTTGTTCCTTGTAAATTCCTACCATAAAATAAACTGAACCCTCATTTTATGTCCGTGTTTTTGCAATAAAATAAATATATTTTCTTTATTTGTTGTTGTCATTTCTTTTCTTTTTGGCTTTGCTACTCTAAAATAAAAACTTCAGATTTTAATCATCGTCGATGAAAAAACAAAATTACGGTCATAAAAGGAGGATCCAATGTATGCCTAAATTGTAAAATGAGCCCCCACTTTAAAACTAACCATTCTCACAAAATAAAAACTTTTAGAATATACACATTGAAGTGAATATTAAAATAAATAAATAAAATATATTTAATATTGTAAAATAACAGGTGCAAGAAAATAAAACATATATTGCAAAAACACGGACATAAAATGAGGGTTCAATTTATTTTCTGGTAAGAATTTATGAGGATTACCTGCAAATCTGCCTCATTTTCATTTTAAAAAAAAATATTAATGTCATTTGGTACAATCTAACTCTTTCATCTGACAAGGCGGGTAAATAAATGACGAGAGAGAGAGAGAGAGAGAGAGAGAGAGATGGGATGGGATGGGTTCTTTCTGTGTATCTGTTTTGGCAGTGGCCGTCTTCTTCTTCTAGGCTTTCTTCCTTCCTTCTGCTGGGCTGGGTTTTCTGTGCTAATTTCTTTTACAAGACATATTTGTTCTTTATCTAAAGCCCAAAAGTATTTTCAACCGCGCGGTGAGAAGCTGGCATCTTTGAACAGACTAACAAAATAGTAACTTCTATTAGAGAATAGACATTTTATTTCCTCCAAACCATTTGCATTCTTCTTTCTATCACACATATACACACACACACATAATGTTTTTACATACAGATAAAATACGGAAGACTGAAATGATAATGCAAGACCAGGTTGTTGGAAATTTAACAAGGTTTTATTTAACACAGGATAGAGACTGCTTCTACCCTAAAAATGACTTAACTAGCCCAACCATGCTAACGCACGTGGTCACTAGTTCAACCATGCTGACGCACGTCTGTTGCATCCACTCACAACCAAACCCAGTCCAAAAGTAACATGGCAGAAACCCCATTTCCGTGTTTCCCATTATCCCCTACTGATCAAAGGGGAGCATACCATCATACCGTATCCATTCCCTCCAACAATAACCATTGCATCACACACCTCCATATACATTTAGAATTTTGCATGGAGGTGTACTTATTTCTAGTTAAAGAGTTTCAATGTAGTATGTATTTACCCAACCACTCCACCATGGACAGAAGGGGGAGACAAGGTTATTTTTTTTTAAGTGGAGTACAATTGGTTTGAAATCAGAGTTTTCCATAAGTACAAGTAAGTAAAGTCGTCAGGGCGGCCTAAAGTCGGTATCAGCCAGTCAGCGAGGGAGTCTATCTCCTTTTCAATAGCGCTAGACCAAGGAGATTGTTTTGGCGTCTGAGGTGGAGCGCTACACCTACCATCAGCTCTTTACTTTACCGCACAGATCCCTGTGCTACTGATACGCTAAGTTGGCGAGGACTGGTATCGAACTAAGAACCTTGTGGTTTCTAGCTGAACGCTCTACCGACTGAGCTAACCCGGTACACTAATAATATTTCTCAATAAATATTATGGTTTCAAGAATCTATTCTTACATATAATATACACAGTGGGTCGGATAACAGAAGAATCGTGCAAATCAAATTTGGCACAAGTGTCCTCCAAGGAATACTAATCAAATCTGCCCAATTGGACAATAAAAAATCCAAGATGGCGGTAATTTTTCAAGATGGCCGCCAAAATAATCACCGGGCAATTCCATGTCAAATCATTAAGAAAAAAGTAAAATTGTCACCCACTCCATTCAATTTTTCTGAAATTTTGTACAGGTGTGGACTCTGTTAAGTTAGACAATCCCCAAAATTTGAGCTTCCAATTCCAAAAATTGGTGGAGTTATTTGATTTTAGCTCTCAAAATTTGGTGGGGTTCACAAAGAATTGCGACTTTTTGTAATCTATTTTTGTCTCTAAAATGAGTTCTAGTGCTTTCCTACACCTAAAAATTTGTTTATAAAAGAATTTTTGCCTGAAGAATCCAAAGAATGCTATCAAAAAGTCTTAAAGTTAACAAATATTATATAAAATTTAAAATCAAATGGTATCAAGTATTCCTATTGTATAAAAATAATTTTTAAACATATATATTTGATATAATTAAAAAAAAAAAAAATTAAATAAAAAAAAAAAAAATAAATGAAGGAATCTGACCTCTCCCTAAAATAGAATAAAAATTTTGATTAGAAAAGGAACAGGGAAAAAAAAAATGAAAAAAAGTTCAGGAATTTCAGAGCTGAAAATAAAAAAAATGACTTCAGTACAAAAAGAATATTATTGTTTCAAATCTGGTAAATATGCAATATCATTTTGCCTAACCAGGGTTAAAAAAAACAAAAAAACAGTCTGCTCTACCACCTCCTCCAGGATTTGAACTCAAGTCACTGATTTCATTTTCTATGATGATAATTGTTATGCTAAAGAGACTGGTAATAAATTTACTTATCATTTGCTTATGATAGTCTATTAATGTATATAATGTGTTTTGTACATAATAAAATGGTTATTGTTAATTGATCTGAATTTTAATTGATAAAACAGGCACTCACACACACTTATACATACATACACACATGCCTAATTAAACATATTGAATTTAAAAGTATTATAATTTGCTTGAAGCATTGTGTTTATATTGGTTTGGTGGTTGGTTTTGAAGGCTATTACAATGCAAATGTAAAAAAAATGAGGTAATTATGATGTTATTTAGTAAATTAGTTATTTCATATTGTTGTTGTTAATTCAATAGGAATTCTTTTTAAAGTTTTAAAAACTTTAAACGAAAGACACTTTTTTATAATAAAATAGTTCTTATTTAATCAGAAGAGAAATCCAGATATGTTTCTTTAAATTAAAATAGTTTTTATTTACAAAATATTTTTTATGTTTATTTAAATAAAAGGATGTTGGGACAAAGTAACCAAAAAATAACTATTTTTTAAAATTAAAACCGAAAACTATTTTAGTATAAAAACGTGCTTTGGGTTGTAAACATACATGAACAAACTTTTAAAAAATCTTACAGTCAAATTCTAATGCAAAAATATCGTCTGTTGTTTGTAAACAAACAACCGGGAGTTTTATGGTGAAAAGCAAAAGGTGTTCCTTTCAAAACATCTCCCAGCTGGGGTGCTTATTGGTTACTTGGTTCAAATGTCTTATATAGATGCAATGTGTTTTTTAATACAAAATATATACATGCAATGTGTCATTTAATACAAAACCTGTTAATGGGAGTTGACCCTGAAGTTAAACACCTGCAGAGAGATCAAAAGTTTTGAACCAGTATGTGAACTGAATGAAATAGGAAAACTAGTGATTTGGAATCATGGATGCGCATGCTGATTGATTGGCTGGAGGAAGTCAGATAACCAGAAAGGGAGAAAAAGTATTAAATCTTTTTTCAGTTGAGGGTTTTGAGAATAACAGAAATAAATAGATTGGTTCACATGGCACTAATATCCTTGAGAAAAGTATGAATCCAACTACTCTCCATCCAGCTATGGGCAAATAGTAGGGCAAACTGGGCTCTTTAACCTTGGTTAGACAACCAGTGTTGGAGAAGGAAAACTCTGAATTCAAAACTGTTAAATCCGCTTGAAGTGGTCACTATTAGAATAGGCTCAGTCCTAATTAGTGATCTATTTCACTAATTTAATTTAACTGTATGTCAACCCGTCCAGAGGTTATGGGTAAATAATTAGACAGGATGGAAAGTCTTGATGCAGCAACCATTTTAGGAGAAGGAAACCTTTGAATTTAAACCATCTGATTAAAAATAACTTTGAATTGCATGCTGACCGTGGCTGAAGAGTTCGGTACATGTGATAATCATGCCAGAACTAAGCTAAGATTAACGAATGACTACAAACTTTGTGGTAATGCATTCGTATTTTACAAGTAGGAGATCAGTATTCAGTTGAATCAGCACTAAGCCTCAGAGTGTTTATAGTTGGTTTATATTAAAGTTTGGGCTGTTCCTCAATATACTTCAGCCAAACTCATTTCATAGATGGTGTGTGCATAATCTTATTATAATGGAGATTGTGTGTTTTTCTGTCTGTAACCGAAACTATATTCCTACTCAAGTCACAATTCTCTTAGTTATTGACATCACATTCTCCATGATTTTATTTTTATCTAAACCTCAATTATTAATAAAATTGTCTTATATTATTAATACTGTTAACCATATCTACATACTAACAACATGCAATTATATTTATATATACAACAAAATAGCGGTTTACAGTGTGAACGGGAAGGCTAATTTGCATATTAATATTAAAAAAATCGAATTTAATAAATATGTGCTTAGTATTATTGATTTCTAACTGTTTGGTTTTATTTTAATGAATATAAGCAAAAATATCATCAATGAATCTTAAATGAAATCCATTAACAAGATAAAATAACTGTCATTTTATTCTTTACTTCCTCTTTTAACTAAATACTTAAATTAGAAAAAATAACAATGAAAGACGAGAGTGATAGAAGAGTAAATTTCAGTTATTCCATTTTTTATTATACTCCCTCTGTTTCAAATCTTTTATTATACTCCCTCTGTTTCAAATCTTTTTATCTGCATTCTTATTTAGTTTCATTAGCCTTTCTAATTTAATACAATATTTTATTACATTAAAACTTAAATACTTGCACCCGGAGGGTGCATATATTTGCTAGTAGTATTAAAGAGGTAGCTAAGCAAGTCAGGGATTTGGGTATATTCTCAAAGATAGATAATAAAGTAGGGAAGAATTTCTCGATAGAAATCTCAGGATTATGTTTTTAATGTTCATAATAAACTGGCCCCATATATTCACGAAAGCATTTCAAGTCTACGTCATCAGTAAACATCAGGGTTTCTTCTTGGCTAGGGCCAGGTTTCTACTTTCTTCAGCTGGTAAGTTGTCTCTCTCTCTTGGTGTTCCCTTTTGTGTTCTTTACTCAAGGAACAACATAGAGACATTTTTTTGTGTACTATGGGGCTAATTTAAGGTATGTTGAGGTGCTGGTATTTTAGCCCCATATAAAAGTTTGGTTCTTAGTTCTGGGTCTGTGAGGTGAAATAGAACTAGGCACAAAAGAGGAAAGAAAAGGAAAGAGGTAGTTTTACGACTTAAGGCTTTATTGAACATCACATTTTTGTTTTTGAGGGGTGGGTCATACCCCCATTTCAGGTGATACAGAGAGTATATTCTAAGCCTCACCAACAGGGTATATGGGTTAAAAATATTTAAGTTAGGTTTATTTTCAAAACTTTTAGCCTTAACATTGCGTACATGAGTCTTCAATAAATTAGCAACTCTTTGCTTAATGTCATTAACATGTACGTTACCATGACATCTTTAATTGGTGAATGAATAATGAGAAGAAAGGAAGGAAGAAATAAAGGAAGAATAGGAAGAAGGGGAAATGTTGAAGAGAAGGAAAGTAGGAAGGATGAATGGAAGAAAGAAAGAAAGAAAGAAAGGAAAGAAATGAAGAAAGACTTCCTTTGTGTGAATAATAATAATAAGAAAGAAGAAAGAAAGAATGGTTGGTTGGTTGGTTTTAATGGCATATCAACCCATATGGGGTTATGTCATGCCTAACAGTTAGGAAGTAATATATTAGTATTATCTGCGTTATTCAGACTATTATCCTCATCTTCATTGTTATCTGTACAATGATGTTATCATTGTTATCTGTACAAAAGATGGCTTCCAATTACGAAAAGAAGGTTCCCGAGTCCAACAAGAAATACCTGAAGAAGGCCTGAGGGCACATCGGCCGAAACGTTGTACAGATAACAATGAAGATGAGGACAAGGAAGGAAGAAAGAATGGTTGGTTGGTTGGTTTAATGATTTTAACGGCATATCAACCTATCTGGGGTTATGTCATGCCTAACAGTTAGGAAGTAATATATGTTGTGTATTTATATTTATACTTTTCAGTACCGTATTTGACGGCATATAGGATGCACCTTTTTCCCCAAAATATTGGCTCAAAAAATTGCCCTGCGTCTTAAACATTGTAGGTGAAGTTTGCAGTTTTATTATTATTAATTTTATTATTATCATTATTTCCTGCTATTGAGATGTCTTGTGTATGCTTATTGCTTGCCTGTACTGACAAATTGCTTTTATACAGCTATGTTTCTGCTTGTGTAATGCACAGCTAGACTGTTTTCAACAATATATGCTTAAATACACTAAAAACGTTTTTTTCTTCTGATTCTGGCCTGCTGAAATGGGGCTGCGTCTTATATGCCGTCAAATATGGTAATTGGTTTTGACAATGTGTTAGCATCATTGGGGATCATGTTGTATGGTATTGATTAAGTTCATGTCTATATTCTATGGTATAATTTTATTTCCCTAAAAAACGACAGAAAGAAGGAATGAAAGTAAGAAGGAAAGAAAAGAGAAAAGAAGGGAAATGTAGAAGAGAAAGAAAGAAAGGAAAGGGAAAAAGAAAGAAAGGAAAGAACGTTCCCCCCACTTTAAGGATTCCATAGAGACTCATTGTCTAATTAGGCAATATTGATCACTTATCTATGAAATTCAGGGAAATGGGGCAAAGGAAGGGGGCAAGTGTGGGGGGTAGAAAATAGTATAAACTCCCTATCATAACCCCCCCTCCATACAAATATAGATGGAGGCACAGTTGGTGTAACAGTTATCATTATAGGAAATATAGACTAGTCTAGTCTTGTCTAGGTAACACATCTAAGAGAAGGAAAACTTGAATTCAAACCAGTTTCTCTGAATGTTTGAGATGAGGCTTGATGATTAGTATTATTTGTGTTATTCGGACTATTGTCCTCATCTTCATTGTTATTTGTACAACGTTTCGGCCGATGTGCCCTCAGGCCTTCTTCAGGTATTTCTTGTTGGACTCGGGAACCTTCTTTCGTCGTGTCGTAATCGGAAGCCATCTTTTGTAACAGATAACAATGAAGATGAGGACAATAGTCTGAATAACGCATATAATACTGAATTCAAGTTTCTTGTAGAGGAAAATATCTTCCCTTTCAACACTTTGTTTAATGGCATATCAACCTTCATTGGTTATTTAATGCCAAAGATATCCTTGTAGAAGAACAGCAATAGTCCGAATAACGCAGATAATACTAATCATCAAGCCTCATCTCAAACATTCAGAGAAACTTGAACTTGTCCAACGAAATCCATAAATGATATGGACTACACAGTCAAGTAGTTGAGTTTGAGTAGTAGCTATTTGCTACAGAGAATTAATTACTGTTGTGGAAACACTGCGTGTTGGACTCTAGTTTTATTATATCTTTTGTACCAAAAGGGTAATAAACCTGTGTTAACCTTTTCTTCCAGATTTCAATGTTTTTATTTGATAATTCAGACACAACATTTTGATCTCATCCTCGTCACCAAAATGATTTAATATTGATAATATAGTTTGTTAAAACCAGTTTAGCTCAGTTGGTAGAGTGTCCGCCTTGGAACCACAAGGTTCTTGGTTCAATACCGGCCCTTGCCAACTCAACATATGAGTTGCACAGGGATCTTAGCAGTAAAGTAAAGAGCAGATGGTAGGTGTGGCGCTCCATCTCAGATGCTAAAACAATCACAAAAACAAGGATGTTTGTTAAAACCAGTTGTACTTCACTTAAAAATGAACCATGTGTCGCATCCTTCCAGTGGTGGAGTGGTTGGGTAAATACATATTTATACATGTGTGTGTGTGTGTGTGTGTGTGTGTGTGATCCGAATATTCTGGATGAGACTATTTGCATTTCACTTAATTCTAATTCTCTTGCAAAAGGCATGAATCTATTTGTTCTCATTATGCTGAAAAAAAAAAAGTTTCCCACTAGATCACCAAAGTTAAGCAGCGATAATCAATTGGGTGACCATTTAAGCAACAGCAGGTACTGTAAGCAATCCAAGTCCTTTGTTTACTGTTTAATGACTTAATTCAGTATTGAATGACCCAAAAGGGGGTTGAATATGCTGTAAAACAAAATGCCCCACCTCCACTAATGAGTAAATAGTAGTAAAGAATAGTCTAGCCTTTTCTATGTAACACATCTAAGAGAAGGAAAACTCTGAATTCAAACCAGTTGTACTTGACTTAAAGATGAACCCTGTGTCACATCCTTCCAGTGGTGGAGTGGTCGGGTAAACACATACTTATACGTGTGTGTGTGTGTGTGTGTGTTGCTATATTAGTAAATTTGTCACCTGGTAATGGGGGAAAAATCATTTAAAGCAATTCACATGTTAGTGCACCAGCTACCACTATACTATCAAGAGTACCGACAGCAGCTTGAACTGCTTCATTCACATGATATACGCACTGTAAACAAACATGTACTAAAATATTGCAAAACTTTTGACTCGCTCATAAATTCCTGATATTTAAGAGTAACAATCATGTGATCATCAACTGCTAAGAATCGAATTCATAAATAAATGATTGAAAGCTTTATTCGACTTAGAATAATTGGTACACTTATTGAGATTTTATATAGTCTAGTATTCATTAGAGAGTTCTCCAAAAGGGAGGTAATCATAGAATACGGAAGGTAACTCTCAAATATTGAAAGCTTTATTCAACTTAGAATAATTGGTACATTTATTGAGAGTTTATATAGTCTAGTATTCATTAGAGAGTTCTTTAAAAGGGAGGTAATCATAGAATAGGGAAGGTAACTCTCAATTAATTATTACAATTTGTTAACATATTCTTATAAAAAAATGAGATCCGTAAAACAATAGATATACTAGCAGGACCTGTGGATATACCACAGTATAATCATTTGATTATTACAAAGTTTGATATGTTTACTTATATATATATTTTTTTTTGAGGATATGTGCTTAATTGAAGTCATACCTAATTTTGAAAATTAATTAGTTAATAATTAATGAATTTAGGCGGGCATATATGTTCAAATGTAAGGCTAAACAAATCGAGAAAATGTCAATCCCTGAATGTACATTTCGACCTATTAGGTCTCATCAGCAAGGATATAGACATGGGAGACTGCTCTCTGTTACTGCTTACTTAACCTCATATATATATATATATATATATATATATATATGCGTTAATATTTTAGTAGTGGCTTACCGGTGGGTACGAGTACGATCGTTGGAAGCGCACAGTATCCAGGGGTTAAGACTGAGAAAAAACAAATACAAAGTGCTCAATACAATGTAGAGTAAAATTTATTTAAAAATGGATAAAATAACCTACTCGAGTTTCATCGCCTGAATTGTCAGGGTTACATCTGCTGAATTAATCGAGTTTTCGATTAATGTCAGTTGGTACCATGTATGAACATTGAAAATATATATATATATATATATATATATATATATATGTTTGAAAGGAAGGAAAACTAAAAAAAACGTCATTTTGTAATAAATTTATTTCGACTAAAACTTAAAAGGCTTAATTTTAATAGTAAAAGTTTAATAGTAAAAATCTTAATAGGAATTTACTACAATTTGTATTTTGGTCAAGTCATGTTTAAAGCACCTGTTGTTAAGTAACAATAAATCTGTTAAGTACTGTTAAGTGTCTGACCACTTATTAACAGCAGGTAGTACTGTAGGTAACGTATGGCCTGGGTGGGTGGGCGCCATATTAAGTAAAACTGTAGAATAATCATACTAGTTCCAATTACCGTTGAATTGGTAAGACAAGGCAACCAGTAATTGTAACTAAATATGAATCTATCTTGCTGCGATTAAAAATCGTCGGGGTGGCCTAAAGTCGGTATCAGCCAGTCATTGAGAGAGTCTATCCCCTTTTCAATAGCGCTAGACCAAGGAGATTGTTTTTGCGTCTGAGGTGGAGCGCCACACCTCCTTACAGCTCCTTACTTTACCACAGATCCCTGTGCTACTCATATGCTGAGTTGGCGAGGACTGGTATCGAAACTAGGAACCTTGTGGTTTCTAGCCGAACGCTCTACCGACTGAGCTAACTAATATTACTGCAAAATGCCAGGTATTTATGAAGCCTCATAACATCATAGAAACCAAGCAGCCAATCAGGACTCAAGGAATGGAATCACCCAATTACATGAATGAACTATTTTGATTTCCATGTCTTGGGCACTGGTTCAGTTGTGCTTAGCTAGTTGCTGTTGTTCAAACCAACAGTACACTAAGTCACTTCAACAAAAACTTAGTATTATTTGTATTATTCAGACTATTGTGATCATCTTCATTTTTATCAGTACAACATTTCGGCCGATTGGACACATAGCCTAACTCCTTTATCCACTAGGCTAAGACAGTTATCACTAGACTGCAGGTTCAATCCTGGTCAGGGCAGCAGTAACATAGAATAATAATAAACACAGCTTGACATCTGTACCCCAGCTAGTACAATCTGGGATTCAAACCAGACTGATTTGTCATCAGTCAGACATCTTACCACCACGCCATTTACTCACCACTTTTTTAGAAATGGAATTTTACTGTTATAAACATACTAGGCCACCGAGAGTGCTCTATCCATTTTAAGGAGAGCTATGCAATTTTTGCTTAGTTAGCAGCCACCAGAAAATTCCATTTTGAAAGAGCTCAACCCACCATACATTACAGTATAGCCCATAAATTAGTACATTCCTAACAATTTTTTATAAAATGTCATTTTCTTCTAAAATGAAGATACCCAGATTTTATTATTTCTAGGGAAATATTTTACAATCAAAATGGGGTTATTTCCTATAAGTCTAACATAAACAAAGGGAACCACTCTTGACTGATAAATTATTTATTTATTTTCTCATTAAATAAACCCTAACTCTAACTCTAAACCCTAAACCCAAACCCGTCTTCTTTTTTCCTAGTAGATCAATAAATAAGTAAATGAATAATTTATCAGTCAAGAGTGGTTCCCCTTTGTTTATGTTAGGATTATAGGAAATAACCCAAAATGGATATTATGTATTACAGTATCACCCATAGATAAGTACATCCTTTACAATGTTTTTTTTTTTAATAAAAATTCAATTTTTCTTCTAAACAAAAGATACCAGGATTTTGTTATTTTTTTAGAAAATTATACAATCTTGGGATTCAAGAAAATGAACTATTGATAAAGAATTGGGACCAAATGACCTTTAGGCACCCCTTTTTGATCTCGATTAAGAAAGAACATGTTTTTCATTTACACCGTCAATATCCGGTTGTTTTAATAGACGATTTTGAGATTTAATTATAAAACTAACCCCTAACCCTAACCCCTAACAAACAACCAGGTATTGACGGTGTAAATGAATAACATGTCCTTTCTTAATCGAAATCAAAAAGGGGTGCCTAAAGGTAATATGGTCCAAGAATTGTTAGAGGTTTACTTATTTATGGTTGATACTGTACTTATATATAAAAGTATACAATTCTGAAATTCATCTGTATATGAACGCCCCCCCCCCCAACATACCCACACCCACTGAGTCCAGATGTTTTTATTTGCATTTTTCAATTATTATTGTTTTTCTAAATTTGACCTGACCTA
>CM042160.1:47589090-47666590 GCA_023376005.1 Doryteuthis pealeii | reverse complement strand
GTCTCTCTATCTATCTCTCTGTCTTTTTCACTCTTTCTGTGACTGTCTCCCTCTGTCTGTTTCTCTCTCTCTCTCTCTCTCTCTCTATCTCTCTCTCTCTCTGTGTGACTCTCTTTGTATCTCTCCCTCTCTCTCTGTCTTTTTCTCTATTTCTGTGACTCTCTCTGTCTCCCTATCTCTCTGTTTGTGTGTGTGTGTGTGTGTCTCTCTCTCTCTCTGTGACTCTCTTTGTCTTCTCTCTCTCAAATCTTGAAAACAGTACTTACCTTCTTTCTTTCTTTCTTTCTTCTTTCTTTAGTCCTTTGTTCATTCTCTTTCTGTTTATATTCTTTCTTCTCTCTCTATTCTTTGTTGGCTTATATTATCCAAAACTTTTTTCAACTTCTTTTTTCTTTTTTTTTACTTCTCCCCCTCTCTGCATCTCATCTTTTCTTTTTCTCTCACCTTCTTTTCTTTCTTCAAACTTTCTTTCTTTTTTTTTTTTACCCCCCCCTTTTTTTCTTTCACTTCCTTCCTGGATTTACAACTTCACCCAACTATGAGACAAACTTTTTCCACATCACCACGTTGGACTATACAACAATCTAACAGCCAACAAATCCCCCTCTTCCCCCGCCTCTTCCTCCTCTTCCCAGTCTTTCACTCCTCCTCCTCTCTTAACTTTCTAAACACTCTCTAGTTTTTGCTACTCTCTCTCTCTTTCATCTTTCTCTCTCTTCCCTTCACTCAACCCCTCTTTCCTCCCACTTCCTTTTCAAATGAGTAATAGAGCCTCTACGGTTGGAAGTGACTCCTCATTGCTTGCCTCTTCTTCTTTCTTCTTTCTTCTTCTTCTTCTTTCCTTTCACCCTCCCCTCTTCCTCCTCCTCTTCTACTCTTCCTCCTACACTATCGCTACTGTCCTGCGACACAAACAACAACAATAACACTGGAGTTCACCCCTCTATGGCCAGTTCTGACCCCCCGGAGTCCCCCCAAGAGATCAGACGACGTTTGCACCATCAACTTATATGGCTTGGTAAGACCTTTAATATATATATATATATATATATATATATATATATATATATATATCTTTCATTTTTTTGCTTTTTCTTTTGAAAAATTCTTGTAATTATCTTCAGCCTTCATTTATTTCAACTTCCTTTCATAATGCATTTCTTCTCTCATTCATTCATTCGTCTGTTTCTCTCTCTCTCTCTCTCTCTCTCACTGTTCTCTCTCTCTCTCTCTCTCTGACTGTCTCTCTCTCCCTGTCACTCTTTCTTTCTGTCTCCCTCCCACCCCTTCCCCCTCTCTGTCTTTCTATCACCCTTTCTTTTTCTGACTCTCTCTCTCTGACTTTCTGTCACTCTTTCTTTCTGTCACTCTTTCTCTCTCCCTCTCTCTCTCCATTCCCACTCTTTCTCTGTCTTTCTGTCACTCTTTCTCTCTCTCCCTCTCTCTCCCCTCTCTCTGCCTTTCTGTCACCCTCTCCCCCCCTCTGTCTTTCTGTCAACTTTTATTTCTGTCACCCTCTCTTTCCCCTCTCTCACTCCTCTATATTTCTGTCACCCTTTCTTTCTGCCACCCTCTCTCTTCCCTCTCCCCTCCCTCTGTCTTTCTGCCCCCCCCCTCATCAAGGAATGTTTTTAATGTTACTCTTCTTCACAGGCAATTTGCACCAATTAAGTCATTCGTCTTTCTTGTACAATATTTCAAACATGAGTCTCGTTAATTCTTAATATTTTTAATGGAACTAATATCCTCGTCTTATATGTTTATCTAATTCAAACTTCTTACTTTGGTTTATTAATGGCATGTCAATCGTTGTGAGTTATTCAAGGCCAAAACCATCCTAGTACAAGGACTGTTGGTGGGGAAAAGGGGTTTCATGCCTTTCTCAAGGGTATTAGTCTGAAAGTGAATGTAATTAATGGAACTAGTATCCTCGTCTTATATATTTATCCAATTCAAACTGCTTACTCTCTTAGGTTTTGTGTCCTGGGTATGACATTAAACTGTATCTAATGGTGAAGTTCTAATTTGGAACTTTGGGGAGTGTGAAGTGCCCCTTCATTGCCATTGCTTCCAGGTCCACCCTGACCCAGAGTGGTAGTACATGTTGGGGTTAAATAGAAAAAAATGAGTTTACAAAAAAATGCGATTTTAAAAAAATTGAGTTTGAAAAAAAAAATTAAATACCCAACAAAAGGATTAAAACAAAATTATCGCCGGCATTAAATAACCCAACAAGGGTTGACATGCCGTAAAATACAATCTACCAACCAACCAACCAACCAACCAATCTTTGGTTTCTTTGTATTATTAATGGCATATCAATGATTGTGGATTATTTAATGCCAAATCAATCCTAGTACAAGAACAGTAAGTAAAAAAAGTAAAGTCGTCGGGCGACCTAATGTCAGTATCAGCCAGACTTTTCAATAGCACTAGACCAAGGAGATTATTTTAGCGTCTCCTCACTTTACCGCACAGATCTCTGTGCTACTTATACATAGTTGGCGAGGGCCAGTATCGAACCAGGAACCTTGTGATTCCTAGCCGAATGCTCTACCGACTGAGCTAAACCGGCCCTGTAGTGGTACTAATTAACCAAGAGCTGGGTTGGGGGAGATAAGAGGGTTCATGCCTTTGAAGTATTATTGTGAAAGGGAACGTAATAGAAAAACTAGAATTTGAACTCACTTACTACAATGTTTTAGCCCAGCATGTTAGCCAATATGCCTTAGGGATTCCCCTTCTCTTAACTTAGATCAACTATATTATATGATATATATTATATATATATATATATATATATAATATATATATATATAATACTCTTTCCGACAACTGATTAACTCCTTTCAAGATGATGATATCAAAAGAATTGTTGGGAAACCTAAAAGTTCAATCCCAGTCAGTGGCAGCAGTAACATGGAATAATAATTAACCCAGCTTAACATCCCAGCTATGGTTAGCGGAATGAGACAAGGATACTCCCGGGACTGAATAAGGGGTTAGGTTCAAAGTTCTGTGATTGCTCCCGATTACAACAAGAAGGTTCCTGAGTCTGACAAGAAATACTTGAAGAAGGCAGGAGGGCACATCGGCCAAAACATTGTACAGATAACAATGAAGATGAGGACAATAGTCGAATAATCAAATAATACTAAGTTAATCCTAGTAAATGAAAGTATATATCTAGTGAAGAATTTTCCCAAAAGAATAAATCAAAATTCCAAGAATTGTTGCATCATCTTTTAAAAGACACTTGACACATTTGATACCCCCATGGACTGAATAAAGGGTTGGGTTCGAAGTTCCGTGGCTCCCGATTATGACAAGAAGGTTCTCGAATCCTACAAGAAATACCTGGAGAAGGCTGGAGGGTACATCGGCCGAAACGTTGTACAGATAACAATGAAGATGAGGACAATGGTTCGAAATATACTAAGTTAATCCTAGTAAATGACATATATCTAGTGATGGATTTATTTGTGAAAAATGTTCCCAAAAGAATAAATCCAAATTTCAAGAATTGTTGCATCATCTTTTAAAAGACACTCGACATATTTGATAAGTCAAAACATTCAATTCAGAAAGAGTTTTGTCTTAAAAAAAAACATCAAGTGTAAAAAAAAATTAAAAAATAGTGTCAAAATTGATGGCAATAAAATACAGGATTCAAGTAAAAATTGCTCTTATCAAACATTTTAAAGATACAATATAACAGTTTGGTTTGATTTGTTTATGGCATATCAACCTCAGTGGGTCATTTAATGCGATAAAGTTTTGAAATAAATCAATTCTTAATGGATACACAATTTTTTTTCTATAAATACATTTTTCTATTTAACCCATAGATAGGACCCTAACAGGTACTACCACTCTGGGTCAGAGTGGACCAGGGAACAATGGTGATGAAGGGGCACTCCACATTCCCCAAACCTCCAAAACTGGAACCTCACCCTCAGATAGAGTTTAACGTCATTCCCAGAACATGTAGACCCTCAGCCACCGCCTTCTAGCACCCATTTTCTATTTAACCCATAGATGGGACCCTAGCAGGTACTACCACTCTGGGTCAGAGTGGACCAGGGAGCAATGGTGATGAAGGGGTGCTCCAGATTCCCCAAACCTTCAGAACTGGAACCTCACCATCAGATAGAGTTTAATGTCATTCCCAGAACATGTAGACCCTCAGCCACCGCCTTCTAGCACCCATATGATAAAAAGGGTTGGGGCTTGCCATAAGGGCAATAGGGTTGGGGCAATCATATAGGTGCTAGGGCTTGACATGACCAGCCGATTGATCGGAGAGGGCTCTCCGACTGTCAAGAAGGGCCAAAGTGGAGTGACAATATGACAGAAAGATTTAAAATTATTATTCCACTCCTTGCGAATTTTTCCCACCAGTGTTGGTGGTGTTTCACTGGAGTCGTTATTATTACAATAGTCTTATTAAGTAAATAATTCAATAAATGTTATTCATATTTTATTTATTCTATTATTCATAATTATATCAGATTTGAAATACAAAAATATTTCTCTGAATGTTTCGTGGAATGAGTACAGGAAACACCCATGGACTGAATAAAGGGTTGGGTTCAAAGTTCAGTGATGGCTCCCAATTACGACATGAAGGTTCCTGATTCCGAGAAGGTTCCCGAGTTCGACAAGAAATACCTGAAGAAGGCCGGAGGGCACATCGGCAACAATGAAGATGAGGACAATAGTCCGGATTAATGCAGATAATACTTATCATGTTAGTGTTCGCTTAGATAGGTAACTTTTTTTTTTTCTAAGCTTCGAAAGAATACGTTCTACTTCTTTCTGTCCTCTAAGGATGATGGTGTAGTGTCCAAAATAAAAAATATGTGAGGACAAACCCCGACAAAGCCAGATATGTGACAAACTGTCAGGCTGGATGTATACACGAAATACTCCCGGCTAGTCACTGCGACTACTAAGATGCTGATCTCGTCCTGGACATCCCTTGCCAACTCAGCACATTCTCGGTGGAGGCAGAAGGGCGCATCTCTCCGCACAAACAACTGCGCAAACCCTTGTGCATCCTAAACTAAATTTGTCTGCTTTACACTGTGAAATATGAACAACAAAACAAAAAAAATAATAAGTCTTCTCACGTCTCCAGGACTCTTCTGAGTATTCTAGCCTATCTTAACAATGCAGTTGTCTGGATGGTTACGATTCTTCCTTGATTTCCAGTTCCTCTGTCTCTTTTCTAAGCTTTTGGGGACTGTTCCAAGTGCCCCAATTGCAATTGGTATCACTTTCACACTCATATTCCATAGCTTTTTCAATTCTCTAGCAAGGTCCAGTATTTATCCATCTTTTCGGTTTTTTTTTCATCTTCACCCTGTGATCTGCTGGAACTGCAAAATCTAACCAGTTGACAAGTTCTGTTTTTTTTTTTTTTTTTGTTAATCAATACTAGGTCTGATCTTCTGGCTGGGATGAGGTATCCGTCTTTATCTAAAGTCCCAGAGAATTTTATTTGTGTGTTTCGTTCTCAGAACATTATTATTGTTATCATTATCATTAGTTTGTTTACATTAGTGCTAGCTGATGGTTATTCACTGTGTAGAATAATTATAAGTTCCAATTACCTCGAATTGGTAAGACAAGGCAACAAGAGTCGTAACTAAATACAAATCTATCTTAAAATGTCAGGGTATTTATGAAGCGCTCATAACATCATAGAACCAAGGCAGCGCAATCAGGACTCAAGGAATGGATAGCACCAAATACATGAATGGACTATTCCTGATTTCCTTAAATACCGAACTGTCTTGGGTCAGTTGTGCTTAGCTAGTTGCTGTTGTTCAAACGCAACAGTACGCTAATCACTTCAAACTCACTGGAGGCTGAATGACAGGCAAGTCTCCTTAGNATGTTTGTTTTGTTTTACAGCATATCAACCTCGTGGGTCATTTAATGCCGAAAAGTTGTGAAATAAATCATTTCTTAAATGATAATACAATTTTTTTTTAAACTCATGTTTTTCTATTTAACCCATAGATGGGACCCTAACAGGTACTACCACTCTGGGTCAGAGTGGACCAGGGGCAATGGTGATGAAGGGGTCTCCACATTCCCAAACTCCAAAACTGGAACCTCACCATCAGATAGAGTTTTACGTCATTCCCAGGACATGTAGACCCTCAAGCCACCGCCTTCTAGCACCCATATGATAAAAAGGGTTTGGGGCTTAATCATAAGGGCAATAGGGTGGGCAATTATATAGTGCTAGGGCTTGATGTGGCCAGACATTTTGATCGGGAGGCTCTCATCCGCCTTCTAGCCCGCAAAAGCCTAAAGTTAATATTGCAAGTCATGGACTGCTCAGCCACCTGCTGTTCATCCTTACAGCATCACGGGTTGGCACCCTCGGCCAAAGGTGGCCCATTGGGGGCAGTCTTACCCTCTCGCAGGTGCCAGTCGGTGCCATTCTAACGTCTCACAAGCCGACAGGGTGGGTAACGTTGTTGAGTGTATAGACCAAAAATTGACACACGGACCTCCATAGATGAAATGATAGGTTCTTATATGTCATCAAAACCCAATTCGGGTTAGCTCAGTTGGTTAGAGTGTCCGGCTTAGAAACCACAAGGTTACTTAGTTCTGATACGGGTCCGTCGCACTCAACGTATGAGTAGCACACAGGATCTGTGCGGTAAGTGAGGAGCTGATAGTACGTGTGGCCTCATCTCAGATGCTAAAATAATCTCCTCGGTCTAGCACTAGTGAAAGGGGATAGACTCCCTCGCTGATTGCTGCATATGACTTTACGGCCATCCCGACACTTTACTTTTTACTTTAACCCACTTCAATGCAAGTTCTTAGACCTTCTTAGCAATTATAGGTAAGGTTACTTCCCCTAGTATTCATTATATTGGGAGGGCCGTGGTATGTAATGGTTTAATCGTAGAGAAATAGAACTCGTCGACCGCGAGTTCAAATCCGGGCATGAAGCTTAGTTCACATAGTGCTAATACCTTTGGAAAGGTATAATCCAATTACATCCGCTCCAGCTATGGGTAAATACTAGGGCAGGCTGGGTCCTTTACTTGGTTTAGGCAACATTTCCAGGAGAAGGAAACACTCTGAGTTCAAATCTGTTAAAAAACTCTTCTTAGGGGGTCACTTACTATAAACAGGTCAATCGTAAATTATGATCTATTTCACTAGCTTACATCTATATTTACATGCAAAAAAGAACTAAATAATCTTGTTATTTTCATTAAGTTTGGCATATTAGCATTTGGACAACAATGCGGTACCCTTGCTAGTCCATCTTATTTAGAAGTAGAAACATGGCTGATTAGATATTTGCGTCTGCATGAGTTGGCGAAAGTTCTGCATTAACTTGTTCTTTCATGGAAGCAAACAGTTCACCATTGTCACATCTATATACATATATAAGGGAAGTTTATGCTGTAATAGTCTGGGGAAACTTCGAAAGTAAAGAAATTACGACAAAGAACTATACTATAACATTAATTTCACCAGGCTGTTTTTGAGACAAAAATAATAAGATTTGATTTCATACTTGGGAAAAGGATTAAACACAACCTATGCCCTAGGCACCCTCCCTTCAACCTTTGCTAATATATGCTGCTATTGTCTTTATTGTCCTGAAATTAAACCTAATTGATGGTGAAGTCATGTTACTGCGAGCCCTGGGGATTGTAGGTACCCCTTTCAATCATCGTTACTCCCAGGTCCACTCTGACCCAGAGTGCGGTTAGATCTGTTGGGGTCACATCTATGGTCATATTAGAAAAAAATGGGTTTAAAAATGTGTTTTAAAAAAAAATTAGAGTACCTATAAAATCAAACCAACCATATTTCACCTCTTACCCAATGTAGATGGGCTACTTCAACTAGTAGATATAAAAGAACAACATAAAAATATGCAAGGCGCAAAAGCAAAGACTTAATTTCTTGAAATACAGGATTTGACCTCTTCTTCTATCATGAAAAACCTGCTTTCTCCGTGACCCATTAATCTCGTTTTTGTCAAAGTCAAATTATTTTCCTCGATTTTTTTAATTTGCATTCTCAGAAATTTAAGAAAATTCACAAATAGGCAAACAAATATTTCTGTTTTCTCGATGTGGACCATAGCTAGGGATAAGGAGTTAGGTTCTGATAGTTATTCTTCTGACTGCAGGTTCAATCCTGATCTAGGGCCAGCAGTTAACACAGAATAATAATTAACACAGCTTAACACCCATACCCAGCTTATGAGTTAGCGGAATTAGAACAGTACTCCATGGATGGAATTAAATACAGTAATATGAATAATTAGACCGTACATTATAGTAAACATTTATATACTTTGTCCTTGCTCCGGGCTTTTATAGTGGTATCATCTGTGCATAACGAATAGACAGAGACCTATCATTTTGTAAGGAAGTGTAATGAGATTTTAGATTAAAATTGATCGTGCGAATTTATCTGTTTATATATAGACACTTGCAATTCTTAAAACATGTAAATTACAGGGAGAAATCTAACTCAGATTTTTATAGAGACATTATAAATAAATAGATTTATTCATGTATTATATTAAATTATTTTGACTATAATTATAGACTTATTTGATCCCAACCTATTGCCCCTTATGGCAAGCTCCAACCTTTTTTACATATGGTTGCTAGAAGGCAGTGGCTGAGGGTCTACATGTACTTGGAATGACGTTAAACTTCTATCTGATGTGAGGTTCCAGGTTTGAGGAATGTGGAGCACCCCGTTCATCACCATTGCTCCCTGGTCCACTCTGACCCCGGAGTGGTAGTACCTGTTGGGCGTACCATCTATGGGTTAAATATAAAAATTTATTTATAAAAAAAAAATTAGTATCCATTAAGAATGACTTTATTTCAAAACTTTATTGGCATTAAATGACCCACTGAGGTTCATATGCCGTAAAACAAACCAAATCCAACATACTCTATGAAAATTTACCAATTCCTGTGGTACTGCCGACATAAGCAGTATTGTAGTTCAGTTACTGACAGACAGACACTGTATCTCCCATTAAATAAGACTTAGCAGCAGCTACCTGGCATCCCTGCGGTAGAGGAGATTTTTTAAGTTAGTGTCCGCAGGTCCATATTATGAATTGTCAGTTGAATCTCGTGGGATGCCCCATTTAATCCCTATGTTTAAAAAAATAGACCTTCATTGATCCAGCTACTCTGAAAGAAATGTTAATGCTCTACTATCTAAAATATTCAATAAAAAAACAAATCCATGCTGTTATCATTTAAATTTTATTCTTTTTAATTATGTCATGAATTATAAAATGATCTCTACTATTTTTTGCTCAAAACCCAAGCCCTGGTTGATATTTAATGTTCTATATATTCTACCTTGTCGTAATTTGTTTATTATTTCGAGTTTCCTCCGGAAATACATATCACCAACTTGCCCTTTATATATGTACTAGCAGCGTTAGTAGTTTTAGTACTGACAGACAGACCACTGTATCTCCATTATTAATAAGATGCGTGGCTACACGCGTCGCTTTGGGTAGAAGGGGATTTTAAGTTTTGTCCCGCAGATCCATATTATGCAATCGTGAGTTGAATATCGTCAGGGATGCCCCATTTAAATCCCTATGTAAAACAATAAAACCTTGCATATAATCCAGCTACTCTATTATTATATATATATATATATTATAAATATATATATATAATATATATGAAGGTCGAATTGAAAACTACACAATGCTGTTAAAGAGGAAAACAATTTATAATATAATCAAGCCTGATCATTGATCATATTTCGATTTTACAAAAATCCTCATCAGAGCTCATTTTACTCCGTGGTGTTGGGGCGGAGAAAAATGTCAATCGTTTCACAACAACAAACCTTAATTCTTGCAAAAAGAACGAAAGTTGGTTTTTTGTTTGTAACTGATTGACATTTTTTCTCCGCACCCAAACCTCACGGACGTGCAATGGCTCTATGATGATTTTTGTAAAATCGCAATATTTGATTCAGTTTCAGCTTTATTATGTTATAAATTGTTTCTCTTTAACAGCATTGTGTGATGTTTTTCATTCCACTTTTCATACTCATACTGGTTGATATCATTTCCTTTCTTTTAACCTTTATATATATATGATATAGATTATTGACACTAGTATCTCCATTATAATAGATTAGATAGGAATAATAAAAACCCTACAAACTGTGTGTAACTTATTTGGTATGAATTTATGATGTTCAATAATGCATGTTAAACTAATAAACCCAGCAATAATATTTATATAGAATGTAAATATCATTTCACCTTATATTTTAAATTTATTTTTTTCCATCCGTCTTGCCATCAAAGTTTTGTATGTTTGAGGGTCTGGTAAACCGAAGGAAGCCGACTATTCGGAGAATTTAGTTTATAACTTTTCTCGCTTTTTACAGCTGCAACATGCCGAGTGAATTTCAACCTAATTCTGCGTGATCTTTCTGTCATATCTCTCTTAAGAATTCCGGATAGATTTGAACCTTAGAAAATGCAACAGTAGTAGATCACTAGTAGTGCATGTTCACATGACATTTTAGTTGTCATTTAGTAAGCTTGAGCTTCCAGCACCAAGACTTAGCAGATGACCTATATTTTAGTATATGCAATTTTATATTCTTGCCAAGTTGTTAATCATCGTCGTACTTATTGTATTGCCTGCACCACATGGACTTAAGGTGTGTCAAATTGGAATATTCCTTGGGATTTTTTTCTGACCCTAACTTATCATCTATTGCTATAAGCTTATAAATCTATAAATCCCATTATTTTAATACTCATCATCACCTTATTATTATTATATTTTATGTAATTATTATTTTATTATTATTATGTGTAGTAGTAGTAGTTAGTAGTAGTGATAGTTGTAGTGTGTTGTTTTTTTTTTGAGCCCATGTGATAGTGGGATTTTCTATAGTTTGAAAACCAGATTTTACTCAATTCTATGGACAAATTTGCTACTTTTCGCACTGGAGCATCTGTTCTACTGCATATCTTCCATTGATAGTGGGATAGATATATAATATATAACTTGTTAAAGCTTATCACAAAAGTGCAGTTTCAAGGACCCCTAGGTGGAATGGAATTCCCAGTCACCAACACACCAATTAAATTTGTTCCTCGCAGGGTCATCACTTCAAGGCGTTTCTGGTATGATATTTTGTGATTAACATGCTACTACCATTATTATTACTTATATTTATTATTATTATTATTTTTAAAACATCTTTTTTCATTTTCTTAAAACTAGCCAAGATACACCCCCTGCCTTGGTGTAAGTATCCAAGTTTTAATGTATACAATTATATTAAATTAATAGGACTAATGAATTAAGTAGGATGGCATTATATAAAGATTTCAATATTTTAATTCTTTCTTTTTTTGAATTTTGAGAAGGTTACCTTGGTCCGACAAGAAATACCTGAAGAAGGCACAAGGGCAGTATCGGCCGAAGCTTGTACAGATACCAATGAAGAGTGAGACAAGTTCGAATAACGTAGATATACTAATATTTTAATTGGTTTCTATATAAAATCATTCATAGATTGATTTTAATATGTTGGAATAAAGGGCAATAATATTAGAGATCAATAGCACCAAGTAATTATTTATTAAAGCCGATTTTTGTTAAAACCGTATGAAAATTAACCACACCATATATTTATGTAACACTTTATTTTCAGTAATACTAAGACACATTGCAGCGTTTTAAACACAACTCATAACATGGGCCTTCGGGCCCTTCGTTGGTTAATGCTAAATTAACAGTTTGATCTAGGGGGCTATCCCCCAAGCAACACCTTCCCCCTTGATTTAAGGGGCAGGGCTGGGTTTATTGACTCAGCACCTGAGCGCACCCCCTTGAGGGGAAATGGCACAACGGATAATGCATTTTTTGTGCCTACCGCCATGAGCTCAGACTTGTGGCCCGGGCCACAGGTAAACATGTCCTTGTGTTCACACCCTTCATAAGTTATGTCAGAGGCCAAATACCAAACATGGGCTGTTTGAGGCAATCTAACTCAGATTTTTCATAGACCATCATGTAAATAAGATTTATACTACTTATTAATGATTTTTGACTATAAATTAATACTCTTTTTATAAACTTATGAATTCCTGAGGGTATGTTTTTCTGAACTTTTGAATGACGTCATTATCATCCTTATTATGAGTTTTTCACACCAGTTGTAAAACGATGTCTATCATGCGATGTCTAAATGACAACAAGTCTTCTCAGATCTCAGGACTCTCCTGGTTATTCTGCCAATTTGCACAATTCTGGATGGCTCAATTATCTCTGATTTCCAATTCCTCTAGTCTGTTTTCACTTAGCTTTTGGGGATGTCCTAGTGCCCCAGCTACTTATTTGGTATTCACTTTTACCTTTATATTCCACAGTTTTTATCAATTCTCTTGCAAGGTCTGGGCATTTGTCTATCTTTGGTTGTTTTCTTTCATCTTCCCTGTGATTGCTGGCTGCCAAATACCAGATATAAGCGCTTGAGTTAATCTCTACTATTAAGGCAGTTCTATAAATTATGGTCCGGAGGAAACTTCATAATAAACAATAACAACAAGTAAATATATCTTACACATAATATCACAGTAGCGTTGGTTTTTGAGTTAAGAATAAGAGATTTGATTTTATTTGCCGTGAGGGATAATTAAAAAATAAATTTAAATGATAACAGCATGGTTTTTTTTCTTTCATAATCTATCTAACTATCTATCTTACATCAATATAAAGTGGGCATGTTGTGTGTACTATGTATGTCTGGCGGAGAACTGTTTCGAAAATAAAACAATTTAACGACAAAGTTAAAATATATGTAACTACGGACGTCATATTTACGAACGCGCCTTTATATATCGTAGAGATTACTCAACCCTTTATCATCTGCTGCAATCATGTGTCATCGGCCCGAATGTTGGTATATTAATATTACATTATGCGGACCAACAGTCCAAAAAAATCCATAATAATACAAAGTATTAATTAAGGATACATTCAAAGAAATCTCAAATGATTGATCTGATATACCATGCTTGAAAACCAATGCTTTATTGTGCGGAAAATAAACATGACGCCCTCAACCCACCCCGACAACAAATCAATTAATCATGACTTAAAAACACAATGTATTCATAACATTGGATCTGAGAAAAAAAAAAAAGAAAAGAAAAGCCTTCATTTCTAATGTTGGACAAATGTTGTCGATTTTCTAGTGACAATTTTTTTAATCTAATCATTATATATTTAAACCCCTCCACATGAGCAGGATGTGACACCAAGGTTCAATTTTCTTAAGCAGAGTTCATCAAAGAATTCAGAGTTTACCTTCTCCTAGAAGTTGCTATCAAGGTTAAAGAGCCCAATTGCCTACTAATTATAGGCGAGAGTAAATTCATACCTTTCCAAGCGGTATTATCGTTAGTGAAATGCAATTACCACATCCAGCGATTTAACTCGGGGCCGACGAGTCATTTTCCATGACTTTAGCCCATTACACGCCGCTTCTCTCGATACTGGTATATATGAGTAGCACAGCTGTAATTTGATCTGTGCCAGTAAAACATCTGGGGGAGCATCTTGACATAGTGTGGTGCTCCAACCTCAGCACAAAACAATCTCCCTCGGTCGTAGTGAAAAGGAGATAGACTTCCCCACTGTTGGGGCTAATACTGACATAGCGCCACTCTTTGGACTTTGCCTAAGTTATATAATAGATTTGAACAGTGCTGTTTTGGGCGGAGGGATTTAAGCACCCGGTTTGATTAGGGTGGGGAGACATTCACTGACATTTAATGAGCCAATAAGTGACTGAACTCGAAGGCACCTTATTGAATTCATGTTCAGTTTAGGACGGTCATTAATTTCATATTAATTAATTTATGGAATTGGAATGTGGACAGAAAGGGGGGGGGGGTAAGGGATACATCCTGTTCTAATGAGGCGGGAATTAGAAAAACAAAATAAAAGTTACCATTGATTAACCAAACAAGTGTCACATTGTCTGCCGAGAAGAGAAAAAATTTGATATTTTTATGTTAAGTTATAGTCACCGGACAGTTGTCAGATATCACCATGACAAATGATTACACCTGTTTCACTTGTGCAACATTTTTTTTGAATAGAAAAAAACAACAAACTGCAGCAACCCCCCCCCACCCATATGCGGAAGGGACACTAAAGATACATGAAACATTTTTTTTGTTTACTATTTACTACTTATTTTACTATTCTTTACTATATTTACTATTTGTATTATATTTAATTTGAGTGTTTAGTATATATCTGCGGTTATTCGGACTATTGTCCTTATTTTCATTGTTACCCTGTGCAATTTTTCGGCGATGTGCCTCTGGCCTTCTTCAGGTATTTCTCTGGACTCGGGAACCTTGGACTTGGAACCTTTGTTTTTCAAACTCTGGACCTTTTGTCGTAATCGGAAAGCCATGCACGGAACTTGAACCCAACCCTTTATTTTAGTCCACAGGTTGTATCTGTTCTTATCTGCTAACCATAGCTGGCGGTTAGGGCAGTCTAAGAGTCTAGGTTAAGACTCCTTTATCCACTGGCCAATGTGTCCAATTGGGACCACATGCCTAGTGGGTTAAGACAGTTCTAAGTGACGTTATTCTGACTGCAGGTTCAATCCTGCTCAAGTGCCAGCAGTAACATAGGATAATAGTTAACACCAGCTTAACCCTTACCCCAGCTACGGTTGTGGAAATGAGAACATTGTATTCCATGATTACTTCCATGCGACCTGAATAAGGGTGGTCATAAGTTCCGTGATGGCTCTCGATTACAAGAGAAGGATTCCTGAGTTTCGAAAAAAGATCTGAGTCCGAAGAAGGTTTTTTTGTTGTTTCTAAACTGGAAATTCGTTCTCTAGAGATACAGTCAAGTCATGCTAAATGCCCCACCAGTTTATTGCCCGGTTGCTGAGACCCCCCCCCCCGCCCTTGAAGGAGGAATTCTAACGGGATCAATGCAATTTTTGCACCCACCAACTCATGAGTCCTTGGCTTGTCCCACATATAGGTACCTGGCCTAACCGTCACACATGGGGTACGCGTAAATTATATGCCAAATGGTTTCATGCTAGAGATCACTGAAGTTAAGAATGCGATAAGGGCTGTTCAATACTTTATTGGCGGTAACCCATTAAGCAATAGCACTACTGCTAAGCAAACTTGCATTCCTTTGTCCAAAATGACTTTGATTTGGCTATTAAATGACTTGAAGGATATCTATGCTGTAAAATAAACAATCAACCAATATACTCTTCTTGAGGTTCATGGGACGTGGCCAACATCATCATTTTAAACATTTATGATTTATAGCACCCATTTTATCTATTGATATATATATATATATATCGGCTAGCACAGCTTGCGATCTGTACAGAAATGGGAGAGTAAGTGTAGATGCTCTCTCTTTCAGATGCAAAAAAACGATCTCCTTGTCTGGCATTTAGTAAAAGGGCTAAGCTCCCTCGCTGTTATAGCTGATACTGAACATAGGCTACTCCACACTACTTTATATACTATATATTCTAAATAACTAAATAACATACAAACCAGTCTTCATTTATTATTTAGTTATCATTCCACTTTGTTCCCTTTGTCTCTCATAAAATCAGTCCATTAATCACTTTTTCTTGTGGAATTGCTTTCTTCGAGTTGCGTCAAGTCGATCTTCGCCGTGCGTGTGATCGCGACTTGCTTTCAAAAATATAACGCTGAACAAATACAAGTTACAACAAAAAAGATTTTATAAGATTTTCAATCTCCTGTCATCTATAAAACACATCATTTCTTCACCCCAGATAACATTCCTGATGAAGGTTCAAGAAACGAAACGTATTGAACGTTGAAAAAATATAAATTCATCTTATTTTGGAACACTTGTTTTTTTTCAAATTTCTTAATATTGTCGGATTTATTTTCCATATTTTACTCCCATTATTATATGTGTGTGTGTGTGTGTGTGTGGTGTGTGTATTGGTGGAGAAAAAGCTCTCACATTTAAACAGTCATCTGCTAGTGCAAGTGAACTTGGACAAGTTTTCCTTCTCCTAGAACTGGTTACAGAGCCCAGTCTGCCCTACTATTTACCTATGGCTTGATAGGAGATTAGTTGGATGCATACCTTTTCCTAAGTGCTATGTGAAATGCAAATAGCCTTGTCCAGGATTCAAACCCGGCGTTGACGATTCCATTTCATATTAACTTTCAAATTTAGTTAATTTTAATGTAAAAAAAAAAAATGACTGAATGTCTGTGATATCCAAGGCAGGTGCTCTACTGACTGACTAATATGTATTTAATGCCCCCCTCCCCCCGTTTTTTTTCTTTTCTCCCTAAGGAACAATTTACATTCAGTGATGAAGGGGTTACTCCCACATTCTCCAGAGCTCCAGAACTGGAACTTCACCATCAGATAGTTTAACATCATCCCCAGGAATTTCAGACCTTCAGCCACAGAACTCTAGCAATATATGGTATAAAGGGTTGAAGGTTTTTGCCATAAGGGCAATAGGCTTGGACAATCATATAGGTACTAGGTTGACATAACCAGCTGATTGCAGTGCTTGGATCCCATTGGTAAAAAAAGTCATCATATGAACATTGGACCAAGTAACGAATAAGCACCCCAAATCATCAACTTAATGAAAGGTTCATATTTTAACTTATCACCGGTAACTTCCGCTTCCAATTTTTGTAAAAACTGATTTTAATCAGAAGTTTATGGAGATGTTGAACTTACTGAAATTAAATAAATAATGTGGTACAGTAATCAAATTAAAATTCAATAGCAAAATCTTTTTTAAATAAATACTTTTTAATCAGAAATTTATGAATATTTCTTCAACACTTACAAGGATTTTAAAAAAAGATGAAAGACATTTTATTACTAAAATAGTTTTTACTTAATCAGAGAGAGAAATGCAATTATGTTATTTAAATAAAAATACAGTTTTTATTTAACAAAATATTTTTATGCTTATTTAGATAAAAGGATGTTGTTCAGAAATAGTATCACCCAATTTGTAAAATTTGTTTTTGTCTGAATACAATATAACTGCAAAAATCGTTTATTTTCAATATTTGAAAGCGAAACTTACTGGTGATGAGTTAAAATATGAACCTTTCATTAAGTTGATGAGTTGGGGTGCTTATTGGTTACTTGGTCCAACATTTTAGTCCACTCTCGTACACATGCATATGTAAATGCATTTAATGCTCTTTTTTTTTTGTTTCCTTTTTTTCACTCAAAGAACAATTTAGATTTAGTGCAGAAAAGGTCACGTGTCGTCGTATATATCTGCCAATCATTGAGTTGAATTGATGGTCGTAAGTCAACAATAAAGAGAGACAAAACAGATCAATAATTATTGATTAAAAATGGAGATCATTAAGTGGACTGACATCATCCAATTGCGGAATGAGCTGGTGAATTGACTCTCAAGCTGTCATCTGATTGGTTAAACAGCTTGATCATATCCGTGGGGGGGGTTCTGTTTGCCTGCTAGTGGACGAGAGGAGAAGGGAGAGAGAAGATATGAAGTGTAACTTTTTTTCCTAATGCTAGTAGAACCTGTTTTGTTTGTAATAGGCACCTTGTCATTCAGCTTAACTTGTTTGTATAATAAATTGTTCCACATGCTTCTAGGACAATTCATTAGAGAATTATTATATATATATATATATATAGGAAGAGAGAGAGAGAGAGAATCTGTTAGCAGATTATTAGAGAGAGAGAGAGAATTCGTTAGAGATTATTAGAGAGAGAGAGAGAATTCGTTAGAGATTATTAGAGAGAGAGAGAGAATTCGTTAGAGATTATTAGAGAGAGAGAGAGAGAGAGAGAGAGAGAGAGAATTCGTTAGAGATTAGAGGAGAGAGAGAGAGAGAGAATTCCATTAGAGATTATTAGAGAGAGAGAGAGAGAGAAATTCATTAGAGATTATTAGAGAGAGAGAGAGAGAGAGAGAATTCGTTAGAGATTATTAGAGAGAGAGAGAGAGAATTCGTTAGAGATTATAGAGAGAGAGAGCAAGAGAGAGAGAATTCGTTAGAGATTATTAGAGAGAGAGAGAGAGAGAGAGAATTCGTTAAGAGATTATTAGAAGAGAGAGGAGAGAGAGAGAATTCGTTAGAGATTATTAGAGAGAGAGATGAGAGAGAGAGAGAATTCGTTAGAGATTATTAGAGAGGAGAGAGAGAGAGAGAGAGAGAATTCGTTAGAGATTATTAGAGAGAGAGAGACGAGAGAGGAGAATTCGTTAGAGATTATTAGAGAGAGAGAGAGAAGAGAGAGAGAGAGATTCGTTAGAGATTATTAGAGAGAGAGAGAGAGAGAGAGAATTCGTTAGAGAGATTATATAGAGAGAGAGAGAGAGAGAGAGGAGGAATTCGTTAGAGATTATTAGAGAGAGAGAGAGAGAGAGAGAGAGAGAATTCGTTAGAGATTATTAGAGAGAGAGAGAGAGAGAAGAGAATTCGTTAGAGATTATTAGAGAGAGAGAGAGAGAATTCGTTAGAGATTATTAGAGAGAGAGAGAGAGAAGAGAATTCATAGAGATTATTAGAGAGTCGAATGAGTTTAGGGTACAAATTAGATCAAAGGAAATTAAAACACACATGTTATCCCTGAGTTAGAACAGCATTAAAAAATGTTCTTTTCAAATCTTTTTCTATTTTTAGATTGTTGAATATTGTAGTTTATCAGGGGCAGTCCCCCCAAGGTCAGTCCCCCTGGGGCAAAGCAGAATGTTGTTAACAAAACAGTTGCAAACGCCATTCTTTTTCTTTGGTTCTACTCTCTCTCTATACTGGGTTGTTCCAGAAAAAATTGACATCATTTGAAATGTGAATATCTAAAGTAATTACAAGTCCTAAGCAAACAAAATTGAACCACATATCTTTGAGGCGTAACACAGATTTACAAACATACGTGGTTCAAAGTTAATTAACCTTGAAAAAATGTAAAAGTTTTTCAAATTAAATAACTGGTGCATTATATCTTTTATTCATTTAATATATCAACATTGAAAATTTCATTAAATTCGTTAATTCCTTTGATTTTTAGTATTTTTCTTTCGGCGGGGTGATTGCTATGGTGGAAATTTATGTCCGTTAAGTAGGATTTAACGATTTTTGTATGTGTGTTGTAGTTGTATATGTGAACATCTTTGTGCTTAAATGTATTTGTATATGTTTTGTACATGCGTGTTGTGTGTGTGTAATATATATATTCATGTTTTTGTTGTATGTATTGTGTTGGTGGTGTGTGTGTGTGTGTATAATAACTTCATGTTTTTGTGTATGTATTGTCTTGTGTGTGTGTGTGTGTGTGTGTGTATATATTCATGTTTTTGTGTATGTATTGTCTGTTGTGTGTGTGTGGTGTGTTGTATATATTCATGTTTTTGTGTATGTAATGTGTGTGCGTGTGTGTGATATATATTCATATTTTTGTGTATGTATTGTGTGTGTGTTGTGTGTGTATATTATTCATGTTTTTGTGTATGGTAATGTGTGTGCGCTCGGTTGTGTGTATATATATTCATATTTTTGTGTATGTATTGTGTGTGTGTGTGTGTGTGTATATATTCATGTTTTTGTGTATGTATTGTCTGTGTGTGTGTGTGTGTGTTATATATATTCATGTTTTTGTGTATGTTAATGTGTTGTGTGCCGTGTGTGTTTGTATTATATTCATATTTTGTGTATGTATTGTGTGTGTGTGTGTGTGGTGTATATATTCATGTTTTTGTGTATGTATTGTGTGTGTGTGTTTGTGTGTGTTAGTTGTGTTGTATAATTCATGTTTTTGTGTATTATTGTGTGTGTGTGTGTGTGTATATATATTCATGTTTTGTGTATGTTTTGTGTGTTGTGTGTGTCTTGTGTGTATATATATTCATGTTTTTGGTTAGTATATACTTATCATGTTTGTGTATGTATTGTGTTTGTGTGTTGTGCTATATTCATATTTTGTGTATGTATTGTGTGTGTAAATGTGTATGTGCACATCTCTGTATTTTTGAATATTTGTATATGTTTTGTACATGCTTGTGTATGTGTATGATTTGAACATGTGTATGCATGTATACATGTTTATGTGCATATCTCTATGTTTTTGTGTATTTGTATATATTTTTTTACATGCTTGTGTGTGTGTGTTTGTGTTTATATATTGTCACACGGACTGGCCAATGATGATAACCTGTCGTTGACCCGAGGTCAAGATGATATTAATCTTATTAATAAACTCCCCAAATTCTCATCTTTGTGATTTGCTCCCAGCTGTGATTAACCCTTTGCTTCCCACTAATCTTGAACCCCTTCAGGATTTTTCAAAGAAACCTTTTAATATTGGATTATCCTGTAGAGTATAATAATTCATCATATGATAAGGTTTTAGAGAGAGATTAACCCTAAAATGTTTAAAGTGGTTATTCATTGCTGATATTAACCTGAGCAGAATGAGAACAAGTTTTACAATAATTTCTTTCTTATCTATTGTTCTCAACTTATAAAGATTGGAAGCGTGTGGTGTAATGGCTAACGTCATGGGAAATGGACCATCGCCCTGAGTTCAAATCCTGGACGTGGTAATTGCATTTCACTTTGCGCTAATACCCTTGGGAAATGTATGAATCCTACTCTATCTCCAGTTACGGATAAATAGTAGGGCAGACTGGGCTCTTTAAGCTTGGTTAGGCAACCGGTTTAGGAGAAGGAAAACTCTGAATTGAAACCTGTTGAACTCCGCTTAAGAAATTAACCTTGTGTCACATCCTGCTCGTCACCCCAAGTTCTAATCCTGGATGTGGTAATTGCATTTCACTTTGCGCTAATACTCTTGGGAAAGGTGAATCCTACTCTCCCTCCAGCTATGGATAATTAGTAGGACAGACTGGGCTCTTTAAGCTTGGTTAGGCAACCAGTCTAGGAGAAGGAAAACTCTGAATTCAAACCTGTTGAACTCTCCGTGTAAGAAATTGACCTTGTGTCACATCGTGCTCGTGCGGAGGGGTTGGTAAATATATATAAAGATTGATGCCCTTAAGATGAAAAGTGATGATGCCCTAGGAGTTAGCACAACTTTTTAGTAACTTATATTGTTGATCCAGAATTTGTATTGAGGGCTGGTTTAGCTCAGTTGGTAGAGCGTCCGACTAGGAACCACAAGGTTCCGGGTTCGATACCGCCACTTGCCAACTCAGCGTATGAGTAGCACAGGGATCTGTGTAGTAAAGTGAGGAGCTGATGGTAGGTGTGGCGCTCCACCTCAGATGGCAAAACAATCTCCTTGGTCTAGTGCTAGTGAAAAGGAATTAGACTCCCTTGCTGATTGGCTGATACTGACTTTAAGCCACCCAACGACTTTACTTACTTTACTGACAACACATTTTTGTTTTAAAAAAAAAAAAAGATTGAAAAAAGTTTTATAAGTTGTAAATGTATAGAATACCATCAATTCCTAGATTACCACAAGCTGTGCTACTCATGCGCTGAGTTGGTCGGGACTGGTATTGAACCTGCAACCTAGAATTTTAGAGGCCAGTTTATCTCAGTTGGTTGAGCACCCACCTCGGAATCGCAAAGTTCCGGGTTCGATACTGGTCCTCTGCAACTCAGCGCATGAGTAGCATAGATTGGGTAATATGATCTGTTCGGTAAAGTGGGGAGCTGAAGGTAGGTATGGCGCTCCACCTCATCAAAGAAAAAACACTCACTGGTTTAGCACTAGTGAAAAGGGGATAGACTCCCTTACTGTCTGGCTGATCATTTCCTTTTTTTTTTTTTTTACTTATATCTGATATCCTCCCTCTATACATATATGTACATGCATGCACACATCATCATCATCATCATCATCATCATGTCGCGCTTTCAGCGTGGATATCCATGACAATCTCTCTCCATCCGTCCCTATCGCTCATCATTCTCGGGAGGTCCTCTATGCAGCATCCTGCATCCGCACAGAGCTGATCATGTACGTTTTTGCTGGTCGGCCCACACTGGCTTTGTCTGTGCTGGCTTCCACAGGAGGACGTCGCTTATGAGTTCATCCTTGCTTCTCAGCAATTACTGTATGTGTTACATGTATCCTGTGACACTAATACATATTCTGTGTACTAGACATGAGACTTTGATGAGTTGTGGTGCATCTGAGCACTGTACACATACATGCATATTATTACTGTAAACTGTTCATGTTCCTGACACTAATACATTATTCTGTGTACTAGACATGAGACTTTGATGAGTTGTGGTGCATCTGAGCACTGTACACATACATGCATATTATTACTGTAAACTGTTCATGTTCCTGACACTAATACATTATTCTGTGTACTAGACATGAGACTTTGATGAGTTGTGGTGCATCTGAGCACTGTACACATACATGCATATTATTACTGTAAACTGTTCATGTTCCTGACACTAATACATTATTCTGTGTACTAGACATGAGACTGATGAGTTGTGGTGCATCTGAGCACTGTACACATACATGCATATTATTACTGTAAACTGTTCATGTTCCTGACACTAATACATTATTCTGTGTACTAGACATGAGACTTTGATGAGTTGTGGTGCATCTGAGCACTGTACACATACATGCATATTATTACTGTAAACTGTTCATGTTCCTGACACTAATACATTATTCTGTGTACTAGACATGAGACTTTGATGAGTTGTGGTGCATCTGAGCACTGTACACATACATGCATATTATTACTGTAAACTGTTCATATTCCTGACACTAATACATTATTCTGTGTACTAGACATGAGACTTTGATGAGTTGTGGTGCATCTGAGCACTGTACACATACATGCATATTATTACTGTAAACTGTTCATATTCCTGACACTAATACATTATTCTGTGTACTAGACATGAGACTTTGATGAGTTGTGGTGCATCTGAGCACTGTACACATACATGCATATTATTACTGTAAACTGTTCATATTCCTGACACTAATACATTATTCTGTGTACTAGACATGAGACTTTGATGAGTTGTGGTGCATCTGAGCACTGTACACATACATGCATATTATTACTGTAAACTGTTCATGTTCCTGACACTAATACATTATTCTGTGTACTAGACATGAGACTTTGATGAGTTGTGGTGCATCTGAGCACTGTACACATACATGCATATTATTACTGTAAAACTGTTCATGTTCCTGACACTAATACATTATTCGTGTACTAGACATGAGACTTTGATGAGTTGTGGTGCATCTGAGCACTGTACACATACATGCATATTATTACTGTAAACTGTTCATATTCCTGACACTAATACATTATTCTGTGTACTAGACATGAGACTTTGATGAGTTGTGGTGCATCTGAGCACTGTACACATACATGCATATTATTACTGTAAACTGTTCATGTTCCTGACACTAATACATTATTCTGTGTACTAGACATGAGACTTTGATGAGTTGTGGTGCATCTGAGCACTGTACACATACATGCATATTATTACTGTAAACTGTTCATGTTCCTGACACTAATACATTATTCTGTGTACTAGACATGAGACTTTGATGAGTTGTGGTGCATCTGAGCACTGTACACATACATGCATATTATTACTGTAAAACTGTTCATGTTCCTGACACTAATACATTATTCTGTGTACTAGACATGAGACTTTGATGAGTTGTGGTGCATCTGAGCACTGTACACATACATGCATATTATTACTGTAAACTGTTCATATTCCTGACACTAATACATTATTCTATGTACTTGACATGAGACTTTGATGAGTTGTGGTGCACCTGAGCAATGTACACAATAAATTTCATTATCATTATCAAAATTCTTAAAACTGTTTTGAAATTAGTTTTCATTGCATTCATCACTCTTGCATTTCATATTCTCAAATCGTATTATCTCCCCTTTGCCTTGTACCATGTACTTTGTTTTTTGAACAGTTGGAAATTGTTGCCAATCGCATGTAGCTATCCAGTGACTGCCTGGTTATTCTGGGCAGGGGTTACCTGGCTTGTCGGTTGTTGAACCAACTGGATGAAACCATTTGGTATATATAGCTCTCTCTCTCTCCCTTTCTCTCTCTCTTTCTCTCTCTCTTTGCTCTCTCTCTCTCTTTCTCTCTCTCTCTCTTTCCTCTCTCTCTCTGCTCTCTCTCTCTCTCTTGCTTTCTCCCTCTCTCCTTTTTCTCTCTCCTCTCTCTTGCTTTCTCCTTCTCTCCTTTCTCTCTCTCTCTCTCCCTTGCTTTATCTCTCTCTTGCTTTCTCCCCTCTCTCTCCTTTTTCTCCCCCCGCCCCAAACCAGAAAGCATCGGCATTTTTCACCTGAAGAATTCCAAGCAGTGAACCAATTCCTTGCATGTATAATCTTTCTACAGAATATCAGTTGCAACAGAACATGGAATCCTCTTCATCAATTCAAAGAAATTGGGGTGGGAATCAGAAATAAAGTTGAAACTTGGATTTTAATGGTATGTCAACCTGTCTAGGGTTATTTTATGCCTAGAGGTTGGGAAATTGCATTCATTGTATATTTATATTTACAGTTTTAGTGTAGTTGTTTTCGCACATAGTTATATGATATCAAGTATTCCTATCTAATACTAATAATTATACAGTTTCACGTAATTATTTCTATTTAATGATAGTCATTTGTTTGCACATAGTTATATGGTTTCAATTGAGTATAAAATTTCAAGAATATTGATAAAGATTAGCTTCTATGATTTTGAAAAACAATGTAGCGTATAAAAATTAGTCTTAAAAAAAAATGTCATTTTATGTTTTCGTTTTTTTCGAAGTAAATTTTAACTCACTGTAAAACATTATTCAATGGATAAAAACACATAAAGATTACACATTTGGAAAGATTATTTTCTTTTCTTTCCAGCCATATAAATATTTTAAAGATTGGATCAGAAATACCAGAGGAAATGCGATTTGAACTAATTAAGGTGAAAAATTGTTTATATCCAACAATAATGTCATTTTATGTTTTTTTTTTTTTTAAGTAAATTTTAACTCACTGTAAAACATTATTCAATGGATAAAAACACATAAAGATTACACATTTGGAAAGATTATTTTCTTTTCTTTCCAACCATATAAATAGTTTAAAGATTGGATCAGAAATACCAGAGGAAATGCGATTTGAACTAATTAAGGTGAAAAATTGTTTATATCCAACAATTTTATGAAATGAACTGTTATTGCTAAAGTGACTAATAGTAAACAATCATATATCTACCAATCACTTAAAAATTGACCTTGTGTCGCACCCTGCTCATGCAGAGGGGTTGGGTAAATACATATATTTCATTCATAAAATCATTTATAAATATGAAAAAGTTTGCAATTCCTAAGTATACATTGTTGTAAGCGAAGATATTTCCCCTACAAGATAGTTGGACTCATCTAGAGGAACATATATAAAAAGATACGAATATACAAGGTTATTTGTAGTCGAGTTATGTAGTAGTATTTGTTGTCAAGTCACTACTAGCCATGTAGTTAGTCATACTGTTGGAGAACTGCATGTTGACTCTATTATTATTATATTATTATTATTATTATTATTATTGCCCAAGCTAATGATATAAGGGAATATATTTCCCCTACAAGATAGTTATGCTCGTCCAATGGAACACATATAAAGATACGAATACACAAGGTTATACATAGTTGAGTTACTACTAATTGAGTAGTTAGTCATACTGTTGGAGAACTGCGTGTTGACTCTATTATTTTTATTCCTGTACAAAAAAGTAATAAACCCTTTTTTCAGATTTTCAATGTTGTTAATTGATTAATTTAGTCATAACTCTCTCTGTTCTCTCTCTCTGTTCTCTCTCTCTCCACCTCTCTCTCTCTCTCTCTCTCTCTCACCCCCCCTCTCTCATTTCATTTTTTTTTTTTTTTTTTTTTTTCATTTTCTGATGTAAGGGAATATATTTCTCCTACAAGATAGATGGACTCATCCAACGGAACACATGTAAAGATATGAATACACAAAGTTATTTGTAGTCATGTTACGTATTAGTATTCGTAGTCAAGTCACTACTAATCAACTAGCTAGATATACTGTTGGAGAACTACGTGTTGACTCTATTATTTATATTCCTGTACAAAAAGTAATAAACCCTTTTTTCAGATTTTCAATGTTGTTAATTGATTAATTCAATCACAACATGGATACGATGGCCTTGGTTTTTGAGATATTGACCCAGGATTGTGAATACTTGTTTATATCATTTACATATGTAACTATTATAATATCAATGCTATTGTGTATCGGTGGTTGGGTTTTACTATGTTTAGAATATTCAAGTAAACACAGTGTTAAGTATCTGGCCGCCATCCTTGGCCAGTTGTAAAGAACTTAAAGTAAGTAAGTCCCGAGTTATAGAATCCTTTGGTAAGTGAATTAGTCCTGTGATATAGAATCCTTTGGTAAGTGAATTAGTCTTGTGATATAGAATCCTTTGGTAAGTGAATAAGTCCTGTGGTATAGAATCCTTTAGGTTCGTTGTCCAAGAAGATCCAAGTAGTAGTGAGCTAAGATTAAGAATCAGCCAGTATAAATAATAATAGCAGCAGCAGAGCACTGCCAGTGATTGGACAATAGGTTGGTCACATGTTTATCGGCGAGTCTATAAGTAGAAGTGGGCCTTTGTCACACACCTTATATCTTGTGCCACATTTATGTATGTATTTTACGTAATAAATATATATATCTTAAAATTCCAACACACAGTAGGCTACATCAAGGTGTAGACTACATTGTATATTTATGGTATTGCATTGATTTTGATTGTATTACAGCAGTTTTGAATGTATTACAGCAGTTTTTATTGTATTACAGCAGTTTTGAATGTATAAATAAGTGTTTGAAAGTTTTCTTTTTATGTCATTGGATGTTGAAGAAATATTTTTGTAGGCTAGAAAAAAAAGTTTTTGGGGTGGCCTAAAGTTGGTATCAGCTAGACAGCAAGGGAATCTAACCTCAACGAGATTGTTTTTGCATCTGAGGTGTAGCGCTCCACCTACCATCAGCCCTTTACTGTTACCACACAGATCCCTGTGCTACTCATACGGTGAGTTGGTGAGGGCCGGTATTGAACCAGGAAACTTGTGGTTCCTAGGCAGATGCTCTACCGACTGAGAGTGTGTGTGGAGGGTTGTAGGCTAGTATAGCCAAAAGTTAGGGCCGTCATACATTATAGGTAATATATGATAAAAACAGTTTTTGTAACTAAAAATTAGGGGTGTATATTTTGTAACATTACTTGTGTATATACAAGCTGTGTCATAAAAGTATTGAGATTGAAGCTGTATTTACCAAGATAGAAATGAACAATGAATGGAATGTTAATTTTTTTCAGAATACACAGTGTATCAAAAAATCTTGATACTTATTGAGTAGCTAGTCATACTGTTGGAGAACTGCGTGTTGACTATTATTTATATTTCTGTACAAAAAGTACTAAACCTTTTCTGAATTTTCAATATTGTTAATTGATTAATTCAGTCACAACATACGTTTTACTAAGTGTTAAAATGTCATTTTTGAATGTTTGATAAATTTTTCTTTACTGTAAATTTCTATAATTTTTCTTTTTTTTCTTTTTATCTTTTCAGGTGAGTATTTTTGGGATCTGTGACAAAAGAAAAGTCTTGTTCTCTGCAAAGGTAGAAAAAAAAAAGAAAAACATCACCAGGTTTTGTAGTTTTCACTTAAAAATAAATTTTTCTGTACTTCAAAAGTAAATGGATCGTACACTGGGAAACATTTAAAAAAGAGCATGTTTTAGGGACAGTACAAAGGAGCGGGTCATCACCAGGTTTTTGTAGTTTTATTGTTTTCATTTAAAAAATAAATTTTTCTGTACTTCAAAAAGTAAATGGATTGAACACTGGGAAACATTTAAAAAGAGCATGTTTTAGGGACAGTACAAAGGAGCGGGTCATCACCAGGTTTTTGTAGTTTTATTGTTTTCATTTAAAAATAAATTTTTCTGTACTTCAAAAAGTAAATGGATCGAACACTGGGAAACATTTAAAAAAAGAGCATGTTTTAGGGACAGTACAAAGGAGCGGGTCATCACCAGGTTTTTATAGTTTATTGTTTTTATCTAAAAAAATAAAGTTTTCTGTCCATTTGAATTTCTCACTAAACACTCATAAACTGTTGGTTTTGTGTGTTGGTTTTACGCTATGTCAACCCTTGATAAATGACCACATATCCGAACATACATACATACATACATACCAACTTTATATATGTATAGATAGATAGCAGAGCCAAAGAAAGAAGGGACGTTTGCACAGGATTTATTAACAACATTCTGTTTTGCTCCTGGTTGTCTGCCTCTGATAAACTATGTGGTTCTTTATTATTAGTGTAGGGTGGTCTTGGTATATATCTACATGATGTGATAATGAATACCGAGGTCTAAGTGCATGATCAGTGAGGAAAGAAGCAAAGAGGGTGCTGTTTATGTAAATAAAGATATCTTTCTTTTTTTTCTTTTTTAAATCCAAGGTTGGCAACAAAATTGCTGTCTAATTTTCTTATAGGAGTTTGGTCTGGTACTGTTTTTACCATGTGGTGGAAACTCTGTTTCCGTTGTTAATTTTAGCAGAAAATCTCAACCCAATTTAGGTCTTTTAATAAGGAATTCTTTCACAGACATTTTTTTTTTTTTTAAATTTTAATATCTTACACTCACCAGTAAAGTTTTGCTTCTTTTCTTTATTCATCTATTTCACATTTATTTATTTACTAGAAGAAGCTACCCAGCATCGGCTGGATAGAGGGGGGGATTTTAAAAAAAATGTAGTCTCATAGATCCATTATTATTGAATCATGAGTTGGTTTCCCACAGGATGTCCCAGTAAAATCCCCACGTAAAAAAGACCTTGTGCTGATCCAGCCACACTGAAAAGAAAAAATTAATGTCTACTACAACATCAAATACAAAGAGAAAAAAAATTCCAAGCTGTTATCATTTAAGTTTTATTTTTTAATTATCTTCATGAATATAAATCAAATCTTCATTATTTTTGCTCAAAAACCAAGATATAATGATAGTGAATGTTTATATATATTTACTTTGTCTTTAATTGTTTTATTTTCATACTTTCTTCCGGACATACATACATACATACTAACTGCCCTTTGTATATAAAAAAAAAAGTTTGTTTAGCTTTATTTATAATGTTTTGTCTCTAAGTCAGTAGAGCACCTGTCTAGGAATCACAAGGTTCGATACTGATCCCTGTCCACTCAGTGCATGATTAGCTAAAATTAGGTTATTTGATCTGTGTGGTAAAGTGGGTGTGGTGCTCCACCTCAACAAAAAGAACAATATCCTAGTCTAGCACTAGTGAAAAGGGGAGAGACTCCCTCACTGTCTGGCTGATACCGAGAATAGGCCTCTCTGGCAACTTTAAAACTTTTTGCTTATATAGATTCTCTTTTCATTACAATCTGTTTTCTGTCTTTCCCTCTTTCATAATTTCTCAACTCGCACTCCTTCTATAATTTCATTCAATGTTTTCTTTCATTTTCTTAGTTTTTTAAATTTTTTCTTCTTCATTTCTGGGGCGGGGGGTCATTTCCTTTTACATAAGGTGGTTAATCTTTTCTTGCGCGTTAGTGAATTTGTATCCCCCTGTACATTTTTTAAGTATATGATTGAGTGGCATCATTGCTATAATAAACAGTAGTGGTGTTAACGAGTCTCCTTGGAGATACTACTACTACTGCTATTATTATTATTATTATTATTATAACAACAACAACACAACAATAATAATTTTTAAAAATTTCCTTTTTAAATTCTTTCATTTCTTCCTTAATTCTTTCTTGTTATATTTCTTTTTCTTTCTTTATTTCAATTTTTCCTTCTTTCTTTGTACTTTCATTTCTTTCTTTCTTTCTTTATGGTTTCCTTCCTGTCTTTCGTTTTTTATTTTCCTTCCTGTCTTTCCTTTCTTTTTCTCTTCATTTCATTCCCTCTCACCCACTACCTATGGAATTCTTTCACTTATAATTAAGGGGTTGTTGTTCCCCTGTTTAATTGACAAAATGGCTGCATCCACATCCTCCACCTCCTCCTCCTCCTCCTGACTTTGGTGATAAGGATCAGTTCATAGCTGCTCCCCCTCCCCCCTCCCTGAGGAATTGGTAAATACACCACACTCATTATATGGCCACTGCCGCCACACCGAAGGTTTCATTTATTCAAAGACTCTTTTGATGTTAAAGGTATTTGGGGATATGAAGATGAAGAAGGGAAGAATATAATGAAGACGATGTCTACAAAACTTCATCATAACGTCTGTGGTTTCTTTTCATTGCCCATAGATTTTCAGGGTTTTATAACATTCCAATGACGTACATATGGTGACTCCTGTCAGAAAAGAGCACATGTAAAGAGAGAGAGAGAGAGAGGGGGGGGAGGTGGATATAAGAAAAATATAATTCTAAAAAAAGCTGAACAGAAAAAGAAAGGATATGTATGCATATGTGTGTATGAGAGACAGACAGTGAAAGAGGGGGAGAGATAGAGGGAGACAGACAGACAGTGAAAAAAGGAGAGAGAAAGAGGGAGAGAGACAGACAGTGAAAGAGGGAGAGAGACAGACAGTGAAAGAGGGAGAGAGACAGACAGTGAAAGAGGGAGGAGACAAGACAGTGAAAGAGAGAGAGAGAGAGAGGGAGAGACAGACAGTGAAAGAGGGAGAGAGACACAGGAAGAGAGAGAGATGTGTGTGTGCGTGTGTGTGAGAGATGCGGAAAGTGGGAAATAAAAAGCGAAAAGGGAAAGGGAAAATATCTGAGACAAAAAGAAAAAATATCATGAGAGAGAGGAAGAGAGGTGATAAAAAGAAAAAAATAAACAAAAAAAGAAAGAATATGTATGTGTTTGTGTGTGTGTGTGTGTGAGAGAGAGAGAGAGAGAGAGAGAGAGAGAGAGAGAGAGAGATGTAAGTAGTGTGTGTGTGTGTGTGCACATGAGAGAGGGAAAAGTGGGAAATAAAGAGCAAAAAGGGAAAGGTAAAATATCTGAGACAAAAAGAGTGAAAAATAAAAAATATGATATATGAGAGAGAGACAGACAGACAGACAGACTCGGAGAGAGAGAGAGAGAGAGAGCACAGACTTTTTCATAAAAATGATATATAAGAGAGAGAGAGACAGAGAAAGACAGACAGACAGACTCAGAGAGAGAGAGAGAGAGAGAGAGAGAGAGAGAGAGAGAGACTCAGAGAGAGAGAGAGAGAGAGAGAGAGAGCACAGACTTTTTCATAAAGATAAAGACATTGTTTGTGCATAAGTAGATAAAGAGGTATACTAAAATCCTTATTCATACAGACTCTCTATCTAAAACTTCATTATAGACATGTGTTAGAATTCTGATGCCATTTTAGGCATTGAAATTCTCGCTAGAACAAGAGTGTATTCATTGTAGCAGAGAATCCAGTTGTTGTCTTTCTGGTATTAAGTCCACTCAGCAACTGATTTCAGAATAATTTCCAATGACCTTTAATGCATTCTATGTCGTTTTTCATTGGTTAATGACCGCTGCTGATTTTGGGAAATTCCATAAATATAAGAGGCATTTCTTGTACATATTATACCTCACTGCCTTGAGTAGATTACAATATGTTATAGGTGATACACCCTATAAGACTAATGGAATGCGCCGACGGGTTACTGTAAGTAACAGGGACAATTGTGGCTTGGGAGTAAGCCAATGCGAGTCAGCTCATAATTCTATTTGTCGGATGTAATTCCCACTTCTCTGTATAGTATATGTCTACTTTTTGTTAATACATTTTCCTACATTGGTTACCCGTCGTTTTGTTCTTATTTGAGCCCTTAAAATCTTACAACACAATACAAGGTCAATTTTCTAACGGAATACAGTTGTTGTCTTTCTGGTATTAAGTCCACCCAGCAACTGATTTCAGAATAATTTCCAATGACCTTTAATGCATTCTATGTCGTTTTTCATTGGTCAAAGACTGATACTGATTTTGGGAAAGTCTATAAATAAAAGTGGTGACTTTTCATATATCTTGTAACTTTGATAATTCAACATCAAGTCACCATGAAAGAAACAGTTCCCGCTAGATCACCGAAGTTCCTCATCCTCATCCGTTTTTAATATATTGACCACTTTTAGATGATTTACTAATGCCACTGCAACAGAAAAGTTAAAGCAGCAATTGAGTACTATATATATATATATATATATATATATATATATATATATATTTACCAACTCCTCCGCACGAGCAGGATACGACACACAGGTCAATTTCTTAAGCGGAGTTTAACAGGTTTGAATTCAGAGTTTTCCTTCTCCTAGACTGGTTACCTAGCCATGGTTAAAGAACCCAATCCGCCCTGCTATTTACCCATAGCTGGAGGGAGAGTAGGATTCATACCTTTCCCAAGGGTATTAGCGCTAAGTGAAATACAATTACCACGTCCGGGATTTGAACTCGAGACGACGAGTCCATTTCCCATGACTTTAACATTACACCACGCGCTTCCTATATATATATATATATGAAAGTACGCAAACAGTTTGTTTGATATGGCTATGCCGACAATTTTTGGGAGAATATGTGCTTAATTGAAGTCATACCTAATTTGAAAATTAATTAGTTGATAATTAATGAATTAGGCGAATATATATTTTCAAATGTAAAGCATAAACAAATCGAGAAAAATGTACATACAGAGAATGACTTTTTCTCGATTTGTTTACGCTTTACATTTGAACAGATATATTCGCCTAATTCATTAATTATCAGCTAATTAATTTTCAAATTAGGTATGACTTCAATTAAGCACATATTCTCCCAAATATATATATATATATATATGATGGCATAGTCGATAAACTGTCAGTAACTAGGTGTTGACTCCATGTCCATGCTACCTTAAATCAAATATAAATGCTCTATTAGTGATATTGAGCACTATCTGCTTGGAAATATAGCACCCATATTATCCATATATATATATATATATATATATATATATATATTATATATATATGTGTGTGTGTAAATAAATGGAAATTAATCCGACAGAATGAATTTAACATTTTGAAAAAACAATTAGTAATTATTATCTGCTGACAGAATTCTGTTTCGACGCCTTAGTAGAAGGGTCATCATCAACGAGCAAAAAAATATGAAAGAGAGAAGGGATGAATAACCGTTGGAAGAGAATAGGGGGTACAACACACGCTGAAATGCTTGAATTTTAAATGCGCATACTGTTTCAAAAATAAAATAATTTTATTTTTAAAAAACAGAAGCATTTTTTTTAATCCAAAAAATAAACTCAAAAGAGTTGGTGTAAATATATAAAAAAGTGTAAGAGATTAAAAATGTTCAAAATATGATCCAGCATAAAGTTGTTTACATGTCCACAGCACAATTGAAAGAAGATGTTAAGTTTTTCAAAAAGTTTTGTGGTGTAGGTAAATTTTTTGTAGTGTTCTAATCTTCGGAGGTGTAAAAATCCGTATATTTTGTTTTAAGACAAATGTGTAAATTTGTTATTCATCCTTCTCTCTTTCATATTTTTTTTTGCTTGTTGATGATGACCCTTCTACTAAGGCGTCGAAACAGAATTCTGTCAGCAGATAATAATTACTAATTGTTTTTTCAAAATGTTAAATTCATATATATATATATATATATATAATATTGAAAAATGATTTATAGTAAAACATAGAAAAAGTAAGGATGATTTATTTATATTTAATAAAATGTACCGACATTAAGTGTTTTGACTAACATTCACAGTATCAAAATGCATATTTAGAATAAATATGTATTAGGTATGTATTTCTAATCTTTCTCAGGATAACAAAATATCATTTGTTGAATTATCCTGAGAAAGATCTTTAGCACCAATTAGTCAAGTACACAGTTCTATATATAAGCTTCAGTGGCTGACTTCTGATTTAGGTTGGAAAATTAAAATGGAAAGTTTTTTGGTGATCCCCAATGACAGTTTAACTACAGTCTATGAATTAACATTTTGTGAATTGGGTTACGGTTTTAGGGGATTAAGGTTGTTTTTAATTACGTATTGCTTAAAAAAAATAAACAATAAAAACCCAAAACCATACTATACATTTAATTAACCATTGAAATTAATTATTGAATCTATTATTGAGACAGTTGTTTGAGTTAGTATTGCAATGTATAATTTCAATTAAACTTAGTTTAAAAAATATTTTTCAACATTAAATGTATAGTAATTTGGGTTAATTTGGGTTTTTTGTTGTTTTTTTTTTTTTAAGCAATACATAATTAAAAACAACCGTAATCCCCTAAAACCATAACCCAATTCGCAAAATGTTAATTCATAGACTGTAGTTAAACTGTCATTGGGATCACCAAAAAACTTTCCGTTTTAATTTTCCTACTTAAATCAAAAGTCAGCCGCTTCAGTATATTTTAGTTAGCCACCTCCATTTTTGTTTAATAGCTAAAGGATAAAAATTCCCTTTGGCTGTTATAAGAAAAATAAAAATATAGTAGTGACGATATCTATTTCAACTACTTGTTCACATATACAGGATTTTAATGAGGTGTCCAAGTTGTAATATGAAAATACCCGGAGGAAAAAGGGAAAATTATATTCCTTATCTCAGACTAATTTTAACTGAATAATTTTGAGAGATTGACTAATATTAGACTTCAAACAGTACGTTACATATTACTAATTGAGGGGGATGGTCATGGTTGCTTTAATTTAGAAGCAACTGCATGTGTGTTAGGGGTTTTAGGTGAGTAAAGAAAAAGGTTGCGCTGTTCCAGACGCACCCTATCAACATCACCTCTCTCCCAGATCCACCCCAAAGTTGGGGTACCAGATAACTGATGGAAGATTAGCTGCAGTAAAAGGATACCCTTAAACTTTGATACAAAGAATGACCTTCTTTTTGGTGGATAGCCTGTGTATAATTAGACAGCAGTTGACCCAATGGTAATTTATGAGGAAGTGCGTCCCGGTCTCCTGCCTCAGAAATTGCTACCTGGTGACTATTAAAATAACGCCCCCAGCTATGTTGTCGCGGTTTTACTTGAAAGAAAACAACCAACTTAGGACGTTAAATGTATTTTTTGTCGTAATTGTTATTTATTTATTGTAATTTGTTTAGAAATTTATTTATAGAAATTTGTCGTAATTCTTGTTTAGATATGAAGATGGATATCTATCTATCTATCTATCTATCTACCTCAATTTGTTCATTTTTTACTTTGTTTATATATATCTATCCACCCATCTTTATTTGTTCATAAAGAGAAGCCCACCCCCTCTAAAATACATTTAACGCCCAAAGTTGGTTGTTTTCTTTCAAGTAAAACCGTGAGACAACATAGCTGGGGACATTATTTTAATAGTCACCGGGTAGCAATTTCTGAGGCAGGAGACCGGGACGCACTTCCTCATAAATTACCAACCCAACAATGGGGAGGGGTGCAAGGGGAGGTTGCAGTGGGGGTGGGGGGCTCTTTTCCATTCTGCCTAGTCACCTTTTTCTATCAGGTAAGTCTTGTGAGGAACTGGTTATGTTGTTTTCAACTCAATAGCACATAGTAAGTAAGTAAACTCGTCAGGGCGGCATAATGTCGGTATCAGCCAGGCAGCGAGGGAGTCTATCCCCTTTTCACTAGCACTAGACCAAGGAGATTGCTTTAGCGTCTGAAATGGAGCGCCACACCTACCATCAGCACCTCACTTTACCACACAGGACCCTGTAGTACTCATATGCTGAGTTGGCGAGCGGCCTGTACCAAACCAGGAACCTTGTGATTCCTAACCGAACACTCTACCAACTGAGCTAAACCAGCCCTAGTTATATGGTAGCAGTAGGACTCTTCATTTTAATTATTGCTGTATTCTTCGAAAGTATGTATATATTTATATATATATATATATATATATGTGTGTGGAGTCAATGGCGCCGTTGACTCCATGTTCACGCTAACTCAGATATAAATTCTCTGTACATGATATTAAGCACTGTACTTATAAATATAGCATGCATATTATCTATATGATATATATATATATATATATATATATATATATATATATATATATATTAAACATGTTTGGTTGAACTCGAGTGACAATTCCTGTCGTACAAGTTTCTGTTCAATCCGTTCAAGGTGTCTGGCCATCTTTTTGGTGTCAGCATGGAACTGGTGTAGTAATCCACCAAAGGTGTCTCTACGAGCGCTTTCGGCATGTTGATTTGCCATCTTCAGGTTGGAAACTGATGGTATTTTTCGTGGTGTCTTGTTCTTAAAGAAAATGTGCAGTAGTGTAGGAATTGGTAGTGGGAGGTAGTAACAATTGGTAGTGGGAGGTTGTAGGAATTGGTAGTAGTTTGAACGAACAGTGCAGTAGAGATTTTGTGGGGTGGGGGGCACGAGTTTATGAGAAGATATATATATATATATATATATACACCGAGTGATCCTTTGCCAGGATTACACTTGTCAATTTCATTTTCTATAAGAAAAAGTATCGAATTTTATGCGATACATGCGTTGTAAGTGCCTTCAAGTAAAAATTTAATATATACTTTATTCAGCAACGTTTCTAAAAAATAAACAAACATCCAAAAATCTTATTCACTTCGCCGAAGGGCATACGGTCTGTTTGTTGTTATTATTCTCTCAAAAACGCCCCCCTTACCTATTATGGTAGAGGCGTGTAGTATCATTTGACAAGCTTAATTTCGCTAAGGATTGTTAGCTGTGTACTGTGGTCGAGGCGATATAGTGGTTCACTATGCTCGCTCAGGTCCCGGTTTCGATTTCTGTCGGAGGGAAATCGTTAGTATATGTCGCTGATGAGACTTAATAAAGTCGAAACTGTACGACATTCTACACACCGAGCGATCCTTTGCCGGGATTACACTTGTCAATTTCATTTTCTATAAGAAAAAGTATCGAATTTTATGCGATACATGCGTTGTAAGTGCCTTCAAGTAAAAATTTTATATATATATATATTATATATATATATTATACTTAGAGAGTAATCCATGCAGTAGTGTGTATATGTAAATTGACTGTTAGTGTGTAACATTAATATCTTGATAGTGCAGTTAATTGCTTATGTTTTATAGGTTAATAAGTAATTAATTGCACCATCAAGATGGTGCAATTAATTGCACACGCACACACACATATATATATGTGGAGGGTTGTAGTCTAATGGTTAGAGTCGTAGGAAATGGACTCGTCGACCCGAGTTCAACTCCTGGACGAAGCTGTTTGCATTTAACATGGCGCTAATACTTTGGGAAAGGTATGATTCCAATTCTCCCACCAGCTATGGGTAAATAGCAGGGTAGACTGGGCTCTTTAACCATGGCTAGGTAACCAGTCTAGGAGAAGGCAAACTCTGAATTCAAACCTGTTAAACTCCGCTTAAAAAATTGACCATGTGTCACATCCTGCTCGTGCGGAGAGGTTGGTATATATATATATGTTAAAAGAAAGGAAATGAATCCGACGGTATGAGTATAGATAAAAGGATATGAAAACAACAGAGTATGCTGTTAAAGTGAAAAGATTTTATATCATATTCATAGCTAATATTGAACAATATTTCGATTTTATAAAAATCATCTTCAGAGCTTGTTTATACTCCGTACTATCAAGAGCGGAGACAAAAGACATATGAATTCAAAACGAAATCTTTTCACTTTAACAGTATATTGTGTTGTTTTCATATCCTTTTATATATGCTCATATATATATATATTATTTGTGCTCAATATCATTGATACAGCATATGTAGATCTAAGGATAGCATAGACACAGTCAACTTTTATATAAGTGTGTGTGTGTATATATATATATATATATATATATATTTATTAAATTTTTACTTGAAGGCACTTACAACGCATGTATCGCATAAAATTCGATACTTTTTTTCTTATAGAAAATGAACTTGACAAGTGTAATCCCAACAAAGGATGGCTCGATGTGTAGAACACCGTACAGACTGTTTCGACTTTATTAAGTCTCATCAGCGGTATATACTAACGATTTCCCTCCGACAGAAATCGAAACCGGGACTCAGCAGACACAGTGAAACACTAGTTAAACACTTTTATCGCCTCGGCCACAGTACACAGCTGACCATCCTAGCGAAATTAAGCTTGTCAAATGATACTACTACTACATGCCTCTACCATAATAGGTAAGGGGGCGTTATTGACAGAATAATAACAACAAACAGATCGTATGCCCTTCGGCGAAGTGAATAAGATTTTTGGATGTTTGTTTATTTAGAAACGTTGCTGAATAAAGTATATATTAAATTTTTACTTGAAGGCACTTACAACGCATGTATCACATAAAATTCAATACTTTTTTTCTTATAGAAAATGAACTTGTCAAGTTCATTTTCTATAAGAAAAAAAGTATTGAATTTTATGTGATACATGCGTTGTAAGTGCCTTCAAGTAAAAATTTAATATATACTTTATTCAGCAACGTTTCTAAATAAACAAACATCCAAAAATCTTATATATATATATATATATAAAAAGTTAGGTTAGCGAGGACATGAACTCAACAGCACTTAATAACTGATATTATTATTAAATACATGAGGTGCTATTGTTATATACAAATAATTTGAACAGATTATCTACTTTTTTTATTTACCAAATTATCCAGCATTTCCCATGTCTTACCAGATATTTTACCCATCTCTGAAAATCACTCAACCAGAAGACTGATGAAATTAAATAAGAACGCATATAAAAAAATTACACTTATTTTGATTATATTTTAATTGGTTTAATCATTCATAAGATTGATTTTAATACATTGGAGAATAAAACAATAATATTAGAGATCAATAACACCAAGTAATTATTTATTAAACCCAGTTTTGTTAAAACTAGTATGCAAATTAATCACACCATATATTATGTAAACCTTTATTTTTTAGTGATATATAAGACACAATGCAGGATCTTAAACACACTTATTAAATCAGCTGTTTTGAGACAAACCTAACTCAGATTTTCATAGAAGCATCTTTTATAAATAAAATTTAAGGTGTGGCACTCCACCTCAGACGCTAAAATAATCTCCTTGGTCTAGTGCAAGTGACAAGGGGATAGACTCCCTTGCTGACTACTTTTACTTATTCTATGTATTGATAATTTTGACTATAAATTAAATACACCTTGATAAAAGTCGGTGGGGCGGCCTAAAGTCGGTATCAGCCAGACAGTGAGGGAGTCTATTCCCGTTTCACTAGCGCTAGACCAAGGAGATTGTTTTTAGCGTCTGAGATGAAGCCCCACACCTACCATTATCTCCTCACTTTACCTCACAGATCCTTGTGCTACTCATATGCTGAGTTGGCGAGGGCCGGTATCGAACCATCGAACCAGGAACCTTGTAGTTCCTAGTCAGCAGCTCTACCCACTGAGCTAAGCCGGACTCCTTGATAAACTTAGGTAAATCTTGAGGGTATTGTGATGTAAGCAGTGACGTAATTTCGGTTACAGCCAGACAGACACCTAATCTTCATTATATATAGATTTGCAACTGTTGGGATTATCTTCCCATTGGCCTGGAAGAGTTATCTTCCCGCTGGGTTGTCACTTGTTCTCACCAGGGGCTATTGTATTTAAGCGCCTGGTTCAAACGCTTCTTCCTCTTTTAGCTACATCTTCTGGGTTAAACCATTGTCACACCCTTCTCGGTGGGGCCTTCTGCCCTCAACGCTATGTAACTCTCCTGGGGTCTTCAGCCCCCATCACTAGTAAGTGATTTTGTATGTATAGACTCTCCAGTCCTTTTATCTCTACTCTTGTATGTTTATGTACACCTTGAATCCTACACAACCATCTTGGTTGTCTCTGATTCTCAAATAAATAAAAAAATGTCTTGTGTGTAACAGATGATATTTCAAGAAAATACGCTCTTATTCATTATTGATTTCGTCTATTGGACTTTTCTTTGACTTTCAAAGTTTTTATCGTCAATTCAATAATTTTTGCTTTTCTATCTACTTTTCTTTTTTTTTCCTTTGTTTCTTCACTTTCTCCTCATTTATANATATATCCCCCTCCCCCACTGCCTTGTCTATCTCTCTCACTCTTTGTTCTTCACTTTCTCCTCTAATCTCCCCTCCTCCAATGTCTCTGTCTATCTCTCACTTTCCTTTTCTTTTCTTTCTTTTCACTATTTCTCCCCCCACTGTCTCTCTGTCTCTTTTTCCTTTGTTTCTTCACTTTCTCCTCACTATATATCCCTCCCCCCACTGTCTCTCTGTCTGTCTGTCTCTTTGTTTCTTCACTTTATCTCTGTCTGTCTGTCTGCTCTCTTTTTCCTTTGTTTCTTTTCTTCTCCTCACTATATCTCCCTTCCTTCCAATGCCTTCTCTCTCTCTCACTCTCTCTCTCTCTCTCTCTCTCTTCCTTTGTTTCTTCACTTTATCCTCATTATATCTCCCCCCACTATCTCTCTCTTTCTCTTTTACCTTGTTTCTTATCTTCTCCTCTACTTATCTCCCCCCACTGTCTCTGTCTATCTTCTCTCTTCTCTCTCTCTCTCTTTGTTACTTCACTTTCCTCACTATATATCCCCTCCCCCACTCTTGTTATCTATCGTTCTCTCTCCTTTTCCTTTGTTCCTTCACTTTCTCCTCACTATATATCCCCTCACCCCACTGTCTCTGTCTGGTGTATCTCTCTCTCTCTATCTCCTTTGTTTCTTCACTTTCTCCTCCCCCCACTGTCTCTGTCTATCTCTCTCCTCTCTCTCTCTTTGTTCTTCACTTTCTCCTCACTATATTCCCCTTCCCCACTGTCTCTGTCTATCTGTCTGCTCTTTCTCTCTCTCTCTCTCCTTTGTTTTTCACTTTCTCTCACTAAATCCTTCCCACTATCTCTGTCTATCTCTCTCTCTCTCTCTTTATTCTCTCTTCCTGTTCTTCACTTTCTCCTCTCCCTTTGTCTATTCTTTGTCTCTTTAAGTCAAGCAAAAAACATTTATTTGTTTAGTGTTTTCACAAGCAACAGGTGGTTTCTATGAACAAAGAAAAATTTAACTATTTTACTTTTAATCTTTTCGGTTTTTAAACAAAACTTACTACAAACGTTTTAGTCACTTAGGATACTTTTCTTTTAAGTCTCAGATGAAAATTAGGACCATATGACCTTTAGCACCCCTTTTTCGAGTATTCGTTTCATCAGGACATTTTTTTATTTACACCGTCAAAATTCGGTTGTTTGTTAGGGGTTAAGTAGGGTTAGTTTTATAATTAAAAAAAAAAAACAACCGGATTTTGACAGTGTAAATGAAAATAATGTCCTGATGAAACGATATCGAAAAAGGGTGCCTAAAGGTCATATGGTCCGAAAATTATTATTATTATTTTATATTATTGTTGTGGTCTGTTAGAGGCCAGAAAAAAGACACAAGAGAGAAATGATTTAAACAAATATATTACAAAGAACAGTAGTACAATATATACCAATGAGTGGTAACAGCAAACTGTCTTATCGGCTATCCCTGAATATTAACTCTCCAAGTGCAGAACCTGCTTCTATTTATAGTTGGAAGAGTTCATGCGTGCATGGTAAATTACATAACAATTATATTATTAATATTAAATTGGAAAGCACCTATCTATGTAATAATATTCGTGTTCCTTAAAAGTACACCGTATCATCTTGCAACACACTCTAGTAAAAATGAGACAATCAAAATCATCAAGATGAAATGCAAAAATTAAATCCTGGTTATCTGGTTGTTCCTTGTCCACCAATTCTTATTTTTTATGAGTGTTGTCCCTCAGCTGAATAATGGACCATTCCGTTTTTATTATTAAAAAAAATGGGGGATAACAGGGATATGCTATACATAAAGAATATAAGAAAGAAAGAAGAGCAGTAGAGAAAGAAAAAGGAATTTGGCTTTTGTTATTGGTTATGGTTGCTGTTGATATCATCATTATCATCAGTATTATTATTATTAGTTAGGTAGTAATAGTTATAGTTGTTGTTGTTGTTGTAGTAGTAGTAATAGTGTAAGAGTATTGTTGTTGGATAGTAGTATAGTTTAATAGTAGTTGTTGTTGTTGTTAGTAGTAGTAATAGTTGTAATAGTATTGTTGTTGTTGTAGTAGTAAGTAATAGTGTTAATAGTATGTGTTGTTGTGTAGTAGTAGTAATAGTTGTAGTAGTAGTGTTTTGTTGTGTAGTAGTAGTAATAGTTGTTGTTGTTAGTGTAGAATAGATGTAGTAGTAGTATTAGTTGTATAATGTTTTGTAGTAATAGTTGTAATAGTAGTTGTTGTAGTGTTAGTAGTAGTAATATATAAATTGTAGTAGTCAGTAATAGTAGTAGTTGTTGTGTAGTAGTAGTAGTAGTAAGTATATAATTGTAGTAGTAGTAATAGTAGTTGTGTTAGTAGTAGTAATAGTGTTGTAGTAGTTGTAGTAGTAGTTGTAGTAGTTAGTTGTATATTGTAGTAGTTGTTAGTATTGTAGTAGTATAGTAGCTATAGTTCCTTGAGAAATGACCGCGGTTATTTACTTTTGTCAGTCTATACTAGTAAAACCTTCCAAGATTGAGAAAAATACTAAAACAAGTCATCAATGTGCGTTGCAAATATTCAAAGGTCATAATTCTTGATAGAGGATCAAGTGATGGTACTTGTCCCAGCTAACACAAAAGGTTACCTGTCCTTCTGTCACCTTGATCTTTTGACCTATTGTCACTAATAACCAAATCTTCATTTCAATCTCATTGCGCAGATCATTAAATGATACTCTATGGAATTCAATTTGGAGAAGTTTTTTATTTATTTTGTACTAGAAGTGGCTACCGGCGTTGCCTGGTAGAGGGGGGATTTTTAAAAAGTTAGTCTCCAGATCCATTATTACTTATCACGAGTGAGATCCTCGCTGGTTGCCCCATAAAAATCCCCGGAAATATTAACAATATAGTAAGAAATTTCCATTCAATGATTTACAATTTAAAAAAAGTTAGATATAAATGATGCAATTAATTCAATCAATCAATATATATTTCAAAGCAAAAAAAAAAAAACATAAAAAAGATAACACAAATAACATGCAAATGACTTTCCCTTCTGTTACTTTCAAATTTGAATTTTAAATATCTTCCCAAATATAACTCAAATCTTCATTATTTTTGCTCAAAAACCAACTCTGGTGATATTAATGTGTATATAATTTACTTTGTCGTTAATTTGATTATTTTGAAGTTTCCTCCAGACATACATATACACACAACTGCCCTTTATATATGTATAAATAAGATGTGACAGCTTCGTCAGCTGTTGGCATTTCACATAGCACTAATACCCTTGGAAGGTATGAATCCATGTATTTCTCCCTCCAGCTATGGTTAAATAGTAGGCAGACTGGGCCCTTCAGCCTTGGTAGGTAACCAGTCTAGGAGAGGGATAACTCTGAATTCAAATTCCTGAGGTCGGTCTTGATGGGTTTGTGGCAACCTTTGATGCACCAATTCTTTCCTATCGACTGTGCCAAAAAGTGTGGATGGTCCAACACAAGCCTCACCACTATAAACAAATCACTGTGTGGGTGTTCATGTGTGTATGAACTCTCAACATCGAAAATCGACGGTAGAGTCCATAAAAAAGATGAAATGCAAACTGCCTTGTCCAGAATTTGAACTCTGCATCCCTGATTCCATTTCCTCCGCTAATAACCATTATGCTTAGCGATTACCATTTATATTCAGTTGTCTTGCAATTGTCTCCAAGACATTCCAGTTCTCGCATTCCAATAATGTTGGAATGTCACCAATTCTTCATTCTTCTTTGGCATTACACTATTTTTTGAGTTTAGATTAAAAGACCTTGGCCTTTGTCATGGCAGAGTCGCATTGGGAAAATTCTTTCTGAAGTCGCACAAACTGCAATTTTGATCTACGCGGCAAAGAAGAGAGATGCCCCCCTCCCACCCGCACCATCAATACATCATTACCATGCAAACATCAATGTTATCATCCCCTCTCCCACCCCACCATCACAATAACATGCATCTTCCCAATGGCAGAAAAAAAAAACCCACTTTTTAAACCGGTTTTAAGTGAAACTTACTTCTTATCACGGTTAATATGCTTTTTGAAACCCTTACTAACCCTCAGCCTCTTGCAAACAAATCTAATGCTCTAACCATTGAACTAAACTTGTAAGTTAACATTGTGTACTGAACGAAGATCGACAGAGACAGACAGATAGAGAGAAAGAGAGAGGGTGAGTGCTAGAGAGAGAGAGAAGACAGAGAGAGTGTTAGAGAGAGAAAGAGAAGAGGGAGTGCTAGAGAGAGGAGAAAGAGAGAGAGAGAGTGAGTGCTAGAGAGAGAGAGAAAGAGAGAGAGAGTGAGTGCTAGAGAGAGAGAGAGAGAAAGAGAGAGAAAGAGAGAGAGTGTGCTAGAGAGAGAAAGAGAGAGAGTGTGCTAGAGAGAGAGAGTGCTAGAGAGAGAGTGCTAGAGAGAGAGAGAGAGAGTGAGTGTAGAGAGAGAAAGAGAGAGAGAGGGCTAGAGAGAGAGAGAAGAGAGTGAGTGCTAGAGAGAGAGAAAGAGAGAGAGTGCTGAGAGAGAGAGAAAGAAAGAGAGTGATGCTAGAGAGAGAGAGAGTGAGTGTTAGAGAGAGAGAGAGAGAGTGCTAGAGAGAGAGAGAGAGTGCTAAGAGAGAGAGAGAGTGTGCTAGAGAGAGAGAGAAAGAGAGAGAGTCTAGAGAGAAAGAGAGAGAGTGAGTGCTAGAGAGAGAGAGAGAGGGAGAGAAAGAGAAATAGCCAATAGTGTTTTTAATAATTAAATATGATTTCAATAAGCCAAGAGATTTTGGGATGAAGAAGCAAAAATGGATGGGTTGGGTAAAAAGAAGAATTCTCATCTGAAGGGTTTGGGGGTTGGGGAGGGGGTAGAAAAGTGACGACAGTAAATATGGTGAATGGCGGGAAACTGGAGGGAAGCCATTGACAAAGAAGGTAAAACAAATATGAGGGAATGGGAGGATGATGTGTGAAGGTAAAAGAAAGAAAGAAAGAAAGATAAAACTTGCAAATCATACTCAAAATCCCATGACCCAGAAAAAACAGAACCCAGAATAATCTATACTTATATAGCATGTAAGATTCATAGTGAATACGAAAATGTTTTAGCAAATCTGATTGAGCCAAACAATTCCTCTGATTCCGGTCAGAGTGGACTTAAGAGTAATTACCAAAAGTCGGATGCCCATTTTTTTTTTACAAGAAAAAATTACTTTAAAATGAATTCCTGGAATGAATTTTGAAACTATGGGTCATTTTTGAAAAATTTTTATAAGATGTTTTTTGATGTCATTTCTTTTAGAAAAGGGAAGTGAAAAAATTAGTGTCACCATTTTATCTAATACAAACAGAATATTAAGGGGAAGTAATCAGTGACTGTAAATTCATTTTAGTTAAATCATTTGAACACAAAAATAAAAAAATAACAGGAGAAAAAAAAAAACAACAACAAAAATACTGATTACCTCCTTCCTCGCTCTCCAGTGAATTCCTTTTATCCATCCGTAATTAAGAAAAAAAAAACAAAAAAAAACATTATAATCCGAAAAACACTTGAGAAAAATTCCATCTGCCAAGTAAATCTTTTGGATTCTGGATTGTTTCATAGATTCAATCTTTTCAACTTCTGTGAACATTTCTGTTGTTTCTGGCACTCAGGTGGATAATCTTAAGAAACCATTTTTTTTTTCCTGAGGTTAAATAAATAAATTAGAATTCTGGGAAAGCAAAGGCAATCCAAAAAAAATGAATGACAAAATAGTTTCTGTATAAAATTCTTTAGATTCACAACTGGAACTTTTCTGTCTGTAAATATTTCACTTATAACTTATTCTGGACCATATTACCTTTAGGCACCCCTTTTTGATTTCGATTAAGAAAGGACATGTTTTTCATTTACACCGTCAATATCCGGTTGTTTGTTAGGGGCTGGGGTTAGGGTTAGGAATTAGTTTTATAATTTTTTTTAAATCTAAAAAATCGTCTGAGCAACATCAACAATACTGAACTACCTTAGGGGTTCTGAATTCAAATTTTTCCTTCCCTAGACTGGTTTTCCAACTAAGGCTAAAGTGCCCTGCTATTTTAGCTCTAGCTAAATGAAACTAAATAAGAATGCAGATAAAAAGATTTGAAATAGATTGAAATAAAAAAAAAATAGAACACCTGAAACTTATTCCTCCTTCACTCCCGTCTTCCATTACTAAATTATCTTCATTTAACTACTTATTTACTTTCCCATCAGTCCTGTCTTTCATTGCTAAATTTTCCTAATTTAACTATTTAGTTAAAATAGGAAGTAAACAATAAAATTACAGTTATTTCTTCATGTTAATGGATTTCTTTTAAGATTTATCCCAAGATCTTTGCTCATATTCATTAAGATAAAACCAAACAATTAGAAATCGATAATACTTAGCACATATTTATTAAAATCAAATTTTTAATATCAATATGCAAATTAGCTTCCAGTTCACACTGTAAACCGCTATTTTGTTGTATATATAAATACAATCGTAAATTATTAGTATATAGATATGGTCAACAGTATTAATAATGTAAAACAATTTTATTAATAATTGAGATAAATATAAAAATCAATTCACGGAGAATGTGACGTAAATAACAAAGGGAATTGTGACTTAGGTACTGATAGAAGGGGAGATAGATGCATGCTTTTTCCAAGGGCATGAGCACAATGTAATATGCAAACAAACTGCTTTGTCCAGAAATTGAACTTGGTTCACCGAGTCTATTTTCTTTCACTATAACCGTTACACCACTTGCACCTCCATAAATTTTGAATTTATTTTCTCTCAAACGGTTTCAAACATGCTGGTCAATTACTGGGCTGGGATTTATAATTTTTATATCAAATTTCATTCATGTATTTTGTCAAGATTGATAAACAAAAGGCTAATGTCACACACCATTGCTATTGCACCGAGTTCAATCCTCACTGTGTGCCAAGAGACTCTTTGTGGTGTAGTGGGTAACTTGCTGGACTGTGACATCATAGTAAGAGTGTTCAAACTCTAGTCTTTGCTATTATGTTCATTTTTAGACTAATACCTTTGGGAAAGGTAAGGGCCCCTTATCCCCTAGGTTATGAGTTAAATAGCACCACTATTGTTATTCTACAAGAATGGGTTAGGCATTAAATAACCCAAGAAGGTTGATATGCCATTAAACAAAAAAAAAAACCTCACTGAGTGCCCTACAATTATGACCCTGTGCCAGACTAAGGTGAACCCATAAGTAATTTTTTGTTGTTTATGGAGGTATACTTAGCGCGATGGTTATTGTCAGATTAAATGTAATCTGAGACCCGAGTTCAAATGCTAATGCCCTTAGGAGAGACAGGAATCCATCTGTTTGCACTTAACAATGGGTAAATATTAGGGCAGACTGGGCTCTTTAACCTTGGTATGACAATTTGTCTTGAGGAGAAGGAAAATTCTGAATTCAGACTAGCAGTACTCGGCTCAGAAAAAATTGACCTTGTGTCAAATCCTGTATGTGGTGGAGGGGTTGTGCTGCTAAGGCAAGGTCTTGAATGCTGATTTTCAAGGTAAACTCTCTTATTTTAGAAGATTGATATGTATTTACCCAACCCCTCCCCATGAATAGGATGCAACACAAAGTCAACTTTTTTTAAGCAGAGTTTAACTGGTTTGAATTCAAAATTTCCTTCTCCTAGACTGGTTGCCTAACCAAAGTTAGTTGGAGCATGAATAATTTGATTCATACTTTTCCCAAGGCTATTTAGTGCTATGTGAAATGCAAACAGCCTTGTTCAGGATTTGAACTCGTGGTGCAGAGTTGATTTTCTTTGATTAACTATTATGCCACGTGCCTCCACATCTTTCTACTTCAATTTACCTCGCTTTTATTTGGCCTTGTGCCCTACTAAGCAAATATTCAAGCTGTCAACAGTTGCCAGAAAAAATAGGGGGACATTTCTTTGGGGGTAGGGTGGGAGATCTCTAATTGAATTTCCATTGGGGGGGAGTAAGAATTCCAGTTCTGAGATAAACACATTACTGTCCATGCGTTTATTGAATTTGTCATGTTATGTGTGTTGTTCTCCAATATTCATTTTTTGTTAAAATAAAGATTCAGAAATTGTAAGATTTTTAAAATAGGGAGTTACTTTACAATCACCCTGTATTAATGTTACATAATTGTTAGTACCCTAACACTTATGTACAGTTAGTGTAGAAACCAAAATGGCTGAATGAGTACAGCGGCCTTAAAGGATTGAGTGACACGGCCTGACCTCATCTTGATCCTCCTTCTGGTGAATACTGTGAGAATCGGTGGAGAAGGCCCTCTTTCGGTTTAGATTAGAAAGAGTTAGTTAGACCGGCCAAACCGCGAAGGGAGCAAGTCGCACTTAGACGCATTGCCATACTCACAATCTGCGCAGTTGTCTGGTGGGGGATTTCGGATTAAAATATAATCTAAAGCAAATTGAAGTCTTGGGTTATTATCTAAAAACTACCAAACCAATGACCCAGGGCTTATGATAGACGAGAAATCCCCAACAGGGGACCAGACATGAAATCCCCAAGACTAAGTCCAGAATGCTAGAAGAAGAACATAAGATACCAAAAAAGATGAACAGAAGAAGAATAAAGAGAGTATACAACTTATACGTTTATTGGTATACAACATTAAGACTAATCTTTAAAATTTCTAATGGTTATCATCATTGGAAATGGACTTGGTAAACTGCGTTCAAATCCTGGATGAGGCTGTTTACATTTCACATAGCACTAATACCCTTGGGACAGGTATGAATCCAACTGTTCTCTCTCTAGAAATGAATAAAATAGTAGGGCAGATTGGGTTCGTTAACTTTGGTTAGGTAACCAATCTAGGAGAAGGAAAACCAGTCTGGAAGGAAAATTCTAAATTCAAACCTGTTAAACTCTGCATAAAAAATGACCTTGTGTCACATCCTACTTGTGTAGAGGGGTTGGTATATATATATATATATATAAAACCAATCAGATTAGGGTAAAAACTGTGCCGCAACATCGTTAAGGCAGATCGTATTTCTCAGGTATTTCCTGTGTTTGTGTGCTTCATTAATCTGGAAACAGAAAATTACTCACCTGTAAGAATTATTCACCTGTAATAAGATCGAACAACAAATCTCACTTTATAGTTATTAGTCATGTAATCTGAAAAAAAAAAAAAAAAGAATTATGGTATAAAAATCCCAAGATAAGTTCAGCCCTGTTGGCTTAGGCTTTAGAATACACCGACTGCACCTCTGCAGAGATGTAACCCCCCCACCACCACCCAGTAGGGCCAACTGTTAGCCATGGGTGCGACCCATGATGATTTAAGGATGGAACTTTGTTGGCTGTGCAGTCCATGACAGGCGACACTCCACTTAGGCCCTTACTTAGACTAGACAGGCGGTTGAAAAGGCCCCCCTCTGATCTATCAGCTGGTCACGTCAAGCCCTAGCTCCTAGATGATTGTCCCAACCCTATCGCTCTTATGGCAAGCCCCAACCCTTTTTATCATGCTAGAAGGTGGTGGCTAAGGGTCTTAATGTCCAAGGTATGATGTTAAACTCTATCTGATGGTGAGGTTCCAGTTCTGGAGCTCTGTGGAATGTGGAATACCCCTTCATCACCATTACTCCCAGGTCCACTTTGACTCAGAGTGGTGATAGGGTCCCATCTATGGGTTTAATAGAAAAAATTAAGTTCCCATCAAAAATGAACAAAACAAAATTGATTTATAAAGGTCATTATCATTGGAAATGAAGTGTGCAAGTCAATTTCCAATCAAATTAGAATACATTGACTGCACCTCAATAAAGGAATGCTGAAGGGAACCCACAATTTTTTCACTGGCCATGCATGAGATTTGGTTTGTGCATAGTCCCCCACGTTAATGGTCCTTGTATCCGACTGGCATGGTAGGTGCTAGTAAATAAATAATAATTCAAAATTAAATCAAAATAAAATCTGGATGAAAAACTCAAGACTGAGTTTCACGTGCTCGATTGTCAGGTAGGCTTGTATCATTTTTGATGGGTTGGGTGTTGGGATCCTTCTGTCTTCTAAAGACGATGGCGTAGTGTCCATTTTTATTTCAGCAACTGCGTGAGTAGCTGAACAGACCAATTTTTGAATGACAGTCTCTGGTGCAGTGACTGCAAACAAACAGTGATGCTTGCTGGAGTTGCTGTTGGCTCTCTTTTCTGTGGCGGCTACATTCCTCTCTTTTTCACTCCTTTTCGTTCCTTGTTTGACGAGGAGTCGCCAAGTCGCACGGTCTTCTGCACAAGACTCCCATGTGTTGGTGTTAATTTTTGATGGGTATTATGTGAAATTTTAACAGTCTGTTTATTAATTGATTTTTTTTTTTGTCCTTTGTGGTTAGCTTAATTTGATACTTTTTATTTGGGTCAGTAATCCCGTAATCCCAGCTCAACTCTCATATGAAACTGAATCATTTTCTGCATTGACACTGCCTCTCATATGACAGGATGTCCTGACTATCTGGTGTATGAAAGATTACCTATATGCGAGTAACAAAAGCTCCTTTCATACCTGTAGCCCAAAACAAAATTCAAAATTAGACAATAAAAGAAAACGGTTTAAGGTGAGGTCAACTCATATTTCTGTATTTTGATACATGTCTCTTCCCCCACCGCCACCTTCTTTGTTGGTAAAATCGGACCATATGACCTTTAGGCACCCCTTTTGTGATCTCGTTTCATAAGGACATTTTTTTTCATTTGCACCGTCAAAATCCGGTTGTTTGTTAGGAGTTAGGGTTAGGGGTTAGTTTTATGATTTAAAAAAAAAACAACTCTAAAAATCATCTGTTAACAAACAACCAGATTTTGGCAGTGTAAATGAAAAAAATGTCCTTATGACACAAGATCGCAAAAGGGGTGCCTAAAGGTCATATGGTCTGTAAAATCTTTTGTTTAGACACCTTTTTTTTGTATAGAGGTAATGTTACAGCATATCATAGTCCTGATGCTTCAATATAAGTTTATTTCTTAAAACCAAAGTTTATAATTATGAAAACAGAAAAACAAAGAGTTCCAAAAAAAAAAAATTGGTTTGATACGAGATCAAAGTGTTGCCACTTCAATGGTATCATCTACAATCAGAGTGAGTTTTAATTTGTCTATTTAGATGTTGATTACATATATGCACACACACACACACACACACACACACACACATATATATATATATATATATATATATATATGTATGTATGTGTATGTATAATAATTCATCCACAGACATTGTGTTTCGATGTTTCACATCTCATCAGTGTGGCTAGACACAGCAACTAATTCCAACCAGGAGCAAAATCCGATTGACTTTACGTCTGCCCAATCCGTTAACCTCTAGGCCATCGCCAGCTGCCATTAAGGAGCGACGTTTTTAACTCTTTTAAATACATACATCTATGTATATACTTTATGATCACCAGAGAGATCAAATCTGTAAACAGTTATGCTGGCGATCAGAGTTTATCAAAGTCGCTCCTAAAGAGCTCTACCAGGATACGGGAGCATATATATGTGTATGTATATATATATATTATTTCTAATGATCCAGGTCTACCAACTAAAAGTTTCGCTTACTAGCTCATCAAGGCAAAGAATCTGACTAAAAAGTCAGATTCTTTTTGTCATATTCTTGCCCTGATGAGCTAGTAAGCGAAACTGTTAGTTGGTAGACCTGACTCATTAGGATTAATATCACAATTTTCTCTAATTAGGTAATGAGCACTCTTTACATTTTAGGTTTAGACAAACCTATATAGTGGTATATATATATATTTTTTTTTTCTTTTGGCCAAGTGATATAGTGTTAATCGATTATTTCTGGTTAGTGCGACTCTCTTGGTCTTTTATTTTTTCATTTTTTCACAGGTAATTATTTGTAGTATATACTTACTAGCAAATTATTTGCCTGTTTTTTCATTACCACGAGAGTTTACTGATAGGATTATATATATATATATATATATATATATATATATATATATATAGTCATGTGTTTTGACTTATCAAGTCTCTTCAGTGTGGCTAGACATTTTGTGAGCTACCTACAGCCGGGATTGAAATCCAATCGGTTCAGCATCAGTCGGACAGCTTAACCACTAGGCTATAGTCACCCATAGAATGTGAAGGGGATTTTAATTGTTTTAATACACAGATCTGTATGTATGTGTATATATATATATATATATATATATATATATAATAGGTTTACTCCATTTGAACTTATCACATGTTAGTAGGGTTTCAGCTTCTATTATCCCTGCCCATTGACTTTACCACTACTCTCCCAGTTTCCTTGCTTTTGTAATTTCATGCATTAACAAACTAAATATTTCTGGTGACAGGGAAAAATTAATGATTAATTTTTGAATTCTACAATTTTGGACCAAAAATTTGTTTTAGACGTTTCAGGAATCAATTTGTTTGGTGTACATTGAAAATCAGAAACTAAAAGGTTTTAAAATGTTCAAGAATTAAGGTAAGTGAATATATATATATATATATATATATATATATATATATATAATATACCAAACGTGTTGGTAAACCCTTGCGGTAAGAAAAAACACGGCAAATTGTTTGATTGTAAAAATATACTACGTAAAAACATCACCTGGGGAAAAAAAATTGCAAAAAAGAAAAGATCAAGATAGTCGTACCAACCGAAAATAATTGGTTGATACTATAATACTTGGCCAAAAGAAAAAACAATTTATATATATATATATATATATATACATATATATATATATATATATATAAACCGCCAGGATACTCTAAAGCTAAAAAGTAAAAGTGCTCAATACCTAAGTAGAGCAAATGATAAAGTTAAACCTAATGAGTCAGATATACCTACTAACAGTTTCGTTTAGTGCTCTTCAGGGCAAGGATCTTTGCCCTGAAGAGCACTAAGTGAAACTGTTAGTAGGTATATCTGACTCATTAGGTTTAACTTTATATATTATTATTATTATTATTATTATTATTGGATCCTTTCCATCCACTAAGGACGATGGCATAGTGTCAAAAAAAAAAAAAAAATTAAAAATTTATCTGCATCTGTGCAAGTGACTCTGCAGGCCAATTCTTGAGTGACAGTCTTTGTTGCACTGAATGCATACAAACTGTGATGCTTTCTGGGGCTGCTGGCTTTTCTCTCTCTTTCTGGCTCTCTTTTCTGTTGATGCTACTCTCCTCTCTGCCTCACCCCTCTCTGTGCCTTGCTTAACATTGAGGTGCCAGGCCGCTCTATTTTTTGCATCTACCTCCCACGTGTTTGTGCCAGTATGGTATATCCTCATAGCTCTCCTGCAGACATCTTTAAATATTATATATATATATATATTATATTATATATATATATATATTATATATAATATATAATGAATAGTGAATGAAAAAATGAGAAAAGTATTTGCATGGAAAGGTGTGTCACTTACCACCTGACCCTAATTGATCCCTGAATTTTCGCTCTCCTTTTATTTATTTAAAAAAAAAAAAAAAAAAAAAAAATTCATCTGAACACCGCGTGCATTAACACCAATGCAAGTTTGTTTGATTATAATGTTTTTTAAATACAAATTTAACGTCGTGACATTACATTACGTGACCACAATCCACGTCACATAAACGTTAAACAAGCCACAGTTTAAAAAAACAATTTTTAACTTTACATTTCCCATCTCGCGTGAAAAACGCTTCATATAAACGCTAAAAAATTTGATTTTTAACATCTCAACCATTTCACGACTGGTTTTTGACATCTCAACCACTGATCTCATCTGATGATTGGATTACCAAGAAACTTTAAGTTATGAGTGTGAAACCATAATATCACCATTGATTATATATATATATATATATATATATATATATATATATATATCTTATCCAATATGCTTCTCTGTGTGTCTACTGTAGGACTCAGATGTTCCCCAAAGTTCCTTAAGACATGCTTTACCCTGTTACACTTGTTATGTTAACAGGTGGTTTGAATTCATTATTTTCTTGTTAAAACCAGTATGCAAATTAACCATGTCATATATTATGTAAACCTTTATTTTATTTTTAGATATATAAGACAACATTTCAGGGAAGCGCGTGGTGTAATGGTTAAAGTTCATGGGAAATGGACTCGTCGCCCCCGAGTTCAATTCCTGGATGTGGTAATTACATTTCACTTAGCGCTAATACCCTTGAGAAAAGTGTGAATCCTACTCTCCCTCCAGCTATGGATAAATAGTAGGGCAGACTGGGCTCTTTTAACTTGGTTAGGCAACCGGTCTAGGAGAAGGAAAACTCTGAATTGAAACCTGTTAAACTCTGCTTAAGAAATTGACCTTGTGTCGCATCCTGCTTGGAGGGGTTGGTAAATATATATATAAGACATTATTGGGGTTGGTAAATATATATATAAGACATTATTGCAGGATACTGACTGAGCTAACTAAATAATGAGAATTTGGATTGTTGTGTTTTTCCTATGAATAATGTCTGATGAAACCTCTGAGGTGGAGAGCCACACCTACCATCAGCTCCATACTTTACCGCACAGATCCCTGTGCTACTCAAATGCTGAGTTGGCGAGGGCTGGTATCGACACTAGGAACCGTTGTAGTTTCTAGCTGAATGCTCTACCAACTGAGCTAATGCGGCCCTTGCAGGGAATACAGACAATATATTCTAGGCCCTGTCCACAGGACGGAAATATATGTATGTGAAATTTTATTTTATCTTCTATCCACAGGTTCTGATAGGATAAATACCATCCTAAAACCGCGTTGGCTTTTGATAGGGCAATTTTATTCTTTCCAGTCTGGGATTCTTTTTAATTAATGTATCTTTATCTTGGTGATTTATCTGAAGAGGTCATTCCGAGGGCTAACAATAAAACAAGGAAAAACTCTCAAGATAAATCATTTCAGAGACAGACAGAGTAAGAGATACAGAGTGAGTGAGTAAGAGAGAGAGAGTATTAAGAGAGAGACAGAGTGAGTGAGTAAGAGAGAGAGACAGAGTGAGTGAGTAAGAGAGAGAGACTGAGTGAGTAAGAGAGAGAGACTGAGTGAGTGAGTGAGAGAGACAGAGAGTGAGAGAGAGACAGAGAGAGTGAGAGAGAGTGAGTGAGTAAGAGAGACAGAGTGAGTAAGAGAGAGACAGACAGAGTGAGTGAGTAAGAGAGAGAGAGACAGTGAGTGAGTAGAGAGAGAGTGAGAGAGAGAGAGAGTGAGTGAGTGAGTAGAGACAGAGAGAGTAGAGAGAGAGAGAGAGTGTGAGTAAGAGAGACAGAGAGAGTGAGAGAGTAAAAGAGACAGAGTGAATGAGTAAGAGAGAGAGAGAGTTAATGAGTGAGAGAGAGACACACAGAGTGAGTGAGTAAGAGAGAGAGAGACAGTGAGTGAGTGAGAGAGAGAGAGACACTTAAATTTGGCTTGTAATCTGTTAGTTATTAACTTTTGATCTTGTCACATTAACAACAACGTATTATATTTCACTTAATTTGGGTGTGGGAGAATTGTTTGTTTTTTTTTTGTTTTTATTTTTTTGTCAATTTTTACTTTTTATCTAATAAGTTACTTAAAGACCGCTTTTGGTGGTCATTAAGTTTTGAAGTCAACTCACATCCTATTCAGAGTTATAGCAAAGTTATAAAGTTGGGAGAGGAGAAAGTTAGTAAAAAAAAAGAAAAAAAGAAAAAAAAGAGCACTTGAACACAGAAATAAATCATAAGATTTTTAAAATTATATAATCAATATTTCTGTGATTCCGTTCCTGATAAAGGTTTAGATTTGTTAATTATACCTACTTAAAAACCGACTAATAAATGCATTATAACTATTAAAAGAAGGACACAAAATATTTTAAAACCAGTTAGAGATTGAAATGAAACTCAGCAAAGAGGGAATCCCACGTGGTGTAATGGTGAACGTGCTAGACTACGATATTGTAGTAAGCGAGTTCGAACTCCAATCGCACAATAACGTTCACTTTCTTTGGAAATGTATTACCCCCTCTCCCCCATCCTCCCTGTTATGGTCGAATAGTACCACTGGTGTTCTTTTTCAAGGATGGATTTGACATTGAATAACCCATGAAGGTTGGTACGCCATTAAATAAATGAGCCAAATAATCACCCTCTTTATAGGGACATGGTTTTAAATGTGTAATTGACAATTTTATTATTAATTGTTATTATTAATTGTTAATGTTATTATCTACATCTATTCTTTTTAATTCAGACATATCTCATTACCTATAAAATTCTAGGGAAAATATATACATATATACATTTATTTTCCCTATATATATGAAAAGCGCGTGGTGTAATGGTTAAAGTCATAGGAAATGGACTCGTCGCCCCGAGTTCAAATCCTGGACGTGGTAATTGCATTTCACTTAGCGCTAATACCCTTGAGAAAGGTATGAATTCTACTCTCCCTCCAGCTATGGATAAATAGTAGGGCAGACTGGGCTCTTTAACCTTGGTTAGGCAACCAGTCTAGGAGAAGGAACACTCTGAATTCAAACCTGTTAAACTCCCCTTAATAAATTGACCTTGTGTCACATCCTGCTTGTGCGGAGGAGTTGGTAAAATATATATATATACATTTATTTTGGAGAGCACGTGGTCTAATGGCTAGAGTCGTAGGAAATGGACTCATCAACCCAAGTTCCATTCTTGGACGAAGCTGTTTGAATTTCACATCGCGCTAATACCCTTAGGAAAGGTATGAATCCAATTCTCCCTACAGCTATGGGTAAATAGCAGGGCAAACAGCGCTCTTTAACCATGGCTAGGTAACCAGTCTAGGAGAAGGAAAACTCTGAATTCAAACCTGTTAAACTCCGCTTAAGAAATTGACCTTGTGTCGCATCCTGCTCATGCGGAGGGGTTGGTATATATATATATATATATACATTTATTTATTTCCTTTCAGCCGTTTATGCAAAACCAACAATTTAAATTTGGTAGAACCGAATAAACTTTATGTCTGTATATGTATCAGGTTCCCAACACCATGTAACATTCCCCCTGAGTGTGTATTGGTCTGGTCACCCTGGAGTCTGAATTGCTGGGTTAGCCTTTTAATTGTTTTTTTTTTTTATTACTTATTATTCTGCACCCATCCTTTCTACTTACAGGGGTGGGGGTTATCAATTAAGGTCAACCTGTGATTAAAAAACATAATGACAACAATTTAATATCATTAGTGTTATTTTGTTAATGATGATATGAGTGTCACTTTTGTCATTGGTTACAAGAAAAAAAAAATACAAAGAATCTATCTCTTTCTCTGAATTGATAATTAATATTATTTGTATTATTCGGACTATTGTCCTCATCTTTATTGTTATCTACACTATTTCTCTGAATTTTTGAGATGAGGCTTGATAATTAGTATTATTTGGACTATTGTCCTCATATTCATTGTTATTTGTACAACGTTTCGGATGATGTGCCCTCCGACCCTCTTCAGGCATTTCTTTGGCTCCCGATTACGACAAGAAGGTTCCCAAGTCTGAGAAGTTTCCCAAGTTCAAGAAGGTTCCCGAGTCCGACAAGAGATGAATATTCATGTCTTTCCCAAGAGGATTAGCGCTTAGGGAAATGCCAACAGCTTTATGAAGAATTTGAATTTGGTTTACCAATTCCTTTTCTTACAACAATAACAATTATGCTAAACGTGTATGCTGTAAATTGACTTCTGTTATCCATCACAATTATATCAGGGATACCAAATCTTTCGAAGATCCAGTGCAAAAAAATATTATTGTACTTTTGCATGTCAGTCTCCTGTATTTGGCAACTTCTGGTCACTTTGTGAAATTATCTACCACAATAAGGTAATAAATCTCATTCATTTTCTTTAGTGATGCAGGTATAACAAAAATATCATCACAATAGTCTGATTATGATAAAGTTAGACAATCCCCAAAATTTGAGTTTCCAATTCCAAAAATTATCAGAGTTATGTTGATTTTGTGGGGTTGGCGAAAAATGGTGACGTTTTGTAACCTATTTTTGTCTGTAAAAAGATTTCTAGAGCTTCCCTACTCCTAAAAATTGGTTTATAAAAGCATGAATAAAAGAAAATCTTAGTATTTAAAGTAATATAAATAAATATGAACAAATTGAGATAGATAGATATGAAGATGGATAGTTTTGAATAGACTGAGATAGATAAACAATAGGTACCACCAATTTTACCCTGTAAAATCCCCCCCCCCATATTTAATACAATGAAACTTGCAGAAAAATTAATATTTTCTTGAAAAAATTTTTTCCATTTGAAAGAAAAAACATTAAATATGGTAATTTGTCGTAATTCTTGTTTATTTATAGAACTTTGTCGTATTTCTTGTTTAGATAGTTATGAATAGACTGAGATAGATAGATAGATAGATAGATAGATATTTTCGACAAGGAATCCAAAGTGTGTCAAAGAGTTGCATATCTCACTGACTATTCATAGTGATAAGAATACAATCAGTAGATAATTGTTATGTTAAATGCTTTGATAAGGACGGAGATTGAAAGATAAATATTTATGTAAAATAAATATTTTTTCATCATTTAGGCAGAAAATGTTCTGATATACGTACACAGCAACCTGATTTTCATCAGATAAAAAAAATAAATCTTTACATATTCTGATAGTAGGAGGTGCTTGTGGCGTAACGTTTATCATTGTAGGTAATGGAATCTCTACCCTCGAGTTCAAATCCTGAATCAGGTTGTCAGCATTTGTCATAAAAAAAAAAAAGTAAAGTCCTCGGGATGGCCTAAAGTTGGTATCAGCCTATCAGCAAGGGAGTCTATCCCCTTTTCACTAGCACTAGACCAAAGAGATTGTTTTTGCGTCTGAGAGTATATCTTTGGGATTTATCGGGTAAAGCTTATATATATATATATAAGTCATTGGGGTGGCCTAAAGTCGGTATCAGCCAATCAGTGAGGGAGTCTATCCCCTTTTCACTAGCGCTAGACCAAGGAGATTGTTTTTGGCATCTGAGGTGGAGCTCCACACCTACCATAATCTCCTTACTTTACCACACAGAGGCCTGTGCTACTCGTACACTGAGTTGGCAAGGACCGGTATCTAACTAAATAATGAGAATTGGGATTGTCTGTTTGTCTGATGAAAAAACCTTGAAGGAGAGAAACAGTAAAATCTCATGGGACTTATTAATTCAACCTAGCAATTGCTAATTACTCTCCTTTGAGCCCCTGCCCTGTCGCCTGGGGCATTAAAATGGACCGACTGCACCTCTACAGAGGGGTAAGACTCCCCCAAACGGGACCACCTGTTGGCCATGGGTGGCAACCCGTGATGCTTAAGGATAGGACCCAGGTGGTTGAGCAGTCAATGACCTGCAATACTCCAATTTGGTCCTTACTTAGGCTGGACGGGCAGTCGGAGAGGCCCCCTCAGATCAATCGGCTGGTCACATCAAGCCCTAGCACCTATTTGATTGCCTCAGCCCTATTTCCCTTATAGTAACCCCAACCCATTTTATCATATGGGTGCTAGAAGGAAGTGGCTGAGGGTCTACATATCCTGGGAATGACGTTAAAATCTATCTGATGGTGAGGTTCCAGTTTTGGAGGTTTGGGAAATGTGGAGCACCTCCCTGATCCACTCTGACCCAGAGTGGTAGTACCTGTTAGGATCCCATCTATGGGTTAAATAGAAAAATGTATTTATAAAAAAACAATGAGTATCCATTAAGAATGCCTTTATTCCAAAACATTATCGGCATTAAATGACCCACTAAAGTTGACATGCCATAAAACAAACCAAACCAAAAATGATGTTGAACATAACTCTACAAAATTAACATTTTGCTGTGAATTTTACTGAAAAATGTATAAGAGGAATATACATCTACTAATAATGAGATTATTCGGTAATCTTCAACTTGTTCCTTGTAAATTCCTACTATAAAATAAAGTGAACCCTCATTTTATGTCCGTGTTTTTGCAATAAATGTTTTAAATATGTTTGCAATAAATGTTTTCAAATAAATAAAAAATATATATTTGTATTATAATGCGCTTAGCGAATCAAAAGACGTGTAGCCCAGTTGACGTTAACTGTGAGAAGTCCTCACTTCCGCCTCTTATTTGCAACAATACAAGATAGCTGAAAACAGTACTTCCGTTTCATACAAACAATGGTAGAATCGGTGCTTCCGGTTCTTAGTATACCACAATTTGCAATAAATGTTTTTAAATAAAGAAAATATATTCAGTATTGTAAAATAACGGGTGCAAGAAAAATAAAACATTTATTGCAAAAACATTCCTATATCTACACTATTTCTCTGAATTTTTGAGATGAGGCTTGATAATTAGTATCATTTGTATTATTTGGACTATTGTCCTCATCTTTATTGTTATCTACACTATTTCTCTGAATTTTTGAGATGAGGCTTGATAATTAGTATTATTTGTATTATTTGGACTATTGTCTATATAAACATTTATTTCAAAAACACGGACATAAAATGAGGGTTCAGTTTATTTTATGGTAGGAATTTACGAGGAATAAGTTAAGGATTACCGATTATTCTACCTTCAGCAGGTAGTGTAGTCAGTGGTTGTTCAATACTAGTCACATATGGCGATAATAGTCTTAAAAACGACCCTCATCCTAGATGGCCAGTAGAATTGCACTAAATTGAAAAGGTTTGTAATGTAAGCTTCAATTAATCATATCATTTACCGTAAAAGGATAGGGTTTAATTGAAAGAGGAGAACAAAAAGAGATAAAGGCAGGTTGGCAGGTTCATTGATATCTTAGACCTTCATAGGTAAGGAAGCAGGTGAAAAGTGAAAAGGTAACAACAAAGAAATGGACAATTATTCCTGAGGGGTGGGGGTGGGTGGGGGGAATAAACATTAGAGTTTGGTTCTTTTAGGTAATCCAATGTCCTTTTTGTTGTTGACTACAATGTGCTTTGATAAAAGACATATCATAATGTTCAAAACAGATTTCTGTCACCAAAACGTTTAACATCTTGTTGTTTTTTCTACAAAGCTTTCTACACACACACACACACACCATAATATATATATATATATATATATATATATATATATATATATTTATATATTTCTCAAAAAAAAAAAATGCTGCATTTTTCCTTGCAGCCATTTATGCAAAACCAACACTTTAAATTTGGTAGAAATGAATAAACTTTTATGTCTGTATATGTATCAGGTTCCCAACACCATGTAACATTCCCCCTGAGTGTGTATTGGTCTGGTCACCCTGGAGTCTGAATTGCTGGGTTAGCCTTTTAATTGTTTTTTTTTTATTACTTATTATTCTGCACCCATCCTTTCTACTTACAGGGGTGGGGGTTATCAATTAAGGTCAACCTGTGATTAAAAAACATAATGACAACAATTTAATATCATTAGTTTTATTTTGTTAATGATGATATGAGTGTCACTTTTGTCATTGGTTACAAGAAAAAAAAATACAAAGAATCTATCTCTTTCTCTGAATTGATAATTAATATTATTTGTATTATTTGGACTATTGTCCTCATCTTTTATTGTTATCTACACTATTTCTCTGAATTTTTGAGATGAGGCTTGATAATTAGTATTATTCGGACTATTGTCCTCATATTCATTGTTATTTGTACAACGTTTCGGACGATGTGCCCTCCGACCCTCTTCAGGCATTTCTTTGGCTCCCGATTACGACAAGAAGGTTCCCAAGTCTGAGAAGTTTCCCAAGTTCAAGAAGGTTCCCGAGTCCGACAAGAGATGAATATTCATGTCTTTCCCAAGAGGATTAGCGCTTAGGGAAATGCCAACAGCTTTATGAAGAATTTGAATTTGGTTTACCAATTCCTTTTCTTACAACAATAACAATTATGCTAAACATGTATGCTGTAAATTGACTTCTGTTATCCATCACAATTATATCAGGGATACCAAATCTTTCAAAGATCCAGTGCAAAAAAATATTATTGTACTTTTGCATGTCAGTCTCCTGTATTTGGCAACTTCTGGTCACTTTGTGAAATTATCTACCACAATAAGGTAATAAATCTCATTCATTTTCTTTAGTGATGCAGGTATAACAAAAATATCATCACAATAGTCTGATTATGATAAAGTTAGACCATCCCCAAAATTTGAGCTTCCAATTCCAAAAATTTGCAGAGTTATTTTGATTTTTAGCTCTCCAAATTTTGTGGGGTTGGCAAAAAATGGTGACTTTTTGTAATCTATTTTTGTCTGTAAAAAGATTTCTAGAGCTTCTCTACTCCTAAAAATTGGTTTATAAAAGCATGAATAAAAGAAAATCTTAGTATTTAAAGTAATATAAATAAATATGAACAAATTGAGATAGATAGATAGATATGAAGATGGATAGTTTTAAATAGACTGAGATACATAAACAATAGGTACCACCAATTTTCCCCTGTAAAAATTACCCACCCCCCATATTTAATACATTGAAACTTGCAGAAAAATTAATATTTTCTTGAAAAAAATTTTTCCATTCGAAAGAAAAAACATTAAATATGGTAATTTGTCGTAATTCTTGTTTATTTATAGAACTTTGTCGTATTTCTTGTTTAGATAGTTTTGAATAGACTGAGATAGATAGATATAGATAGATAGATATTTTCGACAAGGAATCCAAAATTTATCAAAGAGTTGCATATCTCACTGACTATTCATAGTGATAAGAATACAATCAGTAGATAATTGTTATGTTAAATGCTTTGATAAGGACGGAGATTGAAAGATAAATATTTATGTAAAATAAATATTTTTTCATCATTTGGGCAGAAAATGTCCTGATATACGTACACAGCAACCTGATTTTCATCAGATAAGAAAAATAAATCTTTACATATCCTGATAGTAGGAGGTGCTTGTGGCGTAACGTTTATCATTGTAGGTAATGGAATCTCTACTCTCGAGTTCAAATCCTGAATCAGGTTGTCAGCATTTGTCATAAAAAAAAGTAAAGTCATCAGGATGGCCTAATGTCGGTATCAGCCTATCAGCGAAGGAGTCTATCCCCTTTTCACTAGCACTAGACCAAGGAGATTGTTTTTGTGCCTGAGAGTATATCTTTGGGATTTATCAGGTAAGGCTTTATACACACACACATATATATATATATATATATATATATATATAAGTCATTGGGGTGGCTTAAAGTCGGTATCAGCCAATCAGTGAGGGAGTCTATCCCCTTTTCACTAGCGCTAGACCAAGGAGATTGTTTTTGGCATCTGAGGTGGAGCGCCACACCTACCATAAGCTCCTTACTTTACTGCACAGATCCCTGTGCTACTCGTACACTGAGTTGGCGAGGACCGGTATCGAACTAGGAACCTTATGGTTTCTAGCTGAATGCTCTACCGACTGAGCTTACTAAATAATGAGAATTGGGATTGTCTGTTTGTCTGACGAAAAAACCTTGAAGGAGAGAAACAGTAAAATCTCATGGGACTTATTAATTCAACCTAGCAATTGCTAATTACTCTCCTTTGAGCCCCTGCCCTGTCGCTTGGGGCATTAAAATGGACCGACTGCACCTCTACAGAGGGGTAAGACTCCCCCAAACGGGACCACCTGTTGGCCATGGGTGGCAACCCGTGATGCTTAAGGATAGGACCCAGGTGGTTGAGCAGTCAATGACCTGCAATACTCCAATTTGGTCCTTACTTAGGCTGGACGGGCAGTTGGAGAGGCCCCCTCAGATCAATCGGCTGGTCACATCAAGCCCTAGCACCTATTTGATTGCCTCAGCCCTATTTCCCTTATAGTAACCCCAACCCATTTTATCATATGGGTGCTAGAAGTAAGTGGCTGAGGGTCTACATATCCTGGGAATGACGTTAAAATCTATCTGATGGTGAGGTTCCAGTTTTGGAGGTTTGGGAAATGTGGAGCACCTCCCTGATCCACTCTGACCCAGAGTGGTAGTACCTGTTAGGATCCCATCTATGGGTTAAATAGAAAAAAGTATTTATAAAAAAACAATGAGTATCCATTAAGAATGCCTTTATTCCAAAACTTTATCGGCATTAAATGACCCACTAAAGTTGACATGCCATAAAACAAACCAAACCAAAAATGATGTTGAACATAAATCTACAAAATTAACATTTTGCTGTGAATTTTACTGAAAAATGTATAAGAGGAATATACATCTACTAATAATGAGATTATTCGGTAATCTTCAACTTGTTCCTTGTAAATTCCTACTATAAAATAAAGTGAACCCTCATTTTATGTCCGTGTTTTTGCAATAAATGTTTTAAATATGTTTGCAATAAATGTTTTCAAATAAATAAAAAATATATATTTGTATTATAATGCGCTTAGCGAATCAAAAGACGTGTAGCCCAGTTGACGTTAACTGTGAGAAGTCCTCACTTCCGCCTTTTATTTGCAACAACACAAGATAACTGAAACAGTACTTCCGTTTCATACAAACAATAGTAGAATCGGTGCTTCAGGTTCTTAGTATACCACAATTTGCAATAAATTTTTTAAATAAAGAAATATATTCAGTATTGTAAAATAACGGGTGCAAGAAAAATAAACATTTATTGCAAAAACATTCCTATATCTACACTATTTCTCTGAATTTTTGAGATGAGGCTCATATTGTATCATTTGTATTATTTGGACTATTGTCCTCATCTTTATTGTTATCTACACTATTTCTCTGAATTTTTGAGATGAGGCTTGATAATTAGTATCATTTGTATTATTTGGACTATTGTCCTCATCTTTATTGTTATCTACACTATTTCTCTGAATTTTTGAGATGAGGCTTGATAATTAGTATCATTTGTATTATTTGGATTATTGTCTATTATAAACATTTATTGCAAAAACACGGACATAAAATGAGGGTTCAGTTTATTTTATGGTAGGGATTTACGAGGAATAAGTTAAGGATTACTGATTATTCTACCTTCAGCAGGTAGTGTAGTCAGTGGTTGTTCAATACTAGTCACATATGGCGATAATAGTCTTAAAAACGACCCTCATCCTAGATGGCCAGTAGAATTGCACTAAATTGAAAAGGTTTGTAATGTAAGCTTCAATTAATCATATCATTTACCGTAAAAGGATAGGGCTTAATTGAAAGAAGAGAAGAAAAAGAGATAAAGGCAGGTTGGCAGGTTCATTGATATCTTAGACCTTTCATAGGTAAGGAAGCAGGTGAAAAGTGAAAAGGTAACAACAAAGAAATGGACAATTATTCCTGAGGGGTGGGGGTGGGGTGGGGGGAATAAACATTAGAGTTTGTTTCTTTAGTAATCCAATGTCCTTTTTGTTGTTGTCTACAATTACTCTAGATTTCTCATATGCTAAAATTTTAGAAGGAAACCATATGTTACTGATGGTGACATAACTTTTCTTTATATATACTAGCAAATATATGCACCCTCCGGGTGCAAGTATTTAAGTTTTAATATAATAAAATAACATATTAAATTAGAAAGGCTAATGAAACTGAATAAAAATGTAGATAAAAAGATTTGGAACAGAGGGGGTATGATTGAAAAATAGAACAACTTTGAAACTAACTCTTCCATCATTTTCCATTACTCCCGTCTTTCAGTGGTAAATTTTCCTAATTTAACTGTTTAGTTAAAATAGGAAGTAAAGAATAATATTAGTTATTTCTTCTTGTTAATGGATTTCTTTTAAGATTTATTGAAGAGATTTTTTCTCATATTCAATAAGATAAAACCAAACAATTAGAAATCAATAATACTAAGCATGTATTTATTAAAATTGAATTTTTAATATGAATATGCAAATTGGCATTCCCATTCATACTGTAAACTGCTATTTTGTTGTATATATAAATACAATTGCATGTTATTAGTATGTAGATATGGTCAACAGTATAAGTAATGTAAAACAATTTTTATTAATAAATTGAGGTATAAATAAAAATAAAATCATGGTAAATGTAATGTAAATAACAAAGGGAATTGTGACTTGTATAGTAATATAGTTTCGGTTACAGACAGGCAAACCTACAATCTCCATTATAATAAGATATATATATATATATATATATATATAATATATATATAGATATATATATATATATATAAAGTAAAGTCAATGGGGCGGCCTAAAGTCGGTATCAGCCAGTCAGCGAGGGAGTCTATCCCCTTTTCAATAGTGCTAGACCAAAGAGATTGTTTTTAGCATCTGAGGTGGAGCGCCACACCTACCATCAGCTCCTTACTTTACCACACAGATCTCTGTGCTACTCATAACGCTGAGTTGGCGGGGACCGGTATTGAACTAGGAACCTTGTGGTTTCTAGCCGAACGCTCTACCGACTGAGCTAACCCGGCCCCTTATATATATATATATATATATATATATATATATATATATATATATATATATATATATATATATATATATATATATATATATATATATATATATATATATATATATATATATATCAAGAAATTTGAAAAAACAAGTGTTCCAAAAATAAGATGAATTTATTTATTGACACTTAAAAAAAAAAATTTATTGACACTTTAAAAAAAAATCTTTATAAAGATTTTTATTTATTTTTTAATTTTTTTTAATCTCCTGTCATCTATAAAACATCCATCAATTTCTTCACCCCATGATACATCCTGATGAAGGTTTAAAGAAACCGAAACGTTTAAGCGTCGATAAATAAATTCATCTTATTTTTGGAATACTTGTTTTTTCAAATTTCTTAATATTGTCGGATTTATTTCCATATTTACTCCCATATATATTTATATATATATATATATATATATATATGGTATTTGTGGAAAAGGTCACTTACCGGTGAAAACGGTCATAGTGGTTAGTTGATTCAAGTTTCACAATGATAAGGCAGCGATATTACAAATAAAAGTGCTCAATACGTTGGTAGAGCAAATTTATTAACATAAAGGTACATGGTAATAACCTACTCGAGTTTCACCATAAGGATCTTCAGGGTTAAATCCACTGGATTAATCAAGATATTGATTAATTGCAGTCGATCTCACGTGTGTTTTTTCGCGATAAACGGTTGATTGTGTTTTTCAATTTTTTCTTAAAATTACACACACACACACACACACATTTATATATATATATATATATATATATATATATATATATATGTGTGTGTGTGTGTGTAGTATATTAGGAAAAATGAAAAAACACAGGTTTAAATGGGCTAAGTGGTGAGTTTATCGGCTGACGCTGCAAACCTCAAAAAAAATTTAAACAAGATGAATAACAAGAACTACCACTCGCTTTTCTCGTTATTCTGTGATAAAAAATTTCTTATCACCTTCCATATATCAACAAATGCCCTGAAGATGATCTAATTAATAGATCGAAACACTACAGCGTCGGCCAATAAACTCACCACTTAACCCATTTAAACCTGTTTTTTCATTTTTCTTGATATACTACATACCGTCGGGTTCACTTCCTTTCTTCACATATATATATATATATATATATATATATATAAATGTGTGTGTGTGTGTGTGTAATTTTAAGAAAAAATTGAAAAACACAAGTTCATAAACGAGTGACTTTTATTTCGCCTACGCTGCAGTGTTTTGATCTGTTTCAATAGATCTTCATCAGGGCTTTTATTAGTTTGAGGAAAAAATAAATGTATCACTGAAAATCTATCTTATTTAAAAATAAATGTATCATCTTATTTAAAAATAAATGTATCACAGAAAATCCATCTTATTTTCTCCTCAAACTAACGAAAGCCCTGATGAAGATCTATTGAAACAGATCAAAACACTGCTGGATAGGCGAAATAAACATCACTCGTTTATGAACTTGTGTTTTTCAATTTTTTCTTAATATTACATACTGTCGGATTCACTTCCACTTTTCCTTCACACACACACACACACACACCACACACACACACACATATATATGTGTGTGTAGTATAGTGAGAAATTTGAAAAAACACAAGTTTAAATAAAATGCAGTGTTTCAATCTGTTAAGTAGATCTTCTTCAGGGCATTTGTTAATATAAGGAAAAGTAAAAAAATTTTTATCACAGAATAACGAGAATATATATATAACAGAATATATATATATATATATATAATTATTCATGGGAGGGGCTGCCTAAATTTTCCTGGCAGAAAGTCATGTTAATGTGCACTGGTCCCAGGAGATTGCTGACCGAAAGCTCAGAAAGTGGTCACACTTGGGAATCAAACTGTCATACATTGCTGAATAGATTTTATGGCATGTCAACCCTTTTGGGATCATTTTATGCTGAAGAAGTTTTGTTTTATTCATTCTTGATGGGTACTCAATTTCTTTCTATTTAACCCATAGATGGGACCCTAACAGGTACTACCACTCTGGGTCAGAGTGGATCTGGGAGTAATGGTGATGAAAGGGTACTCCACATTCCCCAGAGCTCCAGAATTGGAACTTCATTATCTGATAGTTTAACGTCATACCCAGGACATTAAGACCCACAGCCACTGCCTTCTAGCACATATATGGTCGATTGATTGGTGAGGGCCTCTCTGACCACTCATCTAACCTAAGATAGGGCCAAAATGGAGTGTTGCATGTCATGTACTGCTCTGCTACCAGGGTTGCATCCTTAAGCATCACGGGTAGCCAACAGGTGAGCCCATAATGGGGGGTGGTGGTCCTACCTCTCTGCCAAGGTGCAGTCAGTGTATTTTAAAGTCCAGCCAACAGGGCTCATGGACATAGTCAACAACACCTGGTTAATGACAGTTTCTCACCTATGCAATCTTCAGACCAAGTTTGAAAATCACATACGTGAGAAACTGTCAGTAACCAGGTGCCATTGACTCCACATCCACATTACTTTAACTAAGATATAAATTCTCTATCAATATTGAGCACTGTTTAATATAGCACACATTTTATCTATAATATATATGTATTTATTTTTTTGCCCTCATATACGACATTTGATTTTTCTCCAGATTGTCTCATATCATATACCTTGAAAAAGGGTGAAAGTTCACCCGAAATATCGGAATTGATCAAACCAGGAACAGAACAACAATTGAATATTAAAATTCTGATTTTTGTTCTGTTTTTCTTGTTTTTGTTCTTTTTTCCAATACTACAAGAGACAAAAAAAACAAAAACAATGTTCACAAGAACAAAGTTTTTATATATATATATATATATATATATATACACACACACACACACACACATACAAGGCATTTTGTCCTGATGATAAGTGGCTAATATGTTGCTTTGAAACCAATGGTTTTTAATTGTATAGTTTCTCATAATAAATAAATATAGCTCTTACACCTGTAATTGAGCACTTTATTTTCCTTTCTCAAATACAATAAATACTTATATATGTGTGTGTGTGTGTGTGTGTGTGTGTGAAGCAAAATATGATCAAATAAAAAAAAAACTTTTAGGTATTTGTTCTAACTTGAGTATCAGAATTATTAGAGAAATGATAATAAGAAACATGAGTATTAAGGATAGAGCAAAAGGTTAACTAAGCAAATATACATGGTGAACAGAGTAATTAGGAATTATAGGTTAAATTAACAAGTCCTGTGAGTTCTTGATGTTTCTCTTTTGTGAAGTTTTCATCAGACATTATTGAAAGGGAAAACAGATGATTCCATTCTTATTTATTAAGTACTGTATGACAGTATACATTAAATGATAAATTATATTACATTATCATTTGAAAGCTTTTTCAGTGTAATATATATATATATATATATATATATATATATATATATATATATACTTGCCCTGATGAGCTACTAAGCGAAACTGTTAGTAGGAATATCTGACTCATTAGGTTTAACTTCATTATTTGCGTAGAGCACTTAGGTATTCAGCACTTTTTACTTTTTAGCTTTAGATAATCTGAGCCGTTTATATATATATATTTTTCATTTATATATATACATCCATTGAAGTGGTGATCACTATGTTAACCCTCAATATATTATATAAATTTGCCTGTACCAAACATTTATTTAAATATATATATATATATATATATATATAATATATATATTATATATATATATTTTTTTTTCTTTTGGCCAAGTGTTATAGTATTTACCGATTATTTTCGGTTAGTAGGGACCACCTTGGTCTTTTCTTTTTTTCATTTTTTTCCCCAGGTGAAGTTTGGTAGTATACTTTTACAATCAAACTATTTACTGTTTTTTTTTTCTTACCGCAAGGGTTTACTAATAAGTTTGGTATATTATATATATGTAAGGTAATCCAAATGACTGGTTGGGATCTTCAAAAATCTCACTGTATAACCATACTGTATGCTCTTGTAGGTGCAAACATATATTCATACAAGGATTTTTATAAATCCCTAAAGAGAGCTCAATGTATAATAATCAATAAATTAGATTATATGTGTGTTTATATATATATATATATATATATATATATATATATATATATATATAAAATAAATGAATATTAAAAAAATAAATTTAAAAAAAATATCTTTTGAGTTTCTGGTCGAAATAAATTATTATGGAATGATGGTTTGTTAAATTTTCTTTCTTTGAAAGTTATGTATATATATATATAAACTGATAGTACAAATTCCCTTGATTCTCTCTCATCATCTATCCCTATTGCTAGGTTCTTTAGATGGCATCCAGTGTCCCCATATAGCTGGTGAATGTAAGCTGTTGCTGGTTGACTGCTTTATATGCTTTATATACGAGGAGGTTTTAACAGAGTGGTATGATCATGAAAACCAGGAACACACATGGAAGAAAAAAAAAATAGTTGGAAGCAAAAGAATGAGCCAGCAAACAGAGGCTTTAATGTTTTTCCCATTGCTTTCCCCTCATCAGATCCCATTTTGTCACTTCTGTCTGACTGGTGGAACACACTTTCAAGTTTTTATAAATGAGAAAACAGAAAAAACACATTAGAGAGAGAGAGAGAGCAAAAGAATTAAGAAGGCAAATTAACTGATGTGAGATGTTCCAAGGAGGTGATGGCAGAATGAACAGCAGTCTACCGTTTGATTAAGGGGTGGGTGTGGGGATCTGCTCTGAAATTCCCTGTAGATTACTAACTACAACAGAAAAAGAAAAAAAAAACACTGAAACATTGTGAATGTAAATGTCTACTACTCTGTTTGCATGTTCTGTCCTCTGTGCAAATGACCCCCCCCCTGCAAAATGACCCCCCTCCCCCAACCTTTTCATCCTCCTCTGGGAATAGTAGGGATATGGAGGTGCGTGGTGAAAATTGTTACCATTGTAGGAAATGGACATGACAAGATGAGTTCAAGTACTGGACTGTCACTTCCCTCGTCTCCATGTCTATGTTGATAACCTCTTCATTATATATATTTTAGTTTCTCTGTGAAATTAAAGAGAGTGATTAGAGAGTGTGAAATATATTTGTATGTTAAGTTTCAGAAGCAGCTAGCCCATAGCTTGTCAAACAATTGTCTATAATAAAATTTCAAGAATTGGCTCAATTTAAATTAGTTCAAACATTCCCATTCTTAGAAATCTTACAAAATGATTTTAATGTTTTTTTTTTTAATTCTCCGGACATATATATATATATATTATATATATATATATATATATATATATTTTTAATACGCTTTGCAATTATTAGCCAGAGCTCAATGTTTTTGTCTTTTGGTTCTTCAGTCCTTGCAACTCAGCTTGGATTTGTGGTAAAGTGGGGAGCTGATGGTAGGTGTGACACTCCACTTCAGATGCAAAAACAATCTCCTTGGTCTATTGCTTGTGAAAAGGGATATACTCCCTTTTTACAAAATGTATATGGATGTGGTAATTGCATTTCACTTTGCTGCTTGGCTGAATATATCTCCTATCAGCTGGGCTAATAGCAGAGCAGACTTTGTTTTTCGTATTGCTGGATTATTTTTGTAATATCTGGCGAAAAATGATGATGTTGTATTGTGCCCATATGTCATAGACCCAAAGTAGTAATAATGGAAATGAATTGTTTTGTCAGTTTCAAAATACCTTGAAGATGGCCATGATAGGGCAGAAAGTACTTGGTCTATGACAATGGCACATCAGCCAATTTTCGCCAGATATTACAAAAATAATCCGGCAATACAAAAAAACAAAGGACAAAACTTGCAGACAGAAAATGGCTGCATTATTTAACAATATATGCCTAAAAGAAAAAATGCTGCACACACACACACACACACACACACATATATATATATGAGATATTTTTGTATCTATATCCGTTTTTTGGAAGTACACAAGTTTGGGCATTAGTGTGAAGCATTGATGTGCTATATTATAATAATGTAGTTATCATAATATATTCATCTGTGAATAAATATCAGAAAACTCGGTTGTTGTTTTTTTTTAGTTTCTTTTATTTAGTAGTAGTGGTGAATTTTCGGGATTGTAATTTCTCCCTTCTTCATGACTCTGAGGACAGTGATGATTTTTCATCATGCATATATATATATATAGCTAAAAGGATATGAAAACACACAATAGGCTGTTAAAGTGAAAATATTTTATATCATATTCATAACTAATATTGAACAATATTTCGATTTATAAAAATCATCTTCAGAGCTTATTTTTACTACGGACTCATCAAGATAGGAGCTGAATATATGTGTATATATATATATATATATATATATATATATATATATATACACACACACATGTCAGATCATTACATATACATACAAACACTGGATCATCGAAGATCATTGCTCATTACCGGTTATTTGCTTTTGGTGGACATGCAGACGTGCTGTAGCTGTTATTAATAAGGAACAAAATGAGGGTAGACTGATTGCTTGACAGAGGGGGGCAGCTGGCTGATCCATAATGTGCTGAAATGTGAACATATATAATTTTCGCTGATGACCTCAGGGTCTGACAGCAACAACAACTTATAAATATGACATAGAACTGGTTATACATGGGGGGGGTTCAAATGGGGTGGAGGGGATCTGGGTTCTTGGGTGGGGTGGCTGGGGGTAGATGACTCATGTTTCTTGTATTTTCTTTGTTTTCCAAATTGCATCAGACTTTTTTTTAAAAAAAATAAGATGTTGTGCACTGGTTGCTCAATACATCCCTTCTTTCTTTCTTTCTTTCTTTCTTTCTTTCTTTCTTTCCCTCTTCTTCTTTTTTCTTCTCAAAATAGATCTTTCCTCGCCCCCATTTTCTTCCTCGAACCCCCACCCCCCCTATCTTGCCACTCCCTGATTCCAACCATCTATTCTCTTTCTCCCCCACCGCACAGGATGTGTGAAAACTGATGAATGTATTCAGTTGCGACCATGTACATCAATTTGCGGCTCACTGCAAGGTGGAATGCACACACGCACAAATACAGATATATAAACATATATACACACATGCATCAGTTGTGCTGTGGACTTATTAGTTACTTATTTAATAGTTGGAGTGTATTATGAACAATTTTGATATCTTAATATACACTTTTTATACAATTATACACTTTTTTAAACAATTTTACATCAGGCTCTTTTGAGTCTTATTATAAACTGTAATGCTTCTGATTTTTAAATATTAAAGATAAAATTCATTTTATTTTTAAATAAAATTCATTTTATTTTTAATACAGATAACGCATTTTTTGAAAAATTCCAACTTTGACTAACAGCGTTCTGTTTGCGCATTCTTTTTCTAATGGTCATTTCATCCCGTTTTTACTTTTGTTGAAGACCGATCTATTACATACGGTTGACACAGATATTCCGAGGGACCTCACATCAGTGAGGGGGGGGGGGCGATGTGCAGTTAAAACCGTTGAGAGGAAGGCCCCGAAACTGTGCAAATTCTCTCCTGATGATCCCAAGCATTTGTAAACATCATTTGTTTTTTCAATATATCAAATTCACACTGTCGGATTAATTTCCTTTTATTTCACATATATATATATATATATATATATATATATATATATACACACATTTATATTTCTAGTAAAAATGTCTCTCTTCTGTCAAAATGTAGCAGTCATCATATATGTGTGTGTATATATATATATATATATATATATATATATATATATAAACTAAATGAATAAATTAAAGGTTATGCTTTTTTTATTATTGTTGGAGCAATTATTGCCACCATTTGTTTTCTTGCTCTGTGGCAGTCTTCAGGCAACGGAATTGTTGTACAATTAAGGAACAGGAGTATCAATATATAGGTTCATTTTGGACGGTCTCATTTTTAAGCAGAGGTTGTTGCAAGATAATAATGGTCGTACAATTAAGGAACAGGAGTATCAATATATATGTTCATTTTGGACGGTCTCATTTTTAAGCAGAGGTTGTTGCAAGATAATAATGGTCGTACAATTAAGGAACAGGAGTATCAATATATAGGTTCATTTTGGACGGTCTCATTTTTAAGCATAGGGTGTTGCATGATACTAATGGTTGTATAATTAAGGAACAGGATTATTAATACTAGCAAAATAAAAAAACGCCCTCTGGGCAACGTAAAATAAATATTGCCTGAGGAGGTGGGAGTTGAAAATTTAATATGAGAGAGTTTGTATCATAAAGTAAAGTAAAATCATCAAATTTATCAAAGGAGTAAAAAATAAAATAAATTTATTAAAGGAGTAAAAAATAAAAATATTTGAAATGGAAACTTAGTTCTGATAACTTTAAATATATATTAAAATAAAACAAACTATTATATAGATAGATAATACCAGGTATATATTTATTAAAACTTGTTTAAAAAACCAATGAGGACTGTCTAACATTGCATGCTCAAATTTTGAGTGTATTTATTCTATGTTATGACAATTTTAGGTAGTGTGATGTAAGCAGTGACGTAGTTTTTGTTACGGACAAAAACCGAAGCGAATCTCCATTATTAATAGATATAGATTATTATTAAGTATTATTTAGCATCAAACTTTACAGCATTAAACTGTGGAACTCAGAATACAAATTAGAACACATTATAAATAAAATTGTAGAAATTAGATTTTTTTCAAATATTAACCCTATTGCCCTTATGGCAAGCCCCAACCCCTTTTTATCATATGGGTGCTAGAAGGCAGTGGCTGCAGGTCTACATGTCCTGGGAATGACGTTAAACTCTATCTGATGGTGAGTTTCCAGTTTTGTAGGTTTGGGGAATGTGGAGCACCCCTTCATCACCATTGCTCCCTGGTCCACTCTGACCCGGAGTGGTAGTACCTGTTAGGGTCCCATCTATGGGCTAAATAGAAAAATGTATTTATAAAAAAAAAAATTGTATTATCCATTAAGAATTGATTTATTTCAAAACTTTATTCGGCATTAAATGACCCATCGAGGTTGATATACCGTAAAAACAAAACAAACCAACCAAACCAAATATTAAGCCTTCTAGATGCCCAAAAATTTACATTGTAGACCACCAACCACTGACTTATAACCATCTCAGGGACCAAAGGAGGCCCTATAATCAAGTTTCTATTTATAAGGTACAAATCTTGAGGAGCCTATAAAACACAACTATATAAACAGAAGTACTAAATTATTGTATATTGTTATATTTTTTATTGATATAAGGTGTGTGCCAGTTCCCCGCCTATACTTATAACTAGGCGAGATCATGTGGTCTGTTCCTTAGCCAATTGCTGGCCATACTGTGTGGCTGATATATTACTTAAGTGCTGATTCTTTCTCAGTCTACTGGCAACCTTCTACGAGGGAACCTAGGAATCTCTACCTGAGAGGATTACCAAAGGAACCAAATTGGAGGACTCTCTACCTAGAATCAACTGGTCAATTATGGCCCTTAAAAACTTAACAGGTTATGGGCCCAGAAACGCAAAAATTTCTTCAATGTCGAAGAATCAAGTTATGAAATATGGGAGACAAAGTTCCATGGATATTTAAGAACCCTACAATTGCATAAACATAATTGACGCACCATTGGACCAAACCGAGGACCCACATTTCATGGACAAGGATGTGACAATATATGCTGAATTGATCCAGTGCTTGGATGACAGAAGTCTCTTACTGGTAATGCATGAAGCGAAAGATAATGCACGAAAAGAATTGGAGATTCTAAGGTCCCATTACTTGTTATATCGTTATAAATGTGCAGAAATCAAACATTTTATACTTGTTATAGCAAATTCCAGTTTCAGTTGTAGGAACAGCCTGATCCTCTCCCATATAACATCTGTTTTCTCTTTCTTTTTTAGGAACTAGTACAAAATAAAAAAACACCTCTGTGCGATGTAAAAATAGAAGTTTTTGGACGAATATATTGCCAGCCGAGGTCATTGGAGGGATGAGGGGGTCGGTAATACATCAACAAAAGAAAGTGCAACGTTATTGTGCATTGGATGTTTCGAAGCTCCTCGCTTACTTACAATATCGTAGGTTCTAGCACGTGTTCACCATTACAAAACCACGTGGGATTCCCTCTTTTTGCCTTGAAGTTTCATATCAATCTCTAACTGCCGTTTTACAAATTATTTTATGTGTTCCTTCTTTTAATAGTATAATGCAGATTTATTAGTCGGTTTTTTTTTAAGTAAGGGATAATTAAACAGAATATCTAAAACCTTGATCAGGAACGGAAAATCACAGGGAAAATTGATTATTAATAATTTTAAAAAAATCATATGATTTTTATTTCTGTGTTCAAGCATAGCTTCGTTTTTTTTTTTTTTTTTTTTTTTTTTTTTTTTACTAACTTTTGCCTATCTCCCAAACTTTTATAACTTTGCTATTTAAACTCTTGAATAGGATGTTGAGTTGACATTCAAAACCTGCTTAGATGAGAGTTTAACACCAAAAAATTGCCAATGCTCTTACGCAACGTTTCGTCCTTACTTCTCTTATATATCACACTTTATGGTATGTATATTAAAATATTCTAGGAGCCGGCTTGGTTCTGTATATAATCAAATTATTAGAACTCAAAATTATAAGATTAAGGGAATACTAGAGAAACGTCTTTAAGTGGAAGGGAACTTACAAGGATCCCAAAATCATATGTTGTTCGTTCCCTATCACCCAATACTAATTAAGAATTTGACTTAGTTATAATTTCCAGCAGTAGCCCTTGTTAATCGTGATTGTCATTGTAGTTTTAGGGTAATAAACAATAAG